>JADLZK010004866.1:0-218544 GCA_015847255.1 Hyparrhenia diplandra | reverse complement strand
ATAATGCTATACTAGTATAATGTCCGTGTTAATGCTATACTAGTATAATGACCGTGCTAATGCTACAGAATATTTGTAACGTGAATCAAACCATAAAGAATGATAGTATGCTTGGTAATATGATTCAAACAAAAAATAAACAATATAAAAGGTTTATAGATTTTTTGTAGAAAAAAACTTGAACTCCAACAAATGTGTTACATATAACTTTATAAAATAGCAAACATGTTATTCCTAATATCTCGGTCTCGGCCCAAGCATACACAACTCGCCTTGGAAAACAGGGCCCTTGTCGCCTAGGCGTCACCTAGGCGTCCAGGCAGACCCAACACTCGCCTGGAGACCCTGTTCGGCTAGGCTTCGCCTAGGCGGCGCCCTAGGGCGCGCGCTTAAGCTCTAGGCGATGGCCCTCCGCCTCGCCTAGGGGGTAGGCTTGTACCTAGGCTCGCCCAAATTCTTGCGATGAAAGGCGGTCCCCGATCCACCATGGCGGGGGGACGCATGGGGGTGGCGCGGAGGTCGGCGATGATGGGAGCATGAGGCGGGTGTGCGGCGGCGGCGGAGGAGGCAATGGACGGAGACCCAGCGGTTGCGAAGAGGCCCGAATGGCGGGGGGTAGAGGAGGCGGCGGCGATGCAGGGGCGAAGCGGCGGGGGAACGAGAGGAGGGAAGGCATCCGGGAGAGGATAAGGTGGGAGGTGGGCTGTTGAATAGTTGAGCTGCTTTGATGGGCTTCCTTTTAGACTAAAGTCTCACTAGTCCCCTATTTTTCTTTTGTTTTAGAGGTATATATGATGTATATGGCAAGGTATATGTATGTAGATGGCACCGCCAAGCAAAACGCCTAGGAGCGCCTAGGCTCCGCTTACTCCCGACTAGGCTCTAGGCTGTAGGTCACCGCCTAGATTCCGCCTAGCGCCTAGCCGAACATGGGCCTGGACGCCTAGCTGCCTTTAAAACAGGGATCTCGATGACCATATATAAACTTGCCATTTGCTATTTTAGGGAAATCTCGAAAACATTTATATCGGTTAGCTTTATATAGACTACAACAGACTTGCCATTTGTTATATGGTTTTGTAAAATAACAAGTCTGTTACCTTCTCGAGTTCAAGTAGATTTGGAAAAATTTGGTCAGTGTTTGAGTTTGTTATGAAAGGAGAATATAATCTTATTTTAGAGGTTGCTCGGGTCAAGTCTCGCTAGGCCGTCGTTGCTATCTAGTTTCCTTTTCGAGTCGAGTAGATTTAGAAAGAATCAGTTAAAGAGAATGCAATCTTATAAGATCTCTTAGAGATGGCTTAAGAATCGAGTCTTAGTAGGATTATTAGTGTCATGTAATCATCCATCTAGAAAGGAATAATCGAAAGAATTTAACCTAAACCCTAGCCGCCACCCATGCCGCCAATGATGGCCTCAGTCGCGCCTCTTATAGTATCTAGTATCTTTGTGAGATTACACCACCATGTAGGTTCGCCCTACAATATTAGAGATTTAGTTGTTACAAGACATTTTGTTTTAATTTTGAACCAAATTTGTACATGCGAGTACTAACATATTATCACATCAAAGAGATAATTTACAAAAGAGCATTTCATATGTAAATATTATTAGTTATATACAATTTTGATTACATCTAAAATGACTGAAAATCATTTATATTTTAGGATCGGTATATAGGTTGGTAAATGGTACAATTGGTCAGAAAAAGAAAAAAAAAAATAAGCGAGGCGACATAATCACACGGAGCACTCTGGAATCTCTGCCTACGCTACGCACGAGCGAATTAGCACAGCACCTAAGCGGCGGCGCTTGCGATGGGCGGAGAGGCCACGAATGGCGGCGGCGGGGCTTTCCGCGCGCGGATGGAGCACTACCTTTACAGTGGCGAGAAGAAGCACGTCCTCGCCGGCATCGCCATCTTCGCCGCCGTTTTCGGCGCCCCATGGTACTTCATGACCCGAGGTACCGAATCAAGTCAATCCCTCCCCCCGCGTAGCTCTACCCTATTCACTCAGTGTTACGGTGAATTGCTTCAAATTTTAATACTTTTTAGGTGCGCTTCTGGTAAAGTCCTATTCGGTACTTCTCTATGACGCTGCGGCCTGGGGGGATTCATGAGAACTAGGGTTTGGGTTTTCTTGGGCATATCCTGATTTGTGATGTTCTCGGCCGATCTCTTATTGATGAAATGGGTCTCCATTCTAGAAGGTAATAACATCAATGGTTTTTGTTTTTTTGGTGGGGGATGGGGGAGTCAACCGAGGGATCAGTCTGCGCTTGTTCAATTATATTGCATTTCCTTTGGAACATGTTAACGATGTCTTGTTCAAATTCTTCAGACCACTGAAGTATTTGAGGGTCTAGTGATTTATTCAGTGTGTGTGCATGTTTCGGAAATCATCTACATTTGTGGTCGGCATGCAACGTTGTAACTTGTAAGCTTAGGGAACAGTATGCATTTATCTCCAGTGTGAAGCAGCAGAATATGCAACCATTTGCTGAACAAAGCTTAAACCCTAAACCCTATATATGTTCGATATGCTTATCCTGTTCAAGTTATGGTTTTCAAACAGTTAAAACTATATTGAATTTGTTATCATAATAATGGGACAATCTACTGACTACTGATTTTTTTTTTTTTTTTTTAAAAAAGAAGTTTCCTTCTGCTTTTAAGAAAGCGACACTGACTACTGATCTAGGAGAGAAAACATGTTCTGCAAACTATACTTCCGCATAATGTGACATAAATCATCCTTTTCCATCATGATAAACAGAAAGGTATTTTTGGAGACTGAACTTAGGGGAAGCATATAGTTGTTCTGATAAAACTTTTTAGCAAGTTTTATCTATATATCTTTATGAAAGTATATCTAGTATGATATTGTCCATCCCTAAGGGAACATTACACTGTGTCAATGGTTTATTGGCATAACCTATCTTCCTTGTATGAAACATTACAATGTATTCAAAGGTTGACTTAAGCCTTGCATGGTTCTTGTGAAGATTTCAAGAGAAGTCACTTTGATGCTTTGCGACTGTTAACCTTGGCTATCACAACCATGGCAATTTCTACATGTTATGGAACTTCAGTTTCAATCTAACCACTGTTGATACATATCTAAAGCACAGTGCATAGTTGTGTTTATTTTGGCTTGGATTCTGAAACAACCCTTTGACATCATGAAGTGCTAAAAACATTTGTAATTCACAACAGAAACATATCTTGCATTGTTGCTTGTGTTCCTTCAATTTGGCATCAAATAGTATGTTGAAGCAAATAAGAAATACTCATTGATTCTACAATAGATGTTAGGACATCAGATGGTCTGGTAGTCTGATCTTCACCTTTTTGTTTAGATGTTAGTAAGATGTTTTGACATGATCCAAGTACTTTTGTCAAAAAAATGACTAGTAACATCATGTTAAACTACAATTTGTTTATATATTTTGTCAAAGTTTTTAAATATTGGAAGCCAGAATAGACAAATGGCACTGTGTTTAAACTAGAGATGCATGATAGGAAGAGAGGGAGGGAGGAGCAGAGTTGATATGTTGAATAGAAGTTTTTCATTCCTTTGTTGTGTTAACTCCAGTCAAATTTCACCTAATTTTCGTAATACACTAGAAACCACCGGCGCGGCTTTGCCGCGCCCTTCTTGGAGCGGGCCAGCCAGGGATCACCGAGAATGACCCAAAGAAATGTTGACATTGAAGCACAATAGTGTTGTCTAGTATTGATCTTTCAAAAGAGATACTCCACTAAAGCAACATTAAGAGGGTTGAGTTTAGTTAGATCACATATATTAGAGTAACCATAGCTGCCTACATTGCTGCCTCTAATCATTTCATCCTGGTAGGAAAAGGTCCTAGAGCAACTTTGATCTGAGCTTGCAAGTTGGTGCACATGTAAAGAACTGACATACAGGAGAACCAGAGAAAATAAAAAGAGAAACTTGGAGGTCAATTGCAGTATAGCTATCTTTGTATGTAACAACATTTTTAAGAATGTAGGAACACATATTGTGCACATTTTTTTATTACCGGTAGAACTCAACAGTTGTTTTGAGGATTAATTACATCAGTCAGTCTCAAAAGTTATAAATTAGACATGGAAACATTTAATTGGGATATGCAGGTACTTTATTTGTTGCTTTTTTTTTAGATTAACCACATGGTTTTAAATGTGGATGTACCTCAAGAGAAAAGACCTAGAGACAGTATAAACTATATGCAGTTCCAATTCCTGTGGTTAAGAGGAAGAGTTATTCCTCGAGCTGCAATAAATAAGATCAAATTTGTCAATAGATGAATATGTAATTAACCTTGAAGCTCATAGAAGATGAGGAATGGAATATTAGGAGGGAATCATATTGCTTCAGTATGTCAAAATGTCAGCTACATCCTTTTGTCGCTCCCATTCTACCTATCTTGTTATCACTTGCAATAGCATTTTCCTTTCTCTATCAGCTATTATTGCAACAACATTTTTTGAATACTAAATAATGAAAATATGATGTAGAAAATCAAGAGGCTAGCTAAGAGTTAACTCTGACAGAAGATTTTGCATAAGCAATTAAGCATGCATATACAAGCGTCGGTTATGTTATGTGAAAATGATTCCAGATCCATAGACATGCTTCTTCCTACTGTAATGGTCATCTGGTACTTAAGGATAATGAAAATAAGTAGTAGTAAATAAGTCTAATAAAGGATGCCCAATAATTAATTTTGAGTGAATCGTACTGTCAGAGATAGTGCTATATAGATCTTTCAATTAACAAATAGTGAGATGTAAATAGCCTCAATGGTATTTGAGTACATATAATGATAATAATGATATATATGTGTAGTGATTTTAGTTAATTTGAGCATGAGCTAGGCTCAATAGGCTCAAATGTATATACAATCTAGTTAATAATAAGCTTTGTAACAATATTGATCATTATACTTTTCTTCTCATCCGGCTCTGGCCAACCACCTTTCTCTTGGATGATTATGTGGATAGCAAAATCTGGAAACCAATTGGTCTGGACTCAGGATATTTTGATTAATTTAGTTCATTGAATGAAATGAGATCCAAAAGATACTGAATGGGTTATGGTTAACTAAACAGACTGTGTATCTCAGCAGCAGCAACAACAACAACAACATAGCCTTTAGTCCCAAGCTAGTTGGGGTAGGCTAGAGATGAAACCCATATGAAACAGCAGACTGTGTATCTCAGCATGTAAAAAAAAAGGTCTCTAAATACAGACATGAACTGAAACTGAGTGTGTCTCTGCAACTGACAAACTTCGGCTTAAAAGAACTGAAAATTTCACATAAGCTAGGTCTCAACGTTAGCTACATCTTTCTAGTTGAATTTGTGCATGCAGAACAACGGGATTGAAATTACCTATAAAGATTCTTTTTGTTTTCTGAGGGAGAATGTAGCACAGGCATAGTAGCAGCAGTAGTCAGTAGAGACAGCCTACATGAATATCCTTAAATAAATTCTCGAGAGGAGCACTGGCTCCTTCCACATGCCTTGTCGCTGGTGTCGACGCCACCATCCCTGTGACTTCAACGCGGTCTCAGACATGGGGAAGATGAGCATGCATATGAGAGGCCAGCGAGAGAGGCATATCAATAGTGCATAGGAGGTGTTCGATGATATGCTTTACACGGAGGTCGGAGGAATTCTCTCATGCGCGTCTGCCCTGCGTAGGAGGGGCTGTGCTTTGCCGGTGGGCAACAGTTTGCAGACTTGCCGCGCCACTCCATGGTTGGGTAGCTTTGCCGGTGGGCAACAGCCTGCAGACTTGCCGCGCCACTCCATGGTTGGGTAGCCACATTTGCATCCCCTAGCTAGTGTGCCGCGTCCGCACCGAAAGCTAACGAGATACAACACCCGCATGAGGTGGGGGCTGCTCCTCTCTTTTGGGTTGCCGAGTAGTGAGCAGAGCAGGGGACTGGGGTGCCGTGCCGTAGCGCCAGACAACCAAGTCGATGGGATGGACCGTACGGACACAGCGGTGCGTGAGGCGCAGGCGCAGGCGCATCCCCGGCACGCGAGGGTCGCGATGCGTCCATGGTACGCGGCTTCACGGGCGGGAAGTGGCGTCATCGGTCCATAGCGCTTCTTCGAGCCTCCCGGCTTGCTGTCCCGATTCCTTCTATTTCTTGTGGTCCGAGTCCTTGGCCATGGCGTGGCGGACCCGCTCCCCAGCGTGGCGCCGCGATGGCCCTGCCTCTAGCCATGGTGGGGCGAGGTGCTTTCGGCCACCGGCGCCGGCGTGGCCGGGCTCTCCTGTGCGGGATCTTGATGCGCAAAGGCGCATCCCCAGCACGCGAACGTTCGCGATGGACCGGTTGCCGTTTAATCAGGTGCGAGATCCGAACCAACCCGTATCGGATGGACCAAATTGCATGATCGCTCGATCCAACGGCTATCGGACTAACGGGTGACGTGGCCCGATCCACCGCCCGAGAAACCTGCCCAACTTTCGTAGTAAAGAGATGTATCTCAATGCAGCAACATTTCTACATGGAATTTGTCTCTTATTTTGTCCTGACATTACAATGGACATGCACATGCGGCAGCTGTGTCTGCTGTTCTGACTGATCCACACTGACATCAGAAGTGATGTGCTTAGTATAGGTAGTGATGACTGCAGATTATTCCTGTCTTCTTATTTTCCTTTCTAATACAGTTTACTTGTTCTAGGTGAATTTTAAAATTAGTGCCACCACATTTGTTTCAAGTGTGTTTTTGTGTTATTGAGACATGGTAAATCCCAATGATACAAACACCTAATAAACACTTTGAATGGTATCATCTATCTAACTGCTGTGAGATGGCTGGCTCATTGGGTGGATGGTTTCTTTTTGATTTTTTCTTACAGGCACAAATAAATAAATGTATGTTCTATTCGTTGTAGGGGCAAAGCATCAGTCTCACCAAGATTACATGGAAAAGGCTAACAAGGCGAGATCAGATAGGCTTTCTTCTGGACAGCCATCTGCACTGAAAGAATGAAGTTGTATTGCTTATGCTGGTCCCTGACCTCGAGAGCTTGTCATAGATCAGCATACACCATTTTGATTTGCAGTCAAAGTATTTGATCTGTTGTTAAATAAACAGATTATCTTTCTTTCTAATATCAGTTATAGAAACCAAGTATGTTACAAGAATTGTCTAATGGATTTCTTTTTTGGTCCAATAGAGCTTCTGTACTGTATCATTAAGTTGCATGTCACTAGACATGTCTTAGTGTTCGTAGCAACCTGTGCTTAAGGTCTTGACTTGGTTAAGGATACCATGAAATGCATGCTTGCAGCAATTGGCTGACGGGAGATTATTTGGGCACCTTGTTGGTTAGGATTTATAGGAAGCTTATGGCATGTAGTTACTCCGTCTATGGTTCTGGTTTCTTTGTAAGTGTGTAATCAGGAAGTAGTACACTCTAATGGCTATGTCCTCCATTGTTGAAAGAGAACTGCAGTAGCATACTAGCATTTTGAAAGGACGGCGAATGCCTATTGTTATGTCAGCTTGTAAAAGTATCTCTATGTCTACCTCTGCATATATCTATCTACTCTGTCTAGTATTGAAAACCCAGGTCATTTGCTCGGTTGCTGCGGGCACCATGCTTTTGGTCGCGATCGTCTACCATTGCATCAGGAATAAAAGCACTCTCTTTGAAACTATTTTGAATGCTAAGAGAGCTCAATAGCACGACAGGCGGAGTGTCAAGCCCAAAAACTAGTCATTGCCCCTCTACTCTAAATTTTCATACTCACCGAAAGACTTTGAACTGAGTACCAGAGTTTTCCAGTGCCTCTCCAATGGCTATATTGAACTAGCCTGTTTAGACCCTCTGTGGTTGAGGAACTTTTTAGTCCTTGGGACTGAAAAAAAATCCCTAAAAACCAAACGATTTTTTTTTCTCAAGTAGTTCTAAAAGACTCTCTCAGATGTTTTTTTTCTTCTTTTTTTTAGTCTGAGGCAATAAAAAGTATTAGGACTTTTTAACCAAACAATCCCTTACTAGTACACGGTTTGGTTTGCTCTTCCTCCGGTGCTTCTCCGGTGGTGACCACCGACGTTACTACAATTAGTGCAAATACATCTAGCTATCATGGCAAGGTTGCAATATATCTACACATGGTAAGCATTACCGGTGACAATCAAGGACGAAACTTGATCATCACCGTAATTATGGCTCAACTTGGCCTATCATTCGGAGGGTGGACTCCAAAGGACTCAACAGGACTGTCACTCCCGCGATCTACCACACGTCCCAGAATGTAGGGTGCAGTCGTAGGTAAACGTTGTATAAACACCACGTTTACACATTGCTTACCACCCACTAAGTGATCATCTAAGTGGATGCTATACGACTCCATGCATAAAATGTAAGACAAACTCACTAATCTAGACATATAATTATAGCATGTATGGATACATATCACTAAGAATATAATCATTAAATAGAACAAAGTCATAGCAATTATATTCCAACAAATATACTTACAGATTGGATACAAGAGAGAAGCCACGAGAACTCTGCTCCCGCTACTTCTTGACTATCAGGAATCCAAGGCAAGCTTGACTTCCTCTAGAGCTAACTAGGTAGCTAACTACTTCTAATATGATGAACTAGGGCTTAAGATCTAGACTTGGTTGGACTTGGATGAGAATGAATCAGAACTGAATTCAATTGAATTCGGAATGAATTAGGGTTTTGCCCTGGGGTCAGGTGGTCTTCTTATATAGCCATCGGCGATGAACAGGGACCCTTGGATCAAACCGACCTTGAACAACGGTATAGATGCAACCTCAATGTTGTGGTAAACCGCCATAGAAAGGAGAGGCTGACATGTGGGTCCCACCTGGCGGTCGCTAGAGATGGGCCTGGCGATCGCCAGGGCCCTGGGCCACAACCATATCTCCTTCCTCCTGGTGTCTTCTGGTGTCTTCTAGAATGTTTTAGTCCACTTTTTGGGTTGAGTTGCCTCATGGTCAAGTCTTGTCATCGTATGAGATGCAAACTCTTAGGTTTCTCACCGTTCTTATCTGCTTTTATCTGTTAAGTCCCTGCAAAGTCATGGAATACCAAAACTCGTGGAAATATGTTAGTTAGACCCCTAGACTTATGTTGATGTTCATTCTAAGCCCTTATTTCATGTTTAATTGGCTAATAATATTATGCTATAAGGCATACCAACAATGACTAATGCAGGAAAGTGGTAGAGCTCTGTCGCCATGCCATCATGATGATGCAGAAGACTTGCCGGCCACAGCGAACCAACAGCGTAATGTCCCATCAGGGGCCCACGCAACTAAGCCTCGGGGAAGGCCACGAAATGAATTGAAGTCAACTAACGTCACTGTGCAGGGTCTTGGATGGACATTCACGACCTCGGGACGCCGCAACCAGACAAGGACGCCATGATGATCCTTGAGATCATCATACGCAGGCTACGTCTAGGCAAGGCAGGACATGATGAAGAGCTAGGTGTAGGGCTTTTTTCCAAATGTAACATGTAGTAAACCCTCTTCTTGGACTATAAAAGGAGGGGGTAAGACACCGGGAAAAGAGGAGGACAACGGGCATCCCTCCTATATATGGGCACGGCCCGGTGTCTAGTGGCCTAGCATTGAATTTTCTTGCCCAGCAGTTGAAGGTAGCCCAACAATTGCCTAACCCTAACAAAACTGCAGTTGAAGGCAGCCTAGCCCAACACTAACAGTCTCATCTCCTTCCCCGCTCCTTCCGTTCGTGAGCTCCCTCGCGACTCGGCTGACGCCGACGCCGGCGCCCGGGCGGCGGCAGAGTCCCCGGCCGGGCGGGCTCCCTCGCCGCCTCCTGCTCCTCCCTCCACGGACGACGCGGGCGGCGCGGCCATCTCCCCTCTCGCCGCGGGCCGGGCGCGGCTCCCTCGCCGCCGCCGGAGCTCTCCCCGCCTCTCCTGCTCGTCGGAGCTTCCTCGGCACGGCGTCACGCGGCGGCACGCCATCTGCCGGCACGACCGGCGCCCCCACGTCGCCGTGCCCCGGGCCGGAGGCCGAGCACGAGCACGGCCATGGCACGAGCCGCATGGCACGAAGCGGCACGGCGGCGCGACGCACGACGGCGTCGTGGCGACGGCCCCGATGCACACATATAATCCCTCCTGGCAGGGAGATCTCCGGGTCTAGAGAGAAGGGAAGGTCTCCTCCCTCCTGTTCCTGCTCTCCTTCTTCTTCTTCTTCCTTTAGCTCCTTTGAGACCTAGAGTCCCGGCTCCTCTCTCACCCGCTTCTATCCCCTACTACGAGCACTACGGTGCGGGTAACATGATGAAAACCTCAAAAGCGGGGGCGTAAAGGCGTTCTCGCCTGAACCAGGATAAATCTTGTGTCTCTTTCTTGTCACCCCCCTGACGAACAAAACTTGGCTCAGCGGCATCATTTTCAGTAGTCGGACTCTTGACATACCCCGGTTTTCAGAACTCCAACACCAGCGTACTTAGAGACACCACAATAACGAGTGTCTTTGATATAAACTTAGAGACACGCATTAACACGCATCCGTAATAAGTCGAAGGTGGGGTATCATACCCGTTTTTAAGGAATAAAAACGAATATAAGATTACATATGTGCCCTGAGATCAATCACACATGCAAGATAAATCACCGGAGTATCATATCCAAAGCTTATTACATAGCGTTTAATATTCATTACATAAATAAAAGCAAGGTATAACAAAGTGGAAGAATGATAACTAGCACTTCGGTGCTGCTCCAAAACTCCACAGGGATGCGAACTGGTTGACATCAAGCCTAGTACTCTCCTTGGAACTCATCAAACTCATTGTAATTTGTTACCCATCCGAGATTTGTCAAATAATGAATGTAAAGAAAGCGTAAGCACACGTCGTACTCAACAAATATAACATGGGGTGTAAATGAGGCTCAATAAGAATACACTGGTTAAACTGCATTTAGCTTTTAGTTGTTCACAAGTTTTAAACATTAGCATCAAGATTCCCAACATCCCATATTCTCATGTATAAACAAGTATGATAAAAAAAGTATAACATAATCAATATAATAAACAATGTTCTTCTATTAATGGATGTCTCCAAGGTCAAGTTTACAACCGTGAACATGGCTGTTATAGCAATTTTTAACTCTACGCAGAGGTGTACACTTTCACTGTGAGTCAATGTTTTCCCAAAGCATGGGTTTATAACTCCCAAACACAAGAAAGTGTTATAAAGTCTTTAAAAAGTTTACCTAACTGGTGTTGGCCACTAAGTTTCGAGCCCCGTGTCTGTAGAGCCCCCTTCCAATGGCACAATGACGCGTAGCCTATACACATTAAGACAGAAGCCGGACTACAACCATCCCAAACTCCGCCTTTTGTGCCTTTTGGGAACCACCACCAATTAGACAAGGTCTTTTGATCAACTAAAACCAGAGCCATGTAGCCTCCACAGTTGTACTGTAAATCCTAGAGGTTCATAAATGAATAAATAGAGAGACAATAACATCATGAAAAAGCATGAGTTCTCATGCCCTATAACATTGTTGCTAAAAAGTCATATTTTACAATTCATTGCATAAGCCAATAATCAAAGTTTTAGTATTGAGATAATAGTAAAGCACTAGCATAGTGCTACCCAAATTCACAAAACTCATAGGTAACAAGTGGTACAAGGTAACAAAAGCTAGGAAATCCTTAAAGGCATTCAAGGTAGACACATGCATCATGACATTATTATTTAAGCTGAATAGGACATCAAGGAAGATCCCATGCTATACTTGCCTTGATCAAAGAAGTCTTGCCACTTCATATTTCCAAGAAGCTTGGGTTCTGTAACGAAAAGCTCACCCTCTATATCAATCGTCACGCAGCAACACACAATCGTCCATGTTATCAAACACGAAGCAATAAGGACATAATAAGATAAATGTACACCAACTGCAAGGAAATAAATTTAAAATGCTTTAAAACACTAATATACATTGCTACAATCACATAGATGTCAAATTTACGTAAATCGGAGCTAAAACAAATTAAGATATGAATTTTACAAGATTAGCATTAAGAAAATAGTAAACTTAATATAAAATCGAAATTTCAAAATTGCAAACCTGACTAATAGTAATATATACATGTAGATTACGAGATTACGAATCTAATGAAACTTGAACGGACTAAATAGGATTTAACACTCAAAAGTTATAAGCATTTGAATCTGATGACAAAACTATAAATAAATAAAAGCGTATTTTGTATCTACGCTTTCCAATGATGAAAGCGTGAAGATAGATTACGCAAAGGTCTGCCGGTTGACTCATTGAATAATTATAAGGGCTTAATTGCTAATCTGCGAGCCGAAGATTGCACTTATACTACTATAAAGGACTCAAAAGGAGTTTCACCTTTGCAATCTACCACATGGTCGGATATATACGGTGCATCTGTATTTAAACAATGTATGAGCACCAAACTTACATAATGCCGACCACTCACCCATTGTACATCAAGGTGAGTGCTATACGATCTTATGCTTGAATATAAAGACAATCTAACTATACTAACCATATAATCAAAGTAGACGATGAATATAATAACCATGATCATAAAAAATGTTGAGATTAAGGTCATACTAATTGTAGCAAACATAAGAAATATGAAAGATACACGAAGGGTACAGAAGGCTATAGCAAGCCACGCTCTTGCCATAATCTTGAATCCAAATAAAGCTTGCCTCCCTCTAAGTCTAACTTAGCTAGCTATGCCCTAGAATATGGTGAAGCTCTGAGGACCATTAGGGTTTCTAACTTCTCAAATGACTTGATGCCTCAGGGAAGGGCAGGGGCTAATATATATAGGGGTAGTCCTGAGCCCTCAAATCAAACCGGCCTTGAGCGACAATAGAGATGCAAACCCTAAAGTGGTGGAGCACCGACTTATGAAGATGGAGGCCGATAGGTGGGGCCCTAGGTCAACTAATCTAGTGGCGGGGCCGGTCAGTCTTTTGGAGCTCGGTCGAAGAGGGTCACCTTCTAGTGTCTACTACAATCTTCTAGTGTTGGTGCCCGTGTGGGGATACACAATTAATTCTGATGATTAGGTCCTTCTTTGGTGGTTTTCTAGAGAAACCATGTAGAAACACAAATTCACCAAAACACATGGAGTACTGTTACTTTAACTCCTCAACTTATGTTGGCGGTTATTTCCATGCCCTTATCTATGTTTTATTGATGATTTTTATAATGATTGTTAACTACCATTAATAGATGCTTAGACGACCCCGTTGTAGGAACATTGTCTCATATTTTGCTCATGCCTCCCACAAAGGTTAGTTCTCTAAATATTGAAATTTATTTTAATATGTAATGTCATGAGCATGCTATATCATTCACAAAATTTTAAGATATTGATGGTCAAAATTAGGAATTAGTGACCATCAACACCAATTCATGCTCTGACAAGTATGAATCGATGTATTCTTGGATGCCTTCCCAAGTCATGCTTCATTGGATACTATTCGGTGAATTCTTAGATGCCATGCCAACTAGAATTCTAATGGAAAATAGTTGGTGAACTCTTGATTTGCATGTCTCACCAACTTATTTTAAATGAACATTGGTAGGTGACATGCCTTGCAAACTCATGTTTTCGATGGTTGGTGAATTTTCGCATGAATTCCAATTCATTATCTAATGGACATTAGCTATTGAATTGTTGTATGTGTAATCGATTCATTTTTCAATGGACAATAGTTGGTGAATTCTCGCACACAATGTAGAATCATGTTAGTGATACCAGTCAATGGATTCTTGTATATGGCTTGCCAACTCATGCTTGGATATTTTAGCTGGTGAGTTCCGAATGCTTGACAACTCATTCTTTAGTGGACACTGGTTAATATATTCTTTAATCCCTTGCCAACTCATGTTACAATGGACAATTGCTAATATAATCTTTAATCCCTTGCCAGCTCATGTAGTAATTGGCATAGTTAGCTAGTCTCACCAACCCATGCTAACGGAAACTAGATGTGAAATAAATTCCATATCCTCACCAACTCATCCTCCAAGTACTACAATTGTTATGACTTAAGGCACAACTTGACATTAGGCCATTGTATCCATAAGCATGATAGTTGACAAGTGGCAGATGGTGTGTTGCATTGGTGACAAGTGGCACATGGTGTGTTGCATTAATATAATCTTTAATCCCTTGCTAGCTCATGTAGTAATGGGAATAGTTAGCTAGTCTCACCAACCCATGCTAATGGAAACTAGCTGTGAAACAAATTCCATATCCTCACCAACTCATCCTCCAACTGCTACAATTGTTATGAATTAAGGCACAACTTGTCATTAGGTCATTGCATGCATAAGCATGATAGGCGACAAGTGGCACATGGTGTGTTGCATTGGTGACAAGTGGCACATGGTGTGTTGCATTAATATAATCTTTAATCCCATGCCAGCTCATGTAGTAATGGGAATAGTTAGCTAGTCTCACCAATCCATTCTAATGGAAACTAGCTGTGAAATAAATTCCATATCCTCACCAACTCATCCACCAACTACTATAATTGTTATGAATTAAGGCACAACTTTTCATTAAGTCATTGCATGCATAAGCATGATAGGTGACAAGTGGCACATGGTGTGTTGCATTGGTGACAAGTGGCACATGGTGTGTTGCATGAGCATGGCCTCTTTACCGAATACATCATAGTATGAGGGTAACTGAGGCACCAAGCATATAAATGAGACCCTTAACCACGACTTCACAAGGAAGGATCCATATACTAGGAAAGAGGGACAAAAAATTGTGCTCATGGAGGCCTCCTCAAGATTGGAAATTGAACAAGCGTATGCTGAGCTTTGGAACCTCACCTTTAGCTACCTTAAGTCCATGGCGCTTGAGTGTGCAGTTCAACTCAACATCCCCAATGTTATTCACAACTTCGGTGGCAGTGCCTCTCTACCTAATATTCTCTCTGGCATCCCAGTTCCAGAACATAGGAGGCCCTATCTTCCACGCCTCATGAGGTTTCTTGTTGTATCAGGTATTCTTTCCTTTGATTCTCCCACCTTAGGGGAGGGTATGTACCAACTCACCCCATTGTCACGCCTTCTCGTGGATGACACCCATATCAATGGGTGTGGGAGCCTTGGGCCATTTGTGCTCTCCCAAACCACAAAGTACCATGTGTCTTCAGCCACATACTTGTCTAAGTGGTTCAAGGGTGAGGATGGGGTGGGTCCTGTGGCTACAAAGATGCCATTCGAGATGGCTCATGGCATAGGCCCATGGGGTGCCATGGGGCGTGATCCACAATTCAACAAAGTCTTTAATGCTGGGCTAGGATCAAATAGTCGGCTGGTGCTAGACTTTGTCATGGCCCAATATGGTGATGTGTTTGATGGCATAAGCTCACTGCTCGATGTTGGAGGAGGGGATGGTAGCACAGCGAGGACCATTGCAAAGGCTTTCTCACATGTCAAGTGCTCAGTGTTGGACCTCCCAACTGTTATTGCTGACATACAGCCGGGTGATGACATGGTTGAGTATATTGTAGGTGATATGTTTAGCTCAATCCCACCAACTGATGCCATTATGCTTAAGGTATGTATTTATAATGTTTCATCACAATCAGAATGTTGTTAGGATCTATTTTCATAATGTTAACCTGAGTACCTAATTGGTTTATTATTACTATTGCCACAGTATGTGCTGCATGACTGGAATGATGATGATTGTGTCAAGATCCTGGATCAATGCAAAAAGTCCATATGTTCCTGCAAACCAGCCGGAGGAAAAGTGATAATCATAGATAAAGTCGTTGGATCTCCTTTGAAAGAGATGTTCGAAGCACAAGTCCAATCCGATTTGTTGATGATGGTGATGACTGGGGGTAAGGAGCGTGATATGCAAGAGTGGCACAAGATATTCATAGAGTCAGGATTCAAGGACTACAAGATAAGGCCAGTTCTAGGATATCTGTCAATCATCGAGTTGTACCTATTAGAATAAACATAAGCGTTATTAGCTAGATGGGGGCAATGTCCACCTATTCAGTCTGTTTCAAAAATAAGTTATGTGCATGCCTTAGTGTGTATTGCCAAATAATAAGGGACTAGTTGAATGGCCACAGATTTGAGAAACTGAATATGGTGTAGAAATTATTCTACTTTCGTAAGTTTCTTTTTTTTCTTTAAGCCAACAATGATCGATCATACATAGCAATATTAGCTCGAGGTAATTGACCTTGGGCCCGGCACTGCACAATCCCAGATTGATCTTGACCCATTGCCGGTCCATCGATAGTGTCCATGCTAACTCCCTAATCCATTTTGGAGCACATCATTTTGTGAAAGTGGTTAACAGAGAAGAGGAATGGTGCCGTCTCCACGTGCGCGCCTCGCCATGAATTTTGTCCCACTGATTCTGGTCTGGTTCGTTGGATGCACATCTCTGTGTAGGTGAGCGGAGGCAGGTCAGCGGACACCGAGGTGATGGCGTTCCATGGCTTCATCGACATATGAGAATGAATGCCCTAGCCTTGATCTATTGTTCTCACTTCTTCAGTCCATTGTTCAACCCCATGTCAGATTTGCTATGTTGTGGGCTGAACACAAAATTGCTCGGTGTGTGGACGCCGGTGCCGCCACTTGGCGCCATATATCGAGTTGTTTCTACAAAGAATCCACTCCCGCTTCAACACCGATCTTTTTCGATGGAGCTAGAGTTAAAAATTAATTTCTAGGAGAGGATTCATATTGCAATCAGATCATAAGACAATATTTTGGTCATACTTGCCCAAGACTCTAAAATAAAACAACCAATGGACCACGTGGTGTTTCATACTTTCATTGTCAATTTGAAAATTTCCCACTGAGCAAGAACATCCGACCGCATTTTCCCCATAAAAAGACAAGTTCAGTTTTCAAGTGTGAACAAAAATTGCATTTTCCCCATAAGAAAAATACCATTTTGCCGAGTTTAGAGTCTCAGTGCAATTCTTGTGTGAAGAAACTGAATTATATATTTTTTATTGATGTGACCAAACTGAATTATTCAAAATTTGTTTAAAATATCACCTCTTTTTATCATGGATTGCTTTATTAATAAAATTTCTTCAAGAGTGACTTAAGTTTGACTATATATGTATAAATTTTTTGAATAAGACAAGTGGTCAAACTTGGAGTCCAACAAGTCAAACAACTTACGCTTTGGGATGGATGAAGTATTAAATTTGCTATCGTAATAATGGGACAATCTACTGATCTAGGAGAGAAAACATGTTCTTCAAACTATACTTCGCATATTGTGACATAAATCATCCTTTTCCATCATGATAAAAACGAAAAGGTAATTTTGGAGATTGTGGACTTAGGGGAACCATATAGTTGTTCTGATAAAACCTTTTAGCAAGGTTTATCTATATATCTTTATGAAAGTATCTATTATGATAGTGTCCATCCCTAAGGTAACATTACACTGTGTCAATGGTTTATTGACATAACCTATCTTCCTTGTATGAAACATTACAATGTATTCAAAGGTTGACTAAATCCTTGCATGGTTCTTGTGAAAATTTCAAGAGAAGTCACTTTGATGCTTTGCGACTGTTAACCATGGTTATCACAACCATGGCAATTTCTACATGTTATGGAACTTCGGTTTCAATCTAACCACTTCTTTGCTACATATCTAAAGCACAGTCCTTTGACATCATGAAGTGCTAAAAACATTTGAAATTCAAAACAAAAACATATCTTACATTGTTGCTTATGTTCCTTTTAATTTGGCATCAAATGGTATGTTGAAACAAATAAGAAATACTCATTGATTCTACAATAGATGTTAGGACATCAGATGGTCTAATAGTCTGATCTTCACCCTTTAGGTTTGATGTTAGTAAGATGTTTACACATCTCAGCATATCCAAGTATTTTTGTCAAAAAGATTACTAGTAACATCATGTTAAAGTACAAATTGTTTATATATTTTGTCAATTTTTTTAAATATTGGAAGCCAGAATAGACAAACGGCACTGTTTAAACTGGAGATGCATGATTGGAAGGGAGAGGGGGGAGGGAGGGAGGAGTAGAGTTGATATGTTGAATAGAAGTTTTTTGTTCCCTTGTTGTGTTAACAACCCTGAGTATAGCTAGGGACGAAGCTCATTGGTGGTGTTTGGCAGGAGCTAAGGGTTTGTCCTTGCTCATAGCTAGGTGCTTTTAGTTTCTTAGTCCGTTCAGTCGTTGTACTCTCTGTTTCAGGTGATGTAATTCAGATTTCAGGGTAGCGTTGGTGGGGGGTGTGAGTGTGTTTGGGTCTCTGTCTATATGACTCTTTTTTCTTCTACTAATACAATGATACACAGCTCTCCTGCGTGTTCAAGAAGAAAAACTACATGGAACTTATCTCTTATTTTGTTCCTGACATTAAAATGGACATGCACATGTGGCAGCTGTGTCTGCTGTTCTGACTGATCCACACTGACATCAGAAGTGATGTGCTTAGTATAGGTAGTGATGACTGCAGATTATTCCTGTCTTCTTACTTTCCTTTCTTATGCAGTTTTCTTGTTCTAGATAAATTTTAAAATTTCTTGTGTTATTGAGACATGGTAAGTCCCAATCATACAAACACCTAATAAACACCTTTTTGAATGGTATCATCTATCTAGCTGTTGTCAGATGGCTGGCTCATTGGGTGGGTGGTTTCTTTTTGAGTTTTTATTACAGGCACAAATAAATAAATGCATGTTCCTAAATGTGCATTCTATTCGTTGCAGGGGCAAAGCATCAATCTCACCAAGATTACATGGAAAAGGCTAACAAGGCGAGATCAGAGAGGCTTTCTTCTGGACAGCCATCTGCACTGAAAGAATGAAGTTGTATTGCCTATTCTGGTCCCTGACCTCGAGAGCTTTTCAATTGTCATAGATCGTACAATATTTTGGTTTGCAGTCAAAGGATTTGACCTGTTGTTAAATAAACAGATTATCTTTCTTTCTAAGATCATTTATAGAAACAAAGTATGTTACAAGATTTTTTTTCTAATGGAGTTTTTTTTTTGGCCCAATGGAGCTTCATCTTGTATCTTTAAGTTGCATGTCACTAGACATGTCTTAGTGTTCTTAGGAACCTGTGCTTAAGGTCTTGACTTGGTCAAGGATACCATGAAATGCATGTTTCGCAGCAAATTGGATGACGAGAGCTTATTCAGGCACCTTGTTGAACTAGCTTATTTACTAGTACACGGTATGGTTGGCTCTTCCTCCGATTAGCTTCTCCGGTGGTGCCCCTTGGAATAATCTGGTGACCCTAAACCCAAAGATCGGTTGCTGATCTACTCAACTTCACCGACGTTACTTTCTTATCCGATTGCAATCGGTTGGTTCATTTCCCCGATTGATCACAACCATCCTCAACAACTATGCCACTTTCGAAGAATCGGCAAAATTTGTGTCATCAATTCATTTTTCAATGGACAATAGTTGGTGAATTCTCACACACAAATATAGAATCATGTTTTAGTGGATATCGATCAATGGATTTTGTATATGCCTTGCCAGCTCATGCTTTAGTGGATATCTTAGTTGGTGAATTCAGTATGCCTTGCCAACTCATCCTTTAATGGACACTAGTTGATATATTCCATAATCCCTTGCTAACTCATGTTGAAATGGACAATGGTTAATATATTCTTTAATCCCTTGCCAAGTCATGTAGTAATGGGCATAGTTAGTCTCACCAACCCATGCTAACAAACACTAGCTATGAAATAAATTCCATATACTCACCAACTCATCCTCCAAATACTACAATTGTTATGCATTAAAGGCACAACTTGGCATTAGGTCATGTTACTAAATACACCATGGTATGAGGATATCCGAGGCTCCAAGCCTATAAATAAGACCCTTGACCACGACTTCACAAAAACATATCCATATACTAGGTAAGAGAGACACAAAAAAATTGTGCTCATGGAGGCCTCCTCAAGATTGGAAATTGAACAAGCGCATGCTGAGCTTTGGAACCTCACCTTTAGCTACCTTAAGTCCATGGCGCTTGAGTGTGCAGTTCAACTCAACATCCCCAATGTTATTCACAACTTCGGTGGCAGTGCCTCTCTACCTAATATTCTCTCTGGCATCCCAGTTCCAGAACATAGGAGGCCCTATCTTCCACGCCTCATGAGGTTTCTTGTTGTATCAGGTATTCTTTCCTTTGATTCTCCCACCTTAGGGGAGGGTATGTACCAACTCACCCCATTGTCACGCCTTCTCGTGGATGATACCCACATCAATGGGTGTGGGAGCCTTGGGCCATTTGTGCTCTCCCAAACCACAAAGTACCATGTGTCATCAGCCACATACTTGTCTAAGTGGTTCAAGGGTGAGGATGGGGTGGGTCCTATGGCTACGGAGATGCCATTCAAGATGGCTCATGGCATAGGCCCATGGGGTGCCTTGGGGCGTGACCCAGAATTCAACAAAGTCTTTAATGCTGGGTTGGGATCTAACAGTCGGTTTGTGCTAGACTTTGTTGTGGCCCAACATGGTGACATGTTTGATGGCATAAGCTCATTGCTCGATGTTGGAGGAGGGGATGGTAGCACAGCGAGGACCATTGCAAAGGCTTTCTCACATGTCAAGTGCTCAGTGTTGGACCTCCCAACTGTTATTGCTGACATACACCAGGGTGATGGCATGGTTGACTATATTGCAGGCGACATGTTTAGCTCAATCCCACCAACTGATGCCATTATGCTTAAGGTATGTATTTAAAATAAATCATCATAGTCAAAATGTTGTCGGTATTTGTTTTCATAATGTTAACCTGAGTACCTAATCAGTTGAGTCTTACTCTTACCACAGTATGTGCTGCATGACTGGAATGATAATGACTGTGTCAAGATCTTGGGTCAATGCAAAAAGGCTATATGTTCCTCCAAACCAACTAGAGGAAAAGTGATAATCATAGATACAGTCGTTGGATCTCCTTCCAAAGAGATGTTCGAAGCACAAGTCCAATCCGATTTGTTGATGATGGTGGTAGCTGGTGGTAAGGAGCGTGATAAGCAAGAGTGGCACAAGATATTCGTGGAGTCAGGATTCAAGGACTACAAGATAAGGCCCGTTCTGGGATACCTGTCAATCATCGAGTTGTACGTGTAGAAGAAAAATAAGCATTATTTGCTAGCTGGGGTGGGGCACTGTGATCCATTTGCTTGCAATTTGGTTTGTTTCACAAACAAGTTATATGTATGCCTCAATCTTTATTGCCAAATAATAAGGGCCTAGTTGCATGGCCATATATTTGAGAAACTGAATATGGTGTCGAAATTATTCTACTTTCTTAAGTTTTTTTTTTCTTTGAGCAACATTGATCTATCACGCATAACAATATTAGCTTGAGGTAATTGACCTTGGGCCTGGCACTGCACAATCCGATAGAGGCAATGCCAACTCCCTGATACATTTTGGAGCGCCTCATTTCGTGATTGTACCTAACAGAGAAGAGCAATGGTGCCGGTTCCACTTGCGTGCCTCACCATGCACTTTGTCTCACTGATTCTGGTCTGGCTCGGTGAATTCACATCTCCATAGACATCATTCCAAAATGAGGTGGTTGCAGACCTGTTCCCAGCAATCCACACACACTCTACCCGGAAGGACACCTTTGTTCATGACATGCTCAGCCAGGGTATCCAGAACACGGTCGTCCCCAGGGCCAGCCCGAGAGCGTCTCAGGAACTGCAGCAGCTTCAAGACCTCACCAGCGATATTCAGCTTTCAGACTCGGCAGACCAACGCACCTCTCCCTTTGCCAACACCAAGGGAGGACTTGACAGCTCCGCGATCTACACCCTGCTGATTGCAAGAGGGCAGCCCAAAGATGAGAAGGCGACTTTTGTCTAGGGAAATTCAGCGCCGCCGCGCGTTATGTTCATGTGGCTGTTGCTCAAGCGAAGAATCAAGTGCCGTGTCAACCTCCAGAAGAAAAATGTGGTGCAGAGTGCAATCTATGAGGTCTGCAATGGGGAGGACGAGACGGTGGATCACATCGTCAGTGGCTGCACATTGGCTCAGCAGTTGTGGGCAAGGTTAAATATACCTATTCGGGCGGTACGAGACCTCTCAACTCTCCATCTCGCTGCGAGTAATGGCCTGCCACTCGATGAGTTCCCGGCTTTCTTGGCCCTGTGCTGCTGGGAACTGTGGAAGGCCAGAAATGCGAAGGTCTTCAGACAAGAGCATCAGACAGTTGAGGGGTTATTAAGGGTGTGCAAGGCTACGACAACTCAATGGCATTTCAGGTTCAAAAAGAAGAAGAAACACCTAGAGACAAATGGTGCATGTTGTTTGACTCGGCATTACAACCTTCTTAGAATTGTTTGCCACAATGTAAATATCTCTACCTATACCCCCGTTGTCTCCTGTTGTCTCCTCTTCTCCGGCAACTTTTGTAATGTTTTAGGGCCGTTTGGGGCCATTGATATATAAATTTAGGTGGGGAATCCCCCCCCCCCACCCCTGAAAAATCAAAAAAAAAATCACATCTCCATATAGGTGAGCGGAGGTAGGTCAGCAGACACCAGGACACCAGTGCGTCTCATTATATTAAGAAGAAGACAGGGTATAAGAACCCAAAACATACAACACACCCCAAACACAACACACTCACACCCAACACATGCTACTGCAACCAAGGCACAAAAGCACTTAAGCAGGCAGCAGGCAACCTATATCTAACCAGGAACTAATCGCTTGGGAGATGGGCAGTCAGGACTCAGGAGGGAGCGCCCTTGAGCCACTGCTGAGGTCCACAGCCGACGTTCCTCACCAGCCACTACTACAGCCCCAGCCACATTTGGAACCATTCCATCAAAAACACATCGAATTGAGATGATTCCAGAGAGTCCATGCCCCCAAAAACACATCAAAAACTCACCCAATCAGAAGTAGCATCCTAGGAAGCAGTCATCAGTGGGTTGGGGAGACAAGGCCTGGAGACCGACCTGCCGGAGCAAAATGAACCAAAACTCTCTGACGAAGACACATTCCACCAGGAGATGATTGATTGATTCCTCTTCTTGATCACATAATGGACAATAATCTGGGTGAGGCAATCCACGACGTGCAAGGCGGTCAGACGTCCAACATTTGTTGTGGGCCACTAACCACATGAAGAATCGACATTTTGGTGGCGCCCAAGTCTTCCAAATTCTTTCCCATGGTGAAAAGGTAGTAACTCCTAAGAAAAACCCTCATATGCTTGCCTTGGTCGAATATTGGTCATTTGAAGAAAACCTCCGATATATGTTTATCCTCTCTTTCTGGATGCAAAACAATGCCTGAAAGGATATCCCACGGCTGGCCCACATCAAACATTACTCCAACAGTTATAGCCCCCTGTATATCTGCAATCCAGGCCTGGTTATTAAGTGCTTCCTTGATTGTACGCTGCCTGATCTTTCTTTTAGAGATGACAGCAACTAACTTGGGAGCCAACTCTGCTATGCACTGACCATGCAGCCACCTGTCAGCCACCGCAAAGAAGGCCTTCACTTGATCAGGGACCTGAATTGGTAGATGCACCCAAGGACGGTTTGGTTTAGTCTTTTGCAGCCATAGTCACCTCATTCTCAATGCCCAGCCAAGGGTTTTTAAATCTGAAATTCCTAGCCCACCAAACTCAGTTGGACGGAAAACTTTTACCCATGCTACAAGACAATGTCCTCCCCTTGCATCTTTACGACCACGCCAAAGAAAGCCACGCCTAATTTTGTCCATTGCTTTGATAGCCCAAGTTGGAAGGTCAGACGCCATGACAATGTATATAAGCATACCAGTGAGCACATATTGAACCTAAATCCTCCTTCCTACCCGTGTCATCAGCTCTGCCTTCCAACCCGGCAGCTGATCAGCAATGCGATCAATAATGGGTTGTACTTGACTCTTACTTAGCTTTTTTACGGATAGAGGCAAACCTAAATATTTGCACGGAATTCAAAGAAGAGAACATGTCAGCAGGTTTTTGAATAATTGCCAAATCCAAGTCACCGCATCTAATAGGCGGGGACACCACTCTTTTGAAGATTTGTATTCAGGCCCTGAAAGCTTCACCAAAAATTTTGAGGATATCCATTGTCATGGAGATGTCACTAGCCACCGGGCGGAGGAAGAGCACCACATCATCCGCGTACAAAGAGATTTGATGCTTGCATATTTCTTGTTGAGAGGGGTCGTAAAAGACCCTCCCTTGCAGCTTGGGCAATCAAGTGCCCTAAAACATTCATGACCAGGATGAATAGCATGGGAGAGAGGCGGTCACCTTGCCGCAATCCTCGTCCATGGGAAATATAATTTCTAGGGACCCCATTCAACGAAACTTGGCTGGTCGAGGAAGATAGCAACCCACAAATTATATCCCTCCATATTTGCCCGAAGCCCAAATGCTGCAAGATCTCCAAGAGGAAGGGCCAAGAAACTGAATCAAAAGCCTTGGAAATATCCAATTTAAGGAGTATGCGGGGCTGCTTTTGCTGATGAAGATATATAGCTATTTGTTGTACCAACATAAAATTATCCCGATGAAGCCCCTTTTATGAAAGCACTTTGATTAGGTGAAACCATTTGCTTGAGATGACCAAAGCCGGTTGGCCAACATCTTGGTGATCAATTTAGCTAAACTGTGCACCAAGCCGATGGGCCAAAAATCCTTCGGCTGATCCTCACCATCCTTCTTGGGAAGCCAGTGATGTAAGCTCGGAGAGATCCAAAATTCATAAACTTCCTGGGGAGAGTTGAAGCGAAAGAATATTTCATAGCGCTGGAAACCGCCCCGACCCCGTGTCGCTCCGTCATGGAGCGACATGGGGGGCGACCCCGCCGCCACCACCCTCACCGGCGAGCATCCCGACCACCACCGCGAAGCGGCGGGCGGCTCCAGCTCGCCACCCCAAAGGGGCAGCCACGGTAGTTCCCGTGCCGTCCCCCCTCACCCCCTATGGTGTCTTGTCATCTTCCTAGACCGGCCACCTTCTCCTTCCCCTGGTGCTATGGACGTCGGAGCGACTATTCCGGGCCGTGTCTCGGGGCCGCCGCATCGCGTGTCGGGGGAGCCAGATCCCCCCTACCCGCCCATCCGGACGACTATGGGGGCGCCCGGTCTGCGGGGGCCCGTGGCTGTGGCCCCCCCCCCACCATCCGTGCGCAAGGGGTGCGGGTCCTCTTGGCCTCCTCTTGGCCTGTCTCCGGTCATTGGGGGCCTGATCTGCCTCCTCGTCAACTACACCTTCGTCCCCGTCGTCTTCGGCTCCCTCCGGTGCTGCGAGGTTCGGTCTCTTGGCCTCAAAATCGACGAACCTTGGTCCACGAGTTTGGGACCTCAGGCGAAAGCCATGCAAGACCCTGTCTATGCGATTGAAGACGACGCCATTGGTGCCATTCACCCCCTTGGGGGCGTCGATTCTCCCAACTCTATGACTGCGGTCCTGTCGATCTCCTCCTGGCGAAAGCCCAGCTCTAGTTTACCTGGAGCCGGTGGTGGCGACGTCGTTGACGTCATGACCCTCTTGAGGGTGCAACTGTGGAAGAGTAGAGTCCAGCTCATGTCGTGGTCTTGTGCTCTCTTCATTGCCCTCCTCGTGTTGTTGTTGCTGCCCTCTTGAGTGAGTCTAGCCTTGGTTGTTGGGCGTCGCCGACATCGACGAGTGCCCTCCGTTGGTGTCTCTGCTCCATCGGCGGTCTCCTTGGTGGTGCCAGAATATCAAATGTCGAGTGGTGTTTCCACCTGAAGATCTCTTGTTTGGTTTTGGCTAATTAGTGACACCTAAGGACTAATCTCTCGATGCTAAGTGTTTGACTAGATTGGAGATTGGTCGTGCCGGAGTTGGTGCATGGAGATCATCGAGGATGGATCGAGGTGATCCAAAAGATTGATCAAGCATCCAATTTGGTGTGGTTTGGAGATCAAAGGTCCCAAAGCAAAGGTATAACCATAGGGCTTTTGATTTCACACCCAAGACACCATAGAGGGTGTGGGTGGTTATAGGATCGATAAGCCGTACTATAAAGAGGGGAAACTTATCGTACATAACGGTCCTCATGTGCCTTTAGGTTTAAAATTCATATGCATGCATTCTAACCTAAAGAGCTAACTCTGCACTTGTCGAAAATGGTTTCGAAAATGCTAACACATGGTGTCGAGGTGTTCTTCGACGTGTCGGCAACAAGAATCAAGTGGCGGAAGTCGGTTTGGAGCAAAAGCGAAGGAACGAAGATGAAATGACGACATTTCGCGGCTCTGGCGTGACCGGACGCACCGACCGGAAGCGGCGAAAAGTGACCGGGCGCCCGGTCGATCGCGCCTGGCGAGAGGGTGTTTCCGGGGTCGGGGGTCGACGGGTGACCGGACCCACCGACCGGAAGCATCCGGTCGCGACCGGACGCTGGACCGGATGCACGACCGGAAGCGCCCAGGCAGGGGATCAGCTGGCCGGTTTGGGTTTGTCGGTTGTGACCGGACCCACCGACCGGACTCACTGGTGAGTCCGGGTCGGTCGGCCCGTCGGCCCGCAAAAACGTGGTTTTCTCCCCAATGGCCACATTTCGTGGTGAGGAGTATTTATACCCCTTGGCTGCCCCTTGCTCTCTCTCTTGGACATTTGAATCATTCCTAACACCTTTGAGCAAGCAAGCAAGCCTCCCTCCTCTCTCATTCTTGATTTGAGCTTCATTCTTGAGAGAAGAGTTGATCCTAGTGCATTGCATCGAGTTCTTGCATCTAGAGGCACTTGGGGATCGTTGTGAGCCGGTGAGTTTCCCATTTCTCTTGGAGACACCACTCCTAGCCGGCTTGGTGATTTGGTGGAGTTGTTGGCAAGAAGAGGAGATTGTTTCTTGGCCACCTCCGGGCGAAATTGTGAGAGGATCACGCACTCCTCGTCGGGAAGACAAAGTGCAAGGAATACATTGCTCGTGTCTTGGGTACCACACTTGTTGAGTGGTGTGTTGAGGCTAGCAAGGGCACCGCCTAGCTCAAACACCATCCTTGTGTTGGTCGGCACAACCGGAGAGTAACTTGTCGGTGTACAAGCGAACTCCGGGTGAACAAATCGACTTGTTCATTGTCTCGACGTGTGGATCATCACCTTCGTGTGATTGATTGTTCATCTACTTCCCGGTGATTGGTTGACATCCTCTACGTGTTGGTATATCGCTCTCACTCTTGTATTTACCTTCCTAGTTTACCTTGAGTAGAGAGCTAGCTTTGCCTTGTGTAGTTGTTCTTGCTAGCATAAGGACCATATTAGGATTGTTCACTAGTTAGAGTAGTGACATAGACCTTGTGTGACTTAGAGATCATAACATTTTTAGTCTTGTCACTAGAAGGCTTGCAAGACCACTGGAGCTAGTGCAAACCGCTTTACGCCGTGTTTTATACTAATCGGTTTGTTGAGTTGAGTTTGTAGAAAAATTTTTTAGGCTATTCACCCCCCTCTAGCCATCTAGAACCTTACAAGTGGTATCGGAGCCGTGGTCACCGTTTTTTTAGAAGGCTTAACAATCAACAATGTTGGGGGAAAGCCTCCGTTCTTTGATGGAGTCAAGAATTTTAACTATTGGAAGAGATGCATGAGAATGTACTTGGGATCAATCAATGACCAAGTATGGGAAGTGACCGAGAAGGATTTTGTCATCCTAGATCCTACCAACCTCACTCCCACCGACAAGATCCACAATTAATGCAACACAATGGCATTGAGCACTCTCTACAAGGGAATGGATGTCAAAGTGTTTGAAGGAATCAAGGATCTTGAGAAGGCAAGTGAAGTGTGGGAGAAGCTTTGTGAGACCTATGAGGGCACCAAAGTTGTGAAAAGTGCCAAGTTGTATGTTCTCAAGAGTGAATTTGAGAATTTCAAGATGAAAAAAGATGAGAGCATACCGGATACATTCCATAGGCTCCAAGTTATTGTCAATGATCTCAAATCATTGGGTGTGAAGACATTGGATAGAGACTTTGGTCACAAATTCTTAATGTGCTTGCCCAAGAGATTTGCTATGTTGAGAAAGATTCTCTTTAGAGGTGCATTGGACACAATGACACCTAGTGACTTGCTTGGTGAAGTGCTAACCGATGAGCAAGTTGATGGAATGGAAGATGAAGTAGAGAAGGAAGATGACAAGAACAAGAAGGTTGTGGCATTCAAGGCCGCCACCACCTCATCCAAGGCTAAGGGCAAGTCCAAGGCTCAAGAAGAAGATGATGAGGAAGTAAATCTTGATGAGATTGATCAAGAGTTTGCTATGTTTGTAAAGAAATTTAGCAAGGTATTGAAGAGCAAGAAGTTTGGGCAAGGCTCTAGAAGAAGAAATGATTCATCCAATGGCAATGAAGAGCCAAGAAAGTGCTTTGAGTGTGATAGCTCTTATCACATCCTTGCCGATTGCCCAATCAAGAAAGAAAAAGAGAAGATGAAGGCATACAAGGGTGGCAAGACAAACAAGAAGAGCAAGACCATGATATTCAAGAAGACAAATGATGGTGCTTTTGTTTGTTCTTGGGATAGTGATGGCTCCTCCGATGAAGAGGAAGAGAAGCCCAAGGCCATGAGTGCAATTGGCCAACACAAGAAGTCATCTCTCTTCGGCTCATCACCTTCATGCTTCATGGCTAAGGCCACTAAGGTATCATTGCATGAGCATGATGAACTAAGTGATAATGAAGTAAAATATGATGACAGTGATGATGAAGATGATGAATGTGAACCCACTAAGGATGATCTTCTTGAGATGCTTAAGCAAACTCATATCATGCTTAAGACTAAGGATAAGGAATGCAAAGCTTTGCAAAAGAGTGTAAAAACTCTTGAGCAAAACTTTAGTGAGCTAGAGGCCACCCATGAGGGTCTAAAGGAAGACCATGGGGAATTGGAGCTAGCTCATACAAGGCTCCAAAAAGCCCATGCCTTGCTCTTAGAGAAGAATGATAAAGCTTGCTCAATCATCAAGAAGGATGTTGGTTCAACATGTGACATCATAGATGAACCATTCTTGGTTGATGTTGAAGAACCATCTATTCCTTCCACATCCACATCAACCCACTCAAGCTCTACTAGTAGTGATGGAGTAATTTTAGATTCATCACTAAAGGTTGAGAATGAGACTCTCAAAAGAGAGGTGGATGAGCTCACCCACTCCTTAAGGAAGGCATATGGTGGGGATGCCCGCTTACTAAAGTGCTTGGGTAGCCAACGGTTTTCCCTTAACAAGGAAGGCTTAGGCTATGTCCCCAAAAAAGGCAAGAAGGCCTTTGCTACTCCAAAGCCTAGCTTTGTGAAGAGCAATGGGTCCTATTGCAATAGATGCAAGCAAGTGGGGCATCAAGAGCATAAATGTGCTAAAATGAACATGAACAAGAAAGAAAAGAAAGTGCATTCCATCCATTTCGATTCTTGTTATTTGCTTACCAAGGGTGAGAAGGGTGTCAAGGCAAAGTTTGTTGGTACACCCATTGTTGGCCCAAAGAAGAAGGCAATTTGGGTACCAAAGGCTTTGGTTGCTAACCTCTAAGGACCCAAAGGCAAATGGGTACCTAAATCTTATTGATTTCCTTGTAGGTGAATTACAAGATTGGGGGTAACCATTGGATTCTTGATAGAGGGTGCACAATGAATTTGATATCATAGTGAAGAAAGTGAGAAGTGACAATGGTAGTGAGTTCAAGAACACAAGAGTTGATGAGCTATGTGATGATTATGGAATCATGCATCAACTTTCGGCCAAGTACACACCACAATCAAATGGCCTAGTTGAGAGTAAGAATAGGACTCTCATTGAGATGGCAAGATCAATGCTTAGTGAGTATAATGTGAGTCAATCATTTTGGGCGAAGCAATCAACACCGCATGTCACTACATCAATAGATTGTATTGCCATCCCATGATGAACAAGACACCTTATGAGCTATTGAATGGAAGAAAGCCAACCATTGCATACTTTAGAGTATTTGGATGCAAATGCTACATATTGAAGAAGGGTGCAAGACTTGGCAAATTTGACAAGAGGTGTGATGAGGGGTTCCTACTTGGTTATTCCACCACAAGCAAAGCATATAGAGTGTGGAATAACTCAAGTGGTGTATTGGAAGAAGTCCATGATGTAGAATTTGATGAAACCAATAGGTCCCAAGATGAGGATGAGAACCTCAATGATGTTAGTGGAACTCAATTGGTGAATGCAATGAGGGGTATGGACATTGGTGATATAAGGCCATCTCAAGTGGATGATGACAAGGATGAAGTGCAAATAACTCAAGCTAGTGGTGCTCAAGTTTAAGATCAACAACAAGCTAGTACATCATCTCAAGCAACCATAAGTGATCAACCAAGCTCAACCAATCAAGTCCCAATACTCCAAAGCTCAAGCGTAGCTAGAGATCACCCAATTGATCAAATTGTTGGTGACATTGCAAGTGGAGTGCAAACAAGAGGAAGGCTAGCGGCTTTTTGTGAACACTTTGCCTTTGTGTCACAAGAAGAGCCCGAAAAGGTTGATGATGCTTTGAAAGATGAAGAATGGGTCATTGCAATGCAAGAGGAGCTAAATAACTTTGATAGAAACAAGGTTTGGGAATTGGTAGAAAGACCAAAGGACTACAATGTCATTGGAACCAAATGGGTTTTCAAGAACAAGCAAGATGAAGATGGCATTGTTGTGAGAAACAAAGCAAGACTAGTTGCACAAGGCTACACTCAAGTAGAGGATCTTGACTTTGGTGAGACTTATGCTCCGGTTGCAAGATTAGAGGCAATTAGAATTCTATTGGCCTATGCATGTGCACACAACATCAAGCTCTATCAAATGGATGTCAAGAGTGCTTTTCTTAATGGCGTCATCAATGAGCTAGTGTATGTTGAGCAACCTCCCGGTTTTGAAGATTATCATCATCCCAACCATGTGTACAAGTTGAACAAGGCACTATATGGGTTAAAGCAAGCACCTAGAGCATGGTATGAGAGGTTGAGAGACTTCTTACTCAAGAAAGGCTTCAAGATGGGCAAAGTTGACACTACTCTCTTCACCAAGAAGATTGGAAAGGATTTGTTTGTCATGCAAATATATGTTGATGATATCATTTTTGGATCAACAAATCAAGAGTATTGTGAAGAGTTTGCCAAGATGATGGCAAAAGAATTTGAAATGTCTATGCTTGGAGAGCTCACATATTTCCTTGGTCTTCAAATCAAGCAAATGAAGAATGGCACCTTCATTAGTCAAGGGAAATACATTAGAGACATGGTCAACAGGTTTGGATTGCAAGATGCAAAGGGCATCAATACACCAATGGGTACCAATGGATCATTGGACAATGATGAAAGTGGCAATATGGTTGATCAAAGGTACTATAGGTCATTGATTGGAAGCTTACTCTATGTGACCGCTTCTAGACCCGATGTGATGTTTAGTGTTGGTAAGTGTGTAAGATTTCAATCCTCACCTAGAGAGAGTCATCTCACTGCATCAAAGAGGATATTGAGGTACTTGAAGCACACACAAAATGTTGGGCTATGGTATCCCAAGGGGTCAAACTTTGAGCTTATTGGATATTCGGACTCCGACTATGGAGGATGCAAGGTTGATAGAAGAAGCACAAGTGGCACTTGTCAATTCCTTGGAAGATCTCTAGTATCATGGTCATCAAAGAAGCAAACCGGTGTGACACTTTCAACCGCCGAGGCCGAATACATTAGTGCCGGTAGTTGTTGTGCACAATTGCTATGGATGAGATCAACATTGAGAGATTATGGGTTTGATTTCCATCATGTGCCTTTGTATTGTGACAATGAAAGTGCTTGCAAGATGACTCAAAACCCGGTTCAACATACAAGAACCAAGCACATTGATATAAGGCACCACTTCATTAGAGATCATCAACAAAAGGGTGATATTGCTATCCAACCTATTGGCACCCAAGATCAACTAGCCGACATCTTTACAAAGCCACTAGATGAGAAGAGGTTTTTGCAAGCTAAGAAATGAGTTGAATATCCTTGACTTCTCCAACATGAGTTGAATGCACCCCACTATCATGACATGCCCCTACATCAAGCAAAGCAAAGGTATCATTGTTTGACATGGCATTCATGATAACTAAGGACTTGTTAGAACATATAGACATATAACTTGTACCTTAGGAAGCATTCATGAAAAATCAAAGGATCTCAATGTATGTATGCCATCACTATTGCTATTTATGTTTGTTTGATCTAGTGATGACATATGACATGTTTATGGGCTTGCAATCTCAAGTGTTGAATTTGGCTATCTTTTCACACATATGCTTCAACATAGGCAAGATAACCCTTGTCATGAGGTGTGAAGAAGCTTGTCTTTGGTTCAAACCGAAATATATGTTTGACAAGTGATCCAAATTTGACCAAATTTGAGCACTATTCTCTCTTCCATAACACAACATGGTCATACCTTTTGTGGAAATTGTCGACAAAGGGGAGAGATTAGTGCATGAAAGGTTTTGAAAAATTAAAAATTTCACATGTTTTTGAAAACCTCTCATGTGGTTCATGAGTTAACAAGTGGTTCACATAATTTGTTGCATTTGTTTGTGCACTAACATATGACTTGCTCATTGCACATGTTTTTAAATTCTATATACATGCTTGTGTGGTGTATGCTAGTTTTCACAAGTTGCTTTACAAGTGGTTGATAACTAGCATGCATAGGAGCTAACTAGATTTTCAAAATTCGCTCTTAATTCAAGTACCTTGCTTATAATGTGATCTCACGTGGTACTTTGAGTTTTGATAAAAATCTAGTTACCTTGATGCTTGTATGGTGAAAATGGCGCAACTCCGATTGGTATCACGCTTCAAAGGTCTATTTCTTTCACCTTAAGCATCATTTTGGTAACATAGCTCACCCTCAATTTCAATATTCATACATGTATGCAATGCTTCATTCCAAACTCGTGGAATACATGTAGGGGGAGCTCATGCTACCAAAACCGAACTATGATGATTGTCCAATCCTATGATTGTAAGCAAAATGCTTGGACAACCGTTGTATGTTCAAAAACATTAATCATAAAACCTTTATACGGGTTGTCATCAATTACCAAAAAGGGGAGATTGAAGATCTCTTGTTTGGTTTTGGCTAATTAGTGACACCTAAGGACTAATCTCTCGATGCTAAGTGTTTGACTAGATTGGAGATTGGTCATGACGGAGTTGGTGCATGGAGATCATGGAGGATGGATCGAGGTGATCCAAAAAGATTGATCAAGCATCCAATTCGTGTGGTTTGGAGATCAAAGGTCCCAAAGCAAAGGTATAACCATAGGGCTTTTGATTTCACACCCAAGACACCATAAAGGGTGTGGGTGGTTATAGGATCGATAAGTCGTACTATAAAGAGGGGAAACTTATCGTACATAACGGTCCTCATGTGCCTTTAGGTTCAAAATTCATATGCATGCATTCTAACCTAAAGAGCTAACTCCGCACTTGTCGAAAATGGTTTCAAAATGCTAACACATGGTGTCGAGGTGTTCTTCGACGTGTCGGCAACAAGAATCAAGTGGCGGAAGTCGGTTTGGAGCAAAAGCGAAGGAACGGCGATGAAACGACGCATATTTCGCGGCTCACGGCGTGACCGGACGCACCGACCCGGCGAAAAGTGACCGGGCGCTCCGGCCGGTCGCGTCTAGCGAGAGAGGGTGTTTCCGGGGTACCGGACCCACCGACCGAAAGCATCCGGCCGCTGACCGGACGTTTGGAACGGATGCACGACCGAAGCGCCCAAAAAGGGATCACCGCCTTTGTCGGTTGTGACCGGACCCACCGACCGGACTCACCGTGAGTCCGGTCGATGCGCCCTGTCGGGCCGCGAAAACGTGGTTTTCTCCCCAACGGCCACATTTCGTGGTGAGGAGTATTTATACCCCCTTGGCTGCCCCTTGCTCTCTCTCTTGGACATTTGAATCATTCCTAACACCTTTGAGCAAGCAAGCAAGCCTCCCTCCTCTCTCATTCTTGATTTGAGCTTCATTCTTGAGAGAAGAGTTGATCCTAGTGCATTGCATCGAGTTCTTGCATCTAGAGGCACTTGGGGATCGTTGTGAGCCGTGAGTTTCCGTTTCTCTTGGAGACACCGCTCCTAGCCGGCTTGGTGATTTGGTGGAGTTGTTGGCAAGAAGAGGAGATTGTTTCTTGGCCACCTCCGGGCGAAATTGTGAGAGGATCACGCACTCCTCGTCGGGAAGACAAAGTGTAAGGAATACATTGCTCGTGTCTTGGGTACCACACTTGTTGAGTGGTGTGTTGAGGCTAGCAAGGGCACCGCCTAGCTCAAACACCATCCTTGTGTTGGTCGGCACAACCGAGAGTAGTAACTTGTCGGTGTACAAGCGAACTCGGGTGAACAAATCGACTTGTTCATTGTCTTGACGTGTGGATCATCACCTTCGTGTGATTGATTGTTCATCTACTTCCCGGTGATTGGTTGACATCCTCTACGTGTTGGTATATCGCTCTCACTCTTGTATTTACCTTCCTAGTTTACCTTGAGTAGAGAGCTTGCTTTGCCTAGTGTAGTTGTTCTTGCTAGCATAAGGACCATATTAGGATTGTTCACTAGTTAGAGTAGTGACATAGACCTTGTGTGACTTAGAGATCATAACATTTTTAGTCTTGTCACTAGAAGGCTTGCAAGACCATTTGAGCTAGTGCAAACCGCTTTCTGCCGTGTTTTATACTAATCGGTTTGTTGAGTTGAGTTTGTAGAAAATTTTTAGGCTATTCACCCCCCCCCCCCCTCTAGCCATCTAGGACCTTACACCACCGGCTGCCGCCATTCCCCTCTATGGTCTCCTCCCTGTGGGCGGCGTTGGATGGTGGCACGTGGGCCTGGATGTACTATAGGATGTCACCATCAGCTGAAGGGAGGTCGTCGTTTCCGCTGATCCTACTCTTGCGTGTCTGCCTTCACTCTTAGTCCACTACTACAAAAGCTTACTATGGGAACGCCTTCCTTTTTTTTGATTAGGGGCGGTTCACGTTTTAAAGCCGCCCAATATGAAGCAAATCCTTCCATCCGTCTAACCTTTGTAAGGCGGTTTTGTTCAACCGCCCCTACAAAGTGACCACAAGGGGCGGTTTTGTTTTAGCCGCCCCTATTAATAGCGAGGGGGTTCAATATTCAAGCCCCTATTGTGGTCCACGGTAGGGGCGTCTACGACAAAGGGTTGCCGAATTTAAATACGAGGCACTAAAAATTAAATTTTTATAAACGATCTCGGATGAAAAAAACTTCCTATATATGAAATGTAGATCTCGAAAAGTTATGAAACTTTGTAGTTGACCACTTTTAGTTTAAAATCATTTAGTCATGCAAAAGTTGTGTTCAAATGTCTCAAATTTGAAATTCAAAATTTTTAAAAAACCTCCTCGGACGAAAAAAACTTCCTATATATGAAATGTAGATCTCAAAAAGTTATGAAACTTTCCTGTTGACCACTTTTTAGTTTGAAATCATCTAGTCATACAAAAGTTGTGTTCAAATATCTCAAATTTGAAATTCAAATTTAAATTAAATACCTCGGACGGAAAAACTTTCTAAATATAAAATGTAGATGTCGAAAAGTTATGAAATTTTTTAGTTGACCACTTTTTGGTTTAAATCCGTTTAGATCCTCAAATAGTCCATTTACACTTTCGGTTTGTATAATATGTGGGGGCGCGGAATGAGATATGGACACAACCACATGTGTAGCCTAGTGGTGGGGGCTCTCCGTGCGTGAGTTCAATCACGGCCGCCGCAACATTTCCAAAAACATTTGCAAAAACTCCGAGAAAATCCGCGGTGGCAAGGGATGGTGGGTGGTTGGCCGGTGGGGCTCTTCCCCAATTAAAAAATCTTTTGCTATTTTTTTTTTTTTGAATTTTGAAAATGCGATTTCTAAAACCACAATAGGGGCGGTTGATAACACGAACCGCCCCTGCGATTAGTTCTGTAGGAGGGGCGGTTCAACACGAACCGCCCCTACATTAATCCGCGATAGGGGCGGTTGGATAACCGCCCCTATAGTAAGACCTCTCTGTAGCAATCGAGAGTTAGGGGCGATTCTGAAAACGCCCCTTGGAAGCATCCTCAACCCCCTACGAACGCGATTGTTGTAGTGGTCCCCATTCCACCTGTGGGTCCTCGGCGTGAGGATGATGGTGGAGGAGCCATGTAGCTACGAGGAGTGGTGGGCGGCACAATGGCACCGTGAAAACGGGGGTATGTTGTTATCGGCGGGGGCGCCAGATTGGCGTTTGGTTGGCGTCTTCGCGGCTTTGACTAGTGTTTATATCGATTGTGCAAAGTTCTTTCTTTCTTTCTTCCTTTTCTTTTGATGCATCCGTGGTTAGCCACCTCTCACTCAAATGCTAGAGAGTTCATTGTGTTGCGTTGTTTTGTGGATGCTCGCCACAATCTTGCCTCATGGCCGGAGGTTTTGTTGTATGGTTTTAGTCCGGTTTTCCATAATTAATCGGACAACTTCGACCATTTTGAGCCAATATATATAAAAATTCAGGTGGGGAACGCCCCCTGAAAATTCAAAAAAAAAAAACTTCCTGCTCCAAAGCGTTGAGACTGCTGCCATGATGTCATCCTTTATGATTGGCCAACATGATTTGAAAGACCCCTTGAACTAAATTAGTAGCCACTTTTGAAAGACCCCTCGAACTACAATGTCGAACAACATACCCTACTTAACTTTTAAAATTAGGAAAAATACCCTTTGACCATTCTGAAGCGGTTTCTTAGTTGATTTTGATGACATGGTAGTGGGACCCACCTAATCATTTGCTCGTTGCTTCTCTTATGTATAAAAAGTGTAAGTTTTTCTTATGAAGTCGTATGAATACAAACTTTATGTCAAAGTTGTAGATCTTGACATGATCTACAACATTTTTAGCTGATAACTTTCTACTCAATAAATTTTATAGGCTCAAATATTCATTTGAAGTTAACAACTTTTAAAATTCCAATTCAAATTTTTGAATTTTCAAAATAACCTCGGATGTTGACATAATATATGCTAAAAATTCTACTTCTCTCTGTATGATCTACAACTTTATAGTTGACAACGTGTTTATCTGTGTCACACCCCAACATGATATAGCCCAAGGGGCCCTAGGGGAGGCCGACCAGGAGAGGCAAGCAGCCTCGTGGCCACCGCCGCCGTCATCATTATCTTGTCAAGTCACATTAGAAAATAAGTATTTAGATAAATAAAGGAGATTGAGTTTTATTGGGAAAAGATATCGAGTTTGTTTAGAAAAGAGGAATTCCAATAAGGAAACCTCTAGAGTTTGCTTGGTGTGCAAGTCCACTAAGGACTAAATATATTTGGGAGATGTAATCTTTTAGTTTAAGCAACAAAGAAAATCATCTCTCTCTCTCTCTCTCTCTCTCTTCATGCGCCTCCTGCCGCCCTCTCACCGCCGTCGTCGCTCTCTCCCTCTCCCTCATGCCGCCAAGCCCTAGCTACCGCCGACCACGCCCCTACCCCGCAAGGTCGTGACACATGGTATTCGGGAGACAAATCGATCCCTCGGCCTTCACCAACTCCATGGCTTCCGAGATGTATGAGCTGATCCGCTCCTTGAGCGACTGCCACTGCGACAACTTTGACAAGATCAAACAGAGGCTCACCTCGATTGAAGATCTTCTTCAACGCATTGAGAACAACCTCGTCTCCATCAACACCACCCCGACGCCCGCCCGCCCTACGCTCAACGCCAACGCCAAACTGCTCGACCCCAACGACAACACCTCCATCGTCAACGTCTTGCAAGATGTATACTCTTAGTGTACAACTCCAATTTATTTTTGTTTCAATTTTAGTTAGTTAGTTCTAATTAAACCCCATGGCTATTTGATCCTTTGTGTTCACCCTTTCTGAGTATTCGTCCTAAGAAAATAACAAACATGTATTCATGATGATGACCATTACACATTTAGCACATTTAAAGGATTGCCATGCAGAATATACATAAAAGATAAATTTGAAACACATATGGACCAGCTATATACATAGGCTTAAAAGCATCGATTATTTCATCCAAATGATTATGTACGAACTTGAGGCATCTGGTCTGCCTACTCAGTGGGGTAGGAAGGCTCCATGGCCAAGCCACACATGCCTCTCTTGTCTGAAATATCTTTCTCCATCCTCAGATAACCATTCTCTCCCCATGTGGTGCCCCATGAGTTCTTCATCAGCCAATACTTGGTGCCATCGCCGGTTGTTCCATAACCAATAGCGGCAATCCCATGGTCCAAGTCAGTACCACAGGAGCCAGTCATCACACCGCCAGAGTAGAACTGAAATGTCATGTCTCCACCATCGACAGCCACTGACACGGGTTGGTTCGCCACTGCCTTCATCAGGGCCGCCTCATTATTTGCTGGTACATCCTCATAGCCTTTGATGGTTGCAACACTATTTGATCCGCTCTTGCACGTGCCATCAGCAGCTGTGTAAGGATAGCCGGACTCTGTGGTTAGTCCGCCATTCTTGATGATGAACTTGAAGGCGTCGTCCATCAAACCACCCTCACAGCCCTGGTCTTCACCATGGACATCACAATCTACCAACTCTTGTTCCGAGAGTGAGGTGAGCTTGCCGGTGCTGATTTTCACGATGCCTTCTGTGGCAGCCACAGCTGAGAACGCCCAACAGCAACCTGCAATTGATTATGTTTCAACATATGTCATCGTTACACACAATATGTAGTTGCTCAAAACTATTGTTAGCTACAATATGTGTACCTATCATCGATCATCCTACTAAATAAATAAATTGTACTTACCACATTGACCTTGATCCTTAATGGGAGTGACAGCACCCTTGGTCCTCCAGTCGACGGTCGCCGGAAGCGCATTGACGCTAACATTCGCGTATCTAAATCCAGTAGGAACCTTTACCGGGCTAGGTTTGAAGCCCTTGTTAGTCTTGGCAGCCCTGAACTCATCGTTGGTGAGGTCAGCGAATTGATTGACGCCGAGCCAGAACTTACGGTTCCCGGCAGCGTTGAATGACTCGATGAACTTGACATTTGCCTTGAACACCTCGAACCTCTGCGCCTTCTCAGTGGCGTCTTTGTAGACGCGGCTGTACCGCGCCATCCACTGCTCATGCCTCGCCATCATTGCTGAGTCGTCGTCATTCAGGTCGCGAGCAGCGAGGGCTGTACTGCACAAGAAGGCGCCTACAAGGATTGCAAACATCAATGCCTTGGGGGTGGCCATCGTCGACCAGGCCTATCAAGTGCCTATTTGCTTGCTGCTGCGGCTTTTGATTTGGTGAATGGAACTGGGCGTGGCATGGGTATATATATAGCTACCGATCTCTCTGTATTCTTGGAAGTACGTACGAAGATACGGTGCTTATACGTTGTGTCGTGTGGAAAGGGACAGGTCCGTGCCCGTGAAGCACGTATGGTTGCCGACGGTATAAAATACTTGTTGCCAAGACGTGCATTTGCTGCTCTGCTGTGGATGACCTTTGTTTATTATGCCTTGCGTCGCCACATTTGTTCACGGGCATTCAACACATATACATCAAATGAGATCGAGTTGGAAAAAATACCGTACTAGGCTGGGGTAAATGTGATTTGACAATATTAATGTATCGGAAGTCTAGTTTGCTACGAGTTCTTTGAACAAAGTACTCTCGTATATGGTAATTCTGATTTCACACTGTGTAAACAGAACTGGAAATATTTGCCACAACGTGTGGATAACCAATTTTCAGAAAAGAAATCAAGGTTGTTAATTCAGTATAAAAATCTTTCAGGTTCAAAACTAAACTTCACATGCTTTGTAATTGAAAGTTTTTAATTCAGGTGTATTTTTTCTCTTACCTTTTTGAACCATATCGCTCAAGTTATTACAAAATTCTACAGCAGAAATCTTTTGCTGCCTGACCATCGCTGTTACTTCAGCAATAAATATTTTCACTATGGTTTCATATGAAAAAGATGTAATTGGGGTCGCTTTTTCTTTGGAAAAATTATAGAGAGTTGCTATCTCTCTTTCATAAAAAAATAACCAACATTTCTTTGCGTAGTAGACCCTTGGATCATCATCCAAGGGTGGGATCTGTCATCAAAGACAAAGCAGCATGCGTCATTAAAAGTGTTAGCTAGATGGGTTGAACAATTTTACCACAGCAGTCAAGAGATAATTAACAATTTTTTCTATGGAAAAATAAGGACAAAAGAGGGTGATGTTCTAGCACAAAGGACAAGATACAGATTTGAACAATTTTACCACAGCGGACAAATTTCTTGGCACACATCGGACAGAGCACACGTCGCAAGATGGAGTTGACAAATTTCTATCAGAGACATAGGAAAGGTGGAAAATTATAATAGCACCAAAAATTAGTCAGTTGCCTTTGTCCTCTGCCACACACCTCCACTCCTCTCCCTCCACAGAGGTGGAGTACCCTGGCTGCAGGTGGCTAACTGAAACATTTAAGTAATTTGTAAATATGAGAAAAACTAATCTGTCCATTCGACTCACAGATATAAGCATATGATTTGGATAATGTACTATTGTTCAAAACATCAAGTATTAATTAATGATTAGAAAGCTCTCACAAGAAATATAGCAAAAACTATGCAATGAGGCGAACTTATGACAGTGCACGGAGCAATAGGCAAAGTTTGCTGGTTTTTCATGTAACCATATAACTGTCAGATTGATCACACCGACACCGTTGCAGCTGCAGCCATGCTCGCTTGCTCCTTCTCCTTTTTCTCTGCAAGATTGGCGTTGCCCCAGTGCGTCCTGGTGTAGAGGTGCAGAATCATGCTGTCCTTGTCACAGCCATGTACGCCGCACAGCTCGCACGAGAGCCTGCCATTCTCCTGCTGCGTCACGGAGAACACTCTGCCCTCCACCTGGATCTTGATTGGCTGGACAGGGGCAATAATGGTGTCATTTGTAATCACGGATTCCTTGGCTTGGATCACAGAGCCATTGGAGTCCACAGCTGCGTGCTCTTCTTCAGCTTTCTCAGTAATCTCGCCTTCCTCAGCTGGTTCAATAATGCAAGTAGCGAGTTGAGCTTCTACCGGTCCATCTACTGCCATGGATGCCATGGCAGCAGTGTTCTTCATTTGTGATACTGCCAGTGATGGTGTTGATTCTGCTTCTTCATTAACAACGATTTTTGCTTGTGCCGCGGCCAATTCTGCTTCCACATTGCCTTTGGTGGACTGTGAGATGTCACCGACAGCGCCGGTGGCAAGGATAGACAAGTCATTGTTTCTTCGTGCAGCAGCGAGTGTCATCTTGAGCTTGTGCTTTTTCCCAGTCAGGTGAGACTTCATGACGATCTCAGATTCTGCCTTTGCGTTGCAGCTGACGCATATGAGGGTGCCATCCACCCGCCGCAGAGGGTGCATCACACTGTCTACTTCCATGGTCAGTTTGTCAGAATCACAGACATTATTGACCTGAGCCCCAACAGAAGTTTCAATGCTTTTCATCATTTCCGTTCCAGGAGTCTTATTGTTGTCACCAGTGGGGACGTCTTCCTTTTGTGGTGCCACAACCATATCTTGCAGCTCACTATCATCACCAAGCTTTGGTTGCAACGACTTGTTCTCCAATGGAGCTTTCACCTTTGATGCCATGTCTGAGACGACAGCCGTGTGATCCGTGTCTATCTGTTGTGCTTTGGCCGCCTCTTTCTCTCCTGAGAAAACATTGATAGAGGCAGCAGATCTGGTGTTCGCCTTATTCTTGTGCTTCTTCCTGACAAGTGTTGATGCATGACGTTCATCGATGGGATCTTCACGTCACACAGCTCGCAGTGCAGAAAACCTTTCAAGCGCCGCACGTTGTGTGGCAGAGGCACACCGTTATCTTCTAGAACCAGCTTTTTGTTAGGACCGACACTGGGAGTAGCTGCACCCGATGGCTTAATGGAGGGTTGATGTTGATGCTTCTTCTCTGCATTAGAAATGTGTTTGCTCCCTTGTAGATGGCACATCATTGTAATACGGTCAGCCGTCCGCACGTTGCACAACTCACAGAGGAGGAACCCATCCATCTGTGTAACTTCACTCAGTGCTCCAGCGGCCGTCGCCATCATGAACTTCATGGGTTTGTAATCTCCCAGTGTCTCCATTGCCATGGCCTCTTCCTCCCCTGACTCGAGCTCTCTCTCCTGCTCTGTCTCATCTGGCACTTGATCTGGCAGCTTCGAAAGTGCTACCATCTTGTTCCTGTGCACCTTCCCATTGAGATGATCTTGCATGGCCTTCTCGCTGTTTGCAGTGATGCCGCACACCGTGCAGGTTGAGGTGCTCTTCTGCTTCTTGCAGCTTGGAGCCAACGATATTGTGGGTGCTCCGGCGGGACGATCAGGGCTCTTCCGCTTGGTCAATGCCAATGCGCTTGCTTTTGGGTGCGCCTGCACAATAGGCATGAGAATCTTAATAAACACGGAAAATTTTAATCAATAAAAGACTGAGCTATGCATGGAGAATCTTAATATTTTTCACTATTGCTGAGATTTAACCTGACATCTATATCGATACCTATATATATCTCGTATAAAATAAAACCTTACTAGCTATTTGTCTTGCCATGCAAAGAGTCTACATTAACAATTACTAGAACATCACATGTATGTCCCTCCATGCAAAGTGTCCCACATCAGCATCATTTACTAACATATATTTACTAACATATATTTAGTGGTCAACGTGAGAATCCTAAAAATCATCCACTAACATGTATAACATACCAACACCATATATAAATATATAAATATCTCCTAATTTTTATTAGTGAACATTCTAACCTACTTATATTTCTTCTTCGTACCCGTGGCAACGTGCGGAGAATCTCCCTAGTTCATATAAAACGTGAGGCGAGACTAGGGACACCAAAGGACAAACGAAAATACATGATCAAACACAAAACGCCAAAAAGATTGCATACCTCATACACAACAACCGGCAGTGACGAGTTGGCTGCAGTAATCGTTCCCGGTGATGGCACCGCCGTCGCCGTGCCGGATTCCCTCGTGGGCCGGCCGAGGGCAGGCCACGACAGTTGCAACATCTGCTCCCTTAACTCTCTGCGCACCTCTAGCTCGAGCTCCCAGTGCTCGGCTTCCTCCCTCAAGATCCGCTCCCTAATCCTCACCTTCTCCGCTTGCTGCCCCAACTTGTCGACGTCAACCACCGCTGCCGTCTTCGGTGGTGGCAGATCAGGCTGCCATAGTGTCACGACAGAATTACCCACACGCTCCATAGAAAACCCCACTAGATGGTTTCTCTCTAGATGCAATCATTCTCGAACTAAGTGAAACCACTAGATGTTCTATCTTTTAATGCAAAGTGTCCATATCACCAACTAAGTTCATGTCATCCCTTACCAGTTACAAAAATTGTTCATGTCATCTCTATCATGTGAAATAATTTAATTCTTTAATATATTAATTAACATACAAATTAGGTATTTATTTTATCACTTATTTCTCTTAATCAAACTACACTGATTGTTTACAAGATATGATTCATTAAAATAACTTACAGTCAAATTCTTATATATGCATACATAGTACCCTCATTAGCTATTTCTCTTGGCATGTAAAGTGCCCACACTAACATCCACTAGAACATCTCATGTACTATCCTCCATGCAAAGTGTCTACATCAGCATCCACTAGCACCTGTCATTATGTTTTTATTAAACTATTCAAATTAATAAACCACATCATTTACTAACACATATTTAGTTGTCTATGTGAGAATCCTAAAAATCATCCACAAACATAGATAACATACCAACACCATACATATACATCTCCTAATTCTTATTAGTGAACATTCTAACCTACTTTATTTCTTCTCGGTACCCGTCCAACACGCAGAGAATCCATCTAGTTCGTAGAAAACGTGAGGCGAGACCAAGGACACCCAAGGACAAACGAAAAACGTGAACAAACAAAAAACGCCAAAAAGACACCATACCTCATGCACAACAACCGGTAGCGATGAGTTGGCTGCAGTAATTGTTCCCGGTGACGGCGCCGCCACCGTGCCGGATCCCCTCGCCGGCCGGCCGAGGGCAGGCCACGACAGTTGCCGCATCTGCTCCCTTAACTCTCTACGCACCTCCAGCTCGAGCTCCCAGTGCTCGGCTTCCTCCCGCAAGATCCGCTCCCTGATCCTCACCTTCTCCGCTTGCCGTCGCTGCTCGTCGGCGTCGACTGCCGCTGCCGTCTTCGGTGGGGGCAGATCAGGCTGCCACACGGCAGGATTACCCACGCGCTCCGCAGGACCAGCGCTGCCATGGCCGTCTGGCAGACGCATGCCAAAGCGGTAGGCCGGTGAAACAGGAGATCGATCGAACATGAATCGGTGGGATAGGGATAGGAGTCTAGGAGATCTCACCTGCCGATCCGGAGCCAGGAGTACTCGGCGCCGCTGGCGGCGGCGGGGACCGGCTTCGACGCTCGTCGCCGTCACGGTACAAAAACTCCATATCGGTTTCAACCTTCGTGAGAGAGAGAGAGGCGAGAGGTTTTGGGTTTTGGAAGGTTTATTATATATATAAAAAAGGGGATGGATCCGGGACCGTGTGAAAGCGTTTGGACGAGTCTGCAGAGAGATCAAGCCTGGGTCTTTATGTCGCGGCCACTAAACACCATGCAATCCCTATTTCTCTTTTTCGGATGTGTGATTTACCATATTAGGGTCCAATTTTTGTGGAAATTGAATATTTTATTTGGATTAGAGAACTAAAATCCTCCGATCATGCAGGAAGATCGATTGAATGTTGCTAAAAGCTATGGGGTTCATTGTTCGCTATTGAGCCAAGAGGCTTCTGGCTTCTCTCCTCGATCCGAGGTCCGAGCATGGGTTAGTTAAACATTACGCGCGCGGAAGATCGCTGGCTTGTGGTGCCTGCGCCGTGCTGTTTGCCCTTCCGGTTTATCGTGGCAGCTGGGTCGCTTGCTGCCGCGTCACGTCCACCCCATTCATTCTGCCGCTACCGCAGTACCCGCTCGCTAGAGCGCTTCTATCATGTCTCGCCATGCCCACTCGTTTTTTCCCAAGAGGACGGACTGCCGCATCATCGGCCGCAGCTTCAAGCGATTCCAAGTATAGGGTACATTAATTTCGTCAAAAATTTTAAGAGAGATTTTAATAATTGACACCGGAGCCTTTCGAGATTTATCACTCCTTTAATTCCAACAGCATAGGCAAAAGGCGACGCGAACACAGAATGCATGGCCGCACGGTGCTTTCCATCACAGAAAATGTGCTCCAACAGGAGAGGCAAACATTATCCCCATTTTGCCTAAGAGGCAAACCACGGCACGACGCAAAAAGCATCGTCTCTCTCCACTAATGCAACTCCCGGGAGCTCCACCTTTCACCTTTCTTGTCCTTCATGCCGAAGTCGGAGAGCCACAGTCGGAGTCGGAGAGCGTGACCGGTGTACCGGAGATGTGGAGAAGTCGCTGCGATGAAGTTGAAGCGGGCTAGCGAAGGGGGACAGTCAGCGCTAGTGCGGGGGAGGTCACGTTCGCACCACGGGTGGAGGTTGCCATGCTCACTAGTCCGCGCCCGCCCCCTGCCTGGATCTCGCCGGTCCACCACCTGGATCTCATAGCCCGGATCAGGGTGCACCGGGAGCACGCGGTGGAGAACGAGGATGAGAGGCGACAAGGAGTGTGACGACCTTGTGTCCGCCCGCGCATGTGGCGAGATGGACCCAAGGAGGGGAGTGCCATGGAGTAGGGTAGGGACTGCCGGGGAGGAGCTCCGACCGCCATGGAGGTGCGCCAGGGAGGGGAGCGCGCGTCGGGCAGGCGCAAGGAGAAAGAGCGTGCGGTGGACAGATCAGCATTGGAGGGCGGGGTACCATGGGGGAGCAGATTTGCGTTCATGATTTGCATTGGCTGTTGAAGAAAGGCAAGTTTGGGGTGGGGAACTCTTTCCTTGTGCAGGACCCAAAACAAGGGAATAGACTTTGTATTTGTGTTCTATTGTTGGAGACAGCCCCCCCCACCCCTTCTTTTTTTCCAATTTTTTGACTCCTCGATTCCTCGTATGACATTTGAAAAAATATCTGCGCAGTATTGTTTATATGTAATGCTTTGCAGAAAATAGATATGCAAGTTTCGGCCCAATGTTTTTCTACATATCTTCTGCTTGCCATAACTTGGCTCCCGCTTGTTTCTAAGGATTAATCATCTTTTTCACCTCTGCGACAATATGATTTCACTAAAACTAATGTTATCTTAAGAGATACCATATCTTTTTTTAGATAAAGGATAGAAACTATCTGGCTTCATCTACCTGTGAGTCGAATCAGACCAAATTATTACAGCATCAAAATTAACGAAAGAAAATACATCCCCAACAAGGAGCTCAAGTAGTCCTATGCGACCTATGAATATATCGTGATGTCAACTCCACTAGAATAAGATCACCAACGTCAGGACAAAGCCGCCAAACACGTTTGTCAAACCTAAAAAGGTATTGAAAACATAGGACACCGATCACCTTTGAAGATTGGATGCTTCTTCCTTGACAATAGCACAAAGCACTTGGTACATATGCCACCAAACGCCGAACTATTACGCCAACAAATGCCACCTCCGCCTTGAGCTGCTTAACGAGACCTTGACGAACAACAACTTTGACGACGCGCCTGCATCACCGCCGCCGGCCCAGTGAAACCAAGCTAGGTTTTCACCCTGTTGTTGAACGCCCGCGGGCGCAGCAGGGGACGGACTGACCAGCGGCTTCAGCGACGCCTTCAACAAGGTGCGTGGCACAGATAGTTCCACCACCGCCGGCCCGGAGTAACACGCCAAGCAAGGTTTTCACCCAAACTGCTGCCACGATCGTCGACTCTAAGCCCGGCCAACACGGAAGGCCGCCTTCACCGAAAGGCCCGGAAGGTGGGCAGCCCCGGCGCTGACTGGGACCAGATGAACAGCACGCGGGCTGCCGCCGTCGAGCCGCCACCCCATGGAGCATCACGTAGTTGTCGAAGGAGGGGCTGCACCAGCCCAGACCGAGGACGCCAGATCGGGGCCCATAGGGCTCAAATCCGACCCGCCGCCACCACCGTACAACGGCACACCGGCCGCCGCCGGGGACGGGGAGGGGACGCCACCAGGTGCCAGATCCGGCCAGGGATGAATCGGATCCGGCCGCCTACCGCCACCTGTCGCCGGAATCCATGGCTGGAGACGGAGATGGGGAGGGATGGGATGGACGTAGGGGCAGAGAGGTGCTGGACAATCCCTTTTTCGGGACCGCCGCTGGCGGCGGCGGCCAGAGAGACCGTTGGGGGAGGGAGCTGAGGCGGCGGAGGGAGGTGCCCACCCGAGCCACCCCCTAGGGAACGACGCAGGGGGAGGTTCACGATATTCGAATTTGAATACACCATATCTATGTATATCTATACCTACTAATAAAGAGATAAAATTTCCCGTTCACCTTTTTTTTCTTCTGCCTACCCTGTCCGTCCGTAATACGATACGTTCCGTAGCCAGGCCAACCAAAACCGACATCACAGGCCTGGGCTGAAACGCGTGTACCCAACGAACGCAAGGGGAGTCTCCCTGCCCGGTCGGGTCATGGCGTTGGCTTGCATGCACGGCAGTCGACAGAGGGGTACTGCTGGACGCGAACGGCGGAGCGGCAAACATCGCGGATACGGCTGCGCTACCTTCGTGCGGTGCTCCGGCAGGACGTGGAGTACTACGACCTCAAGCCCGGGGCCACGTCAGAGGTGATCATCAGCATTTCCAACGACAGCCTCGTCCGAGAAGCTGCCCAACTTCGCCATGAACTGCTCACGTTCCTGGGCGGCTACGCCATCAGCCTTGGCTTGGCTATTTTTTTTTTTTAACAATACACCTATAAATTATGTGGAAGATTATATAAATAAAAATGTAGTAAAACCATTTCTTCAAGTTCTCATGACTAGGTCTACATTCTAGAATAAAATATTTTGCGTACTTCTATAGATCGATGTTTTCTTTCATAATTTTATAGAGATTTTTTTAATCCTTAGGATAAAATATTTTGCATACATATATAGATACATGGCCTTTTCAAGTAAATTTTTAATGATGATGTTTTCTTAATGTGTAGATTTATGGAGAAAACTTCATGTACAATGGATAATATTAACTGGGTTAAATTTTAATTAAAAGAAAAAAAGTCCAAATAAAATACAACATAAGAGCACAAAGCACACGAGACGACACTACCATATGTGACAAATGTATGTCCATACGAATAGTGATGTAAGAGAACTCTAATACTCTTAGATGACATGCTCGTCAACGTTGGATTAGTTGCAGTGCTGGCATTCTGACCACATCGCACCTTATCCTGCATTAAGCTGATACTAGCGTTTGAGAAGAGGTCGACGAGGTGGAACCAGAACTGTCATGGGTGTTCACACACTACAAAAAAATTGATCTTTTGACACAGCAAACAATTATTTTTTTACACCCAAATCTTTAGGCAAACAAAAAAATAGTATTTGTTTTTTATTAACCCGTTGTAACGCACGGGTATTTTTGCTAGTATTAATAAAGCGAGTAATTTCGGTTCACCAAAACTTTCTTTCACCCATTTTTTCCACCGCTTTTTTCTTTCCACCTCTCCCTTCCTTTCTGTGTCGTGCCAGAGTCCCACCAGCGTACGTCTAAATTAAATTCCACACAATCTAGAGTACGTATAGAATTAGGATAGCACTTTTGCATCGTACTTCGGCAAGCAAGTTAAGGGACCAACCGAGTCATCAATGGACTAGTTCGTACGTGCCAGAATTCTTCTAGGGCCTTCATTTCGTCTCAGACTAACAGAGTATTCTGATCTATGAGAGTTTTGCACTCGACAATCCATTACTAGAAGAGCAGCGCTGGCGCTATAGGATGTCCGATGGAAATAAATTTCATCAGACGCCCCCGTGCTCCAGGCCCAGCCCATCTCTGCCTCCCCGACTCCCGCCTCCGCCTCGCTTCCCGTGCTCGCCTGTGCCACTCCCCGCGCTTGCCTCTTCCGGTTACACACGCTCGCCCCCACAAAAGCTCATCCGCCCCACCTCTGCCACTGCAACATCCATGAAAACAAAAATCACAAAAAGACCATCTCAAAATTGACTATTGCAACATTGAAACACACAGGTTGCAACATGGTATTAAAAGCATATGAAACATTTCTATAGGAAACAAAAAACAAATACTAAATACAACAAAAAAAATTATGTATTGCAACAATAAAACTATGATGTTGCAACAACAAGGGAAAAAAAAAAAAAAAAATGGTCAATCTGAGATGCAACATCAGGGAGGGAACTAATGCAACAACTAAAACTGCTTGTTGCAATAAACAAAAAATCCATGGGATCCAGATCTAGAGAAGACAGGAGGAGGAGATAGGAGGGGAGGAGATGGGGAGCGCTATGAACACCACTTGCGCCAGCGCTCGACGCGATTCGAGAACGGAGGCGACACCCCAAAAATCACATGTTGTAGGGAGTCGCCGGAGTTGGAGAAGGAAAGGAGAGGAGAGGAGAGGAGAAGAGAGAGGGGGAGGTGGCCTACCTGGAGCGGCCACCGCCACCGGATCCGGCGGAACCATGGCCGTCGGTGGCTCATCTCTGTGCGCTGGGGTGGGGGCATGGCTGCACCAACCAAAACCATCTGGCGCGACCTGTGTCTCGCGCCGCATTTGCTCCTTGGTGTCGTGGCGCGTATGGCCCCAGCCGCTCGCCACCGCCACCAAAGACCCGGTCGAGGAGCGATCGATTCACAGCCACAGATGGGCCCCGGACCTCTCGCGCGCGGGATTTCCATCTAGGGTAGCTGCCACCGCTGGCTGGGGCTGGATGACGAGGTCGGGGGAAGAGCCGCCGAGAGAGTGTGTGCTGAAGAGATAAGGTTGGGGGGAGAGGTGGGCCGGGCCGTATAAGCGTCCGACATGCGTCAGGCGTCTCATGGCTAGTGTTACCGTTACTACAAAGTTATAGCCTCTGGCTGAACAAAATAGGCTATCAAAGAACACCGAATTTAAAGAGATCGAAGTATAATCCAATGATAAAATAAGCGCCGGGAGATTGAATCGAAGCATTTGTAAGGTAAGTTTGAAGAAATAGAGCGTGAGCACATTCTATATTCTTGGGTTATTGGGTTATGCCATTGCCAACGCCATTTGTATTCTCTGATTCTCTTTTACTACGTAATATACAAGGAGCACTACTGTTATGTACTCTTATTATCTCATGGGATAGATATGTACACTGTAGTGTAGGAGAGACAGAGAATGATATTTGTCTCGATCTCATCTGTGGTGCATCATATCCATTCCTCGGCACATCCAATGCGAAGATACCATACCAAGTCTGAACATGTCTAAATCTATATATATACCTATTAATAAAGAGAAAAAATTTATGTCACTTTTTTTCTACCAATTCGGATTCCATACAAATACGTATGTACCCTACAGCTCCATCTTCTCTACTATAATGTCCCACTTGAGGGTTCACGAAAAATCAACGGCACACAAAACAACGTCAAATGATTCGAAGGCCAGGATTGAAAGTTTGATGCATGCTCTGACATCTCACCCTCCCGCATCAACGCTCTACCACGCCGCGAGTTCGAATCCCAGCCTCGACAAAAAAAGAGAAATTGAAAACACCAAGTTCTGCGCCGCCGCCGCCCTCGTCGGCGCTTCTCCGAGGCCGGGGCTGCTTCCTTATGTTGACCTGCGTGGGAGCTCCTGCAGGTTGCACGGCGCGCGGGGGGGGCGTGGTGTGGGCTCCGACGCCTCCTCGCCGCCATCCCCGCCGTCGCGGCCCCCGATTCCCCTCGAGCCTCCGCGGCGTCGCCACTTCTGCCTCTTCGTCTTCCTCCGCCGGGCCCGGCCGCGTGAACCCGCAAGGGGATGGGGTCCGAGCCTCTCAAGCTCGCGACCTTCCCTACTCCCCGGCCAGCGAGCTCCCTCCCCATCGAGGTCTTCTCCGAGAAGCGTGTGACACCGACGTCTCCATCCCCCGCCAAAGAGCCCCACGGTGAGTCTCAATCCGACCTCAAATTTTGGATTGTGGAACCCTAGAGTTGTTCGATTTAGATTGAGTCCTTATCTGCAACGTCCCGCAATTTCGGATCCCGGTCGACCTCGTCTCTTCCATGGATTGCCCGATAGGGCCGATGAACCGCATCCAACACGCCTGCACCGCTCTTGAAGACCACGGAGGAGGAAGAGACTTCCCTACCCTCCGGGAGTCTCTCCCAACCATAGCTGTCATCGAGGCCGTGCACTGCTCTTCTCAATTTCTCTCCGGTCCTCCATACTTCCATCCGGATGCTCCCTCCTTTTGAAATTAAATATTTCTCTTGAGTTTAGGCCAGGTCAAATCTCTACTATAATGTCCTACTTGAGGGTTCACGAAAAATCAACGCACATAAAACAACGTCAAATGATTCGAAGGCTAGGATTGAAAGTTTGATGCATGCTCGACATCTCACCCTCCCGCATCAACGCTCTACCACGCCGCGAGTTCGAATCCCAGCCTCGACAAAAAGAGAAATTGAAAACACCAAGTTCTGCGCCGCCACCGCCCTCGTCGGCGCTTCTCCGAGGCCGGGGCTGCTTCCTTATGTTGACCTGCGTGGGAGCTCCTGCAGGTTGCACGACGGCGCGTGGGGACGGGAGCGTGGTGTGGGCTCCGACGCCTCCGGCCGCCATCCCCGCTGTCGCGGCCCCCGATTCCCCGCGAGCCTCCGCGCGTCGCCACTTCTGCCTCTTCGTCTTCCTCCGCCGGAGCCAGCACGTGAACCCGCAAGGGGATGGGGTCCGAGCCTCTGCGCTCGCGCGACCTTCCCTACTCCCTGGCCAGCGCGAGCTCCCTCCCCATCGAGGTCTTCTCCGAGAAGCGTGTGACACCGACGTCTCCATCCCCTGCCAGCAGCCCCACGGTGAGTCTCAATCCGACCTTAAATTTTGGATTGTGGAACCCTAGAGTTGTTCGATTTAGATTGAGTCCTTATCTGCAACGTCCTGCAATTTCAGATCCCAGTCGACCTCCGTCTCTTCCATGGATTGCCTGACAGGGCCGATGAACCGCATCCAACACGCCTGCACCGCTCTTGAAGACCACGGAGGAGGAAGAGACTTCCCTACCCTCTGGGAGTCTCTCCCAACCATCGCTGTCATCAGAGGCCAGGTACTGCTCTTCTCAATTTCTCTCCGGTCCTCCATACTTCCATCCGGATGCTCCCTTCTTTTGAAATTAAATATTTCTCTTGAGTTTAGGCCAGGTCAAATAATGTTATGTTTCTCCGAATTTCATGGATAATAATGCATTCTATATATCAGCTCAGAGTAGCATAATCATGTAGCTGTGTTCTATGATTTATGTATTTTGTAGATCAACCATATTAGCCTATTCTTATGTGTTAATTGTCTCCTATATCCTCTATTAATTGCAGGTCAAACCTGAGCCACCAAGGTTACAAGTTGAGCTATATATGCTTCAATGGTTTCTACGGTCTTCCAAGTTGAGCTATATATGCTTCAGTGGTTTATATTGTTTATAAGGACGCCACCAAAATCTTCGGTTTATATCAGAACAAGTATGTGTTTACAATAATTGGGACATTATAGTAGAGATTCTAAGATCCGTAGGTTGCCGGAGCAATAATTGGTCTTTACAATCTTTTTTTATGACTGTGTTTCATAATAATTGTTCTGTTCATTGCTTATATTAATTTCTCAGGTGCCCCCTGCTGTGTTCTCAGTTACCAAAGGAGGTCCTCATCAATCCCTTTCCTTGTTGCAGCATGGATTTGGGACACAATCTGTTGGCGAGAGTGCCTCTACAATATTGGGGTCCATGGGCTCAGGACGAGGAGGTGCACAGGTATTTGGTGAGAGGCTGGTTAGGCTAATAGTTACATATGGTGAATTATTATGAACTTGAGATCTTCCCATAACTTCATAAGTGCAGTAACAGTGCACATAGCAATAATTCTTTTGTTCCTGATAGGTATAACTGATTTTAAGGTTGTGCTGCATTCCATGAATGCTCACGTTCATGCTTGCTTTCAGTTGTTTTGGCTCGCTAGAATCCTAAATTAGTTTGTCCAATATGCTCTTTTTTCTTGAGAGCTGCATATATTATGTTGTTTTGACTGGCTAGAATCCTAAATTAGTTTGTCTAATATGCTCTTTTTTCTTGTCAATGTGTGTCGCTCTTATAGAAAACCATAACTGAATCGTTTCAGTTCAGTGAAAGAATAACAAATCGTTTGGTCTTCTGTGAGCTGATTGTTACACACCTTCCCATACATTATTCCGTGAAGATTGGAACTTGTACAATGCCTTTATTTCCATGCAAATGGAACTTCTTATATTAATATAAATATGTCGCAGTTTGCTTTAACTGAATAAAGTAACATCAGTTTATCTTGACGATTAGATGATCTCCTTTTGGTCTGAACTGTTGGCTGCCATTGAAAACCAACCAAATCAGGACCATATATTATTCTTATATAAAATATAAATACTTCCACAATGTTTGCGGTAAGATTGTGGCTTAGCCTAATCTCGGGGTATTTAGCTAACGCTTGCTGTTCTATGCAGGGATGTGCTATTAGGTTTGTTTCAGAGAAGCAATCTCTGTCTGTTCGCAAATTAGATGGCTGAAACAGGCTTTGGTTTGTTTCAACGCTTTGGATGTCAAGTCTTTGCTCTCTTACCAAAGTGGTATGTTAAGATATTCCTGAAAATTATTTGCTGTGAAATTCTCTAATCTGTTATGAAGACCAGATATATTTCGAATCGAGTTATTTATCAATAAAAAGTCATGTTCAGTGATGGTCCAACAACTATTAGACTGTTAGGTGTATAAATTGAAATTCCGATGTATTATACAAAAAAACTTGTTACTGTTGTGCACTACATGTGCATCTTTACTTTTTGAGTTAAAACTATTTCTGAACTGTCAACAGTCCACCTTTCAATCTATTTCTGAATTTTTTTACCGGACTTAATAAGTGTGTTGTTGATCTTGACGGCCACATTTTGGTCAGCACTGCAGATACATTGTTTTGTACTTCTACTGAATCAACTGGAGGCAGGCAGTCTCCATTGTAAGGTTTCATCATGTTTCATCGACAGTGGCAAGGCGCTCAATGACAACTTCACTATCAGATTCAGAATCAGAGGAAGAGTATAGTTGTTCATTAACATAAGTGATTGTTAAGTAATTCTGATGCTCTTTCAACGATCAAACTGCTCGATGTGGACAAATAAGTCTGCTGCTACTGTTACTTGTTGCTGAGTTGAAAAAATTATTGTCGTATGGTTATTTTTATGTGCATCCCAAGAATAAACCCGTGGCGTTAGCACGGGCATCATATTTGTGATTGGGTTCTTGGAACCCCTGAGGTCAGGTTCAGTTCTTTGCTCCTTTTGATTCTTTCAGTTTCAATTGTGAACTTGTATCAACGTCTTCAATTCCTATTTTTTTGGTAGGGAACATTTGTTTCCATGGGTGTATACTCTGATGGTTCATACGGTCTTCCTTCTGGACTTATTCCCAAAAACATGCAGTGGTGGAACTTGTATCAACGTCTTCAATTCCTATTTTTTTTGGTAGGGAACATTTGTTTCCATGGGTGTATACTCTGATGGTTCATACGGTCTTCCTTCTGGACTTATTCCCAAAAACATGCAGTGGTGGTGAATGAAAAATCGTTCAAGGTATGACTGTCAGTATGAAAGGAGGACTTGACACAGCTCTCTCTGTCCCCCTTTTTTGTCGCCTTGATTTTATTTGTTGGCTGCATGTATGTTACTTGAGACTTGACTGAATCTGAATGACATGTATGCATTTATTATTTATGAACTCTGAATAATTTGTAATATGAATCTGAATGACATGTTTGCATGAGAAATCAGAATGACATGTTACAATGTGGTTAACTGTATCACCAAGCTGAAGAGTGTTAACTGTATCACCAATCTACAAAGTGTTTCTTTCTTGGAGTCACTCATCATCGTCGCAAAGGGCACATAATTTTGTTTGGTACTTACCATGTTTCTGTTTTGCATAGAGACACAGTTGGAAAACAATATTGATTGTTTTATTTCGCCTAAAGACAAGAAAAGGTGCAGTCGGAGATGAAGGCATGTGGCGTTCCTGATCAGGTGGTGAGTGACCGTTCGATAGTCTTTGAGCCATTTAGATAGTTGGATTAGTCTCCTCTTCATATGAGCATTGATCCTGAGTGGTTGAGGTGGATCCAAGTGCATGTTGTTGTTCAGCTCGAGATATGCAAGATGGATCCTCCACGAGGTCATTTCTATAGGGTGACTGCCATCAGCTTTTGCTCCACATTTTCCTTCAAAGAAAAAGTTTCATTTGAATATTAGTTCCTATACTTGATCTTTGATCTGTAGGAGAACCATTCATGTCAAGGATCTTGAATTAACTAAGGACGGAGCACGAGATCATATTATCATCACTCATCAGGAATTGGTTCACTTAATGGAAACTAGGAATAATCAGGAATTGGTTCCAGTCTGTTACATGATCAGACTGTATGAATGATAGCTCCAGTATGTTTTGTCTTTGATATCATTGTTTTGGCATTTTGGAAATGGTTCAGTAAATGCAATGCCTTGTCTATGGAAAGACAGTGTAATTTCATTTTATTACATATAGTAAATGCAATGCCTTATTTTTTCTCTCTCTCGGTCCATATCAAGTGATTTGAAGTATATTTTATGTTGTTTTCCTTACAATCTTTGGGAATGTTTATGCAACGCCTTGCATATTAGCAAAACATGGAACTTTCAGTGTTAAGTTCAGTACTATGAAAACAGCTTTTGACAAAGCATAATAATTAGCTAGATTCTTCAACTTTGATAGAATTAACTTTGTTTTGCATGTGTTTTCTGGATTTATACATGGTTATATGCAATTGTGTGAAATGGAAGTATGGAGAAAATATTTGCCGTTGTGTTGTTTTCGTGTGCATCTATATATTAAATGAAACCGTAATAAGTTAGCACGGGCACTATACTAGTACGGTTTAGGGGAAGAGGATGAAAAAGAATATAGAAGAGAACTAAGGATTCCAGATGCTAAAGTGCTAGAGAGAAACAAAAGGTGGAAGGATGTAAATTGAATTTGAGAAGCACCAGAGACTCCTGATTTAAAAGTTCAGCCCAAATTGGGCCTCATACAGGGCAAATCTATCTCATTGGCATTGATCTCTTGGCATTCTACGCTGGTGGACTGGGCCGAGCTGTGGCCCTCCCTTTTTGTTTGTTTTTTCTTTTTAAAAAAAAAAACTTGCAAATTACATGGAAAATTATAGAAATAGAAAAATGGAAAACACCAAAACTATTTTTTAACTACTCTTGACTAGGTCTTATACTAAGGCAAAATTTTCACTTACTTTTTAGTTTGGTCTAGCCTTTACCGGTCTGTATCCTTCTCAGGTTCATTCAGTCTGTCCGCTCCATAAAAAACTCCTCCATGAGACAAAAAACATAATCTGGCGCCAAATACATGGTCGTAGGAGATCGTTGAGGCAAAACACTATTTTTCAATCCGAACATAGCAATCACGGCAGGGCTGCGTGGCCTGCCGTGATGGTGGCGGCGAGGCTCTCCCGATTGATGGCATTGAATGGGTGGCGTGGGAAGTCCTTCCCTCTCTCCCGTTTCTCCCATGCCCCCATCGACGAAGGTGCTGGAGGCGGGCCTGGGCTAGATCGCTGCCTAGGCGGCCGATCTGACCTGCTCGGCGGTGAGTTGCGAGATCAACCGCCATGGTTGGTTCCGCGATGAGCAGGATCTAGCGGGATGGCGGCTGCGGCAGTGTCGTGATGTGATGGCGGTGCAACGGGAGTGCAGCTGCACGGCGGTATGGAGGTGGTGCTCGGAGGGCAGGCGGGTGTAAGTGCAATCAACCTCTAATGTGGGTTTGGCGTTGATGACAATCTAACTAGAGGACTAATGAGAATTATCGAGATAACAAGCCAGAAATAAGCACGGAGGATATTGCAAACCTAAAGGAGTACCCCAATTCAATTTACATATGGTACTTCAAGGGAGGAGGTTTATATTCATTTTACATTTTGAATTTGAGTATAGGACACACCGTACTATTAAGAGGGATTAGAACCACTATGTCAAAGAGTGAAACCAAGTGCTCATTTTTACACCACATAACCTCCAAACTCTAGACTAAGATAGTGATCAAGACATTTCCAAATTCCACGACTTAGGGCCGAGCGGCAAAGGGCGCTTCAGAGGGGGGAGCGGCGGTGCCGCTATGCGGCAGTGCCGCTTGATTATGTGCGGCACTGCCGCTCATAATCTGACCGTTGGCATGGGAGGTATTTATATCTTTCCACTTCTACCCCCCAACGGTTACCTCTTCTTCCACCTCTGTCATTTCGACAGGAACTCACCCAAGTGCTAGCTCTCTCTCCTCCATTGAAGCTCCAACTCCCCTCAAGCTAATCTTTTGATTCCACCATCAAAACTTGAGAGGAAAGGCAACATTCTTCGATTGGAGAGTAGCTCCACTGATCTTCATTGTCTTAGAAGCACTTGGTTCGAACTTTGGCCGGCGGTTGTGGTCTCTTACTCTTGGAGCTTGCTCCTAGCCGGCTAGTGTGTCACCCTTGAGCTTGCCAACTTGAGTGGCAGCCTAGGGAGGTTTGTAACCCTCTTGCAATCTAATACAATCACCCCACATCTCTAGGATTCGGTTCCTAGACTTGTGAACGAGGCAAAGAGGCAAACCTTTGTGGTGAGCTCATTCCTTTGTGGAACCTCAACAACGTGGACTTAGGCAAGCCTTTGTGGTGAGCTGAACCACGGGATAAATCATTGTGTCACCTTGTGCTTGTTTACTTGTCTTTGGATATACTTTGTTGTTGTTGAGGTGTTTCTAGGGTTTGAGATCGATCTACTTCTTGGCTTGTGATCTACTTATTCTAGCACTCGATTTGCAATCTCTACCCTTCCAGGAAGCTAAGGAATTTAACCGATCTAAATTTCGTTGGGTAGATTTTGAACTATGGGCTAACCTTTTCTGCAGGTGCGGCAGTGCCGCTCGTTGGAGCAGCAAGCCGGTGCCGCTTGGCCCGGCGGTAGTGCCGCTCGGTACCGACCGACGAGTTTTGAGTTAATTTTTGAAATAGGCCTATTCACCCCCCCCTAGGCGTCCAAATGATCTTCTGGCAGCGGCGGTGGTCCATGTTGGGGATCGGGGGCGGTGCTTCTCTACCTATCCCTCCCCACATGGTTGTACCTGCTGTAGTGGTAGGAAACGTCTATGCTAGTGATTTTGACGTTCGTAGGGGACTGCTCGTCAGCGGCGTCCAGGTTTCTGGATTTGAAAACTTTGCATCCAGCGATGGTTCATGTTGCTGGCGTATGGCGTAACAGCATGGCTCTTGGAGGCAGTGGAAGTGCTACCATGTTTTTGACAGCGGTGACGTCTGTGGGCTCCATCTTCCTTGTTGGAGGCGTCGTCTTGTCCTTCGTGTGGATCTCTTCGGGTCTAAACCCAACATCGGCGTATCTAGTGGGGCAATGATGGTGTCTTTGAATGTCATTTTCTCATTGGAGACGTCGCTTTTGGAAGATCTCATGGGTTGTCGGTTGTGGTGCCGACATCGAGTTGATGGGTCCCTTGCACATGTACCAGGCGCTTCGTACTGTTTCCAAGTTACAATATCTGGAGTCTCCAATGGTGGTCGGCGTCCTACGATCTTTCAGTATCCTCTAGATCTGAGAGACGTGTTTTCGCGATGATTTATCAACTTGGTGTGGTGTCACGTGCCAAGATGGGCCTCACGGCCAAGGCCCAAGGGAGGGCAAGTGTCAGACTCTATACATCGTTGAAAGGTCCTAATGGCTAGAGGGGGTGAATGGCCTATTAAAATTTCCTTCAAGAACACTTGAGCAAACCGATTAGTAAATGACACGGCGAAGCGTAATAAGCGGTGCTACAAGTTTATCTATGCAGGCCCCCTATGCAATCAACACCACATGAAGGATATGATCTCTAGTCACATAATCAAACTAACTATGTCAATCCTAGGTGGTGACTCTACACAATCTAGAGCAAGATATAGACAATATCAACTACAACTACTCAAGCTAATCAATATAAACGAGGTAGAAACAAATTTATATGCTAGAGAGGAAGTGATCGATATACCGACGTCGATGTGAAGAGGTGGAAGCCAATCACCGTGATCAATATGAAATCTCCAACGAGCACAAGACAATTGACACGATTATTTTTACCGAGGTTCACGTGTTTGCCGACACGCTACTCCTCGTTGTGGGGATGCACCCACTTGATGTTCCATAAGCTTAATGGCCGGTGCCAAATCCCACAGTGGGAGCTCAATGAAACACTCACAAGAGGGGATCCACAAGCCACGAGCAATCCACTAGTGATGCCTTTCGCGAATCTCCCGTGGGGAAAGGCTCAACCCCTCACAAGTCCACTGGTGTGGCTTCGAACAAGCTCCATTCGAGCTCAACACCGTCTCAAGCTCTAAGCCGCTAGGGAACCAAGCAAATTCCCAAGAGAAACGAAATCCCGCAACTCCTCCAAGGATGAAGTGCCTCTAGATGCAAGCAATCAAGCAAATGCACTTCAATCTATCTCAATCTCACCCAAGAATCGAAGTTAGGCTAGAGAGATGAGTGGAGGAGAGTGTCTTTGGCTCGCAAGTGTGTTAGAGTGTTCAAATGTCCAAGAGAGATTCTCCCCAACCGGCCAAACACATATACATAGGCTCCACCTCAAAATAGAGTCGTTAGTGTTCAAACTGTCCTCGCAGACGCCTACGCCGGACGCGCCAGGCGCCGGCAAAACCACAACGCCAGACGCTGGGCGCCAGACGCGCCAGGTGCCGCATCCGCCGATGGGGGTCACTGCAGACCTCTCTGGACTGCGTCTGGTGCGCGCCGGACGTGCCAGGCGCCGCGTCAGGCGACGTTCAAATTTCCACTGTCAGAATTCAAATCCCTGCGTCGGGCGCCGGGATCCCAAACCCAACTCAACCCTGCAAACCGCCGCCGCCTTTACAAATATGCCAACACCACCACGTGTACATCTCCATGTGCAAGTGTGTTAGCAATTTCACAACCAATTTCAAAGGTGAAGTTAGTGCACTAGATTCTAAATGCATATGCAAGTCAACATGAACCTAGAGGCACTTTCTCATTGGATTAGCCGTGGCATTCCCTCTTGATAGTCGGCTATTTATCCTAAATGTGATCACACTCTCTATAGTGTCTTGATCACCGAAAGCAAACCCTATCAAGTTATACCTTTGCCTTGATCTTCGGGTCCTTTCCATTTCGACACGTGAGCTCGATGATCCATCATGTCCAACATCAACGTCCATGTCCATGATCATGTTGCTCCACGTCATCCATGCAATCCTATCTCTTAAGCGCACTTAGAGAAAAGGATTAGCATAACAAGGTGTCATAAATTTCCAAAACCAAACATGAGATTTCAATCGTGTTACCACTTAGCAGAGTCCTGTGTTTTTAATAAACAGTCGCTACCCCCTGGTATGTGCCGACACGCACGCGCCTGGCCGGCCAGCCGCCGCCTGCCGCAGTCTGTCGTCATCCTTTGCTTTGTCGTTAAGTAATAATTATTTAGGGAATAAATATTTAGGTATTTAGGGAAAGAAATAAATTGCTTCGTCATCCTCATGCATGTGAATGAGAAGTTTGGGAATGTGGTTTGACTGATTTGGGCTACAGTGGACTGGCTTATACCTGGACCAACAAACGCTTCTCCTCCACTCCTACTTTCCAACACCTCGGTCGCTGCCTCGCCAATGCCGAGTGGTGTGCTGCTCACCCTAGAGCCACAGTCTACCCTCTTCCTATGCTCAAAAGCGATCATGCACCAATTTTAACTGTTCTTAATTCTAGTAGAAACATTACTAACACTTTGGTTTTGAGAATTGGTGGCTCCTTGAATAGGACTTTCAACAGGTTGCACATGCAAGTTGCATACGCTACCACAATCGGCCGTTCCACCAAAAGATAAAGTTCTTAGCTACTGACCTCAATAGATGGAGGCATGCCAAGCCCAGGTTGGATGACCAGTTGGAAACTATTGAGCAACAGATTCTCCAGGAACAATCAAAACACCCTGCCGAACAAGACTTTGTTCTCCAACAACAGCTGAAGAATGAAGAATTCCACTACCAGCAAGCTAAAAAAATTGGGCGACCCAAGGAGATCGAGATACTTCCTATTTTCATCATTCTACTACCCGTGCGTTGCTACGGGATAAAAAAAAATTATATTAAAATACATAGATCGCACAACAATACAACAATATGATAAAATTAAGCACCAACATTAAAATGACATTTAATAATAATAATAAAGTTCCTGTAGCACATTGGCAAATAGACTGTACATGCACTCTCTTTGTCCATTTATCGGAATCGTCTGAGCAAAATAAAAGTTACCCAGAGTCGGCATCGTTTAATGTAGGGAGACCACGGCTTCGCGTCGTGCTGAGACGCTCACAGGTCCTCATAGACAGTCCAGCAATTGATGCATCATCGCCAACTCCCGTTGCTTCAAATAACTGTTTCCTCCCGTTAGCACCCACAAAAGTGTGCAACAAAGTGTAGCTCATCACCGCCCCGCTCCAGTGCACCATGCCGCCGATTATCTCGAGACCGCTGCGCCACCGAGTCTCTCCACAGTGCCGCCATGCCACACTGCCACGCTGGTGCATGTGATGGATCTGGGCATCAGATTCTAGCGACGAAGATGAGAAGTCCGTGGCCGAAGCTAGAACCTGCAACAAACAATATGTTCAATCTGCAGGACCTGATAACAGACAATACATGCTGAATTGCACAGTTAAATAATTGAAGCCTGAAGACTTGAACACTACCAACATTTTACAGAAACCTCAAGACTACCAAGTTTACATAAACCTGAATGCTACCCGACACTACATTCAATTATGAAACCTGAAGCCATGCAATGGATAGAACTGAAACCAACCTCCATTCACAGTAGGAGGATTAATACAGGAAACTGAAAATCACCATTGAAAGACCCTCTGCTTGCACGCGATCTGCTGCATCATCATCTGCTCCTTGGTCTTGAAAACAGGCATGGATGGTAAGACCGAGAGTTTCTTGCACAGGGTAAACTACATGCATGCAGTCCTTTGGGCCATCCTTATTTCAGAAGAAAGAAGAGATTGAATATAACTAAATTAACTAATGAATGGGATTCAGAGTGCAATGTGTCCAAATTTGAGTATGAAGGCAAGAAAATTTAATTCTAAAACAAAAGGTTAAATCTTCCCCAGAATCGAGCCTCAGAGCATGACCTATTATAAGTGCTCGCGATTGTCAAGCTTAGCATGAACTCATGAGCGTGCCATATGAATTTTCTGAACTCTAACACAGATCCTTTTAGCATGAATATTCCAGTAGTCTTTCAGATATAAGCAGAGGCAGTGTCACTCCATAAGCTTTCATTTTGCAAAAGGACAAGCAAACCATATCTATATTTCAGTAGTCTTCATGATTAAAAGTTTTATTATTAAGACAGAATATTGTGTAACTCTAGCTGATTACTACAAGATCAAAATATGGATGTACTTAGTCAAAAAAGTTTTTGCTTACAGTGATAGAATTCCAGAATCGCGTGGTCACTGGATAATTAAACTTCACCCCAGCCCAAATACTTCTCCCTGCAGCAGAACAGAAAAAACAAAATGATTGTTGAAATGTTGGACTCACGGCAGCTCCCAACATCATTCCCCTATGGCGGTCTTTGCATAATGATGAGCTGGCCGGTTTTTCACACTGACCTCTAAAAACATGAAGACTGAAAGATAACACCTACTCTCACTGAAAAACCAGAGCTGCACAAAGGTATAGAAAAACACCCATATTAGCCAACTCGTAAATGGAAACAAATTTACGAGTAAAAAGAGCCTCGTGCAAAGCATAGTCAAAGATTGAGTTTCGTGCAGTGCAGACTGACATCACTTGGTTGGAAGTGCTCGGGGTGCAGCTTCCTTCTGTAATGCTTCTTGATATGATGGACTTACCTCCATGTTAGCAATCTAATGGCTAGGCAAACGGTTCACAGGAAATAATGAACGAGCCACCAACACACAGTTGCCAATTTCATTGAATAGAAGTAAACGGTTTACAGCAATCAAATGACAATTTGCTTCAAAATAAGGTGGCATGAAATTACCAAAACTTTGCCCTGCTAGAGGACTTCAAAGTATCTTTGTCACTTTCATCAACAGGTTATATATCCTTGTGAGTTGGACCATATGGGTTAGCAGGAACAACTATATTTTCAACCAATTCTAACCGACACATTCCAAGTTGCAGAAATTGTTTATTGGCAAAAGTACTTCCCCAATATCACAGAATGGCAATAGATATTTCCTTAACCCCTGTTTATATTCCTTTATACCCTTTGTTTCTTTTTGTTGTTTGTAGGAGCATGGCAACCCACCAGTTTCATTCAATAAGAAGTGACACGATATATATCGACAAACTTGGTAGCAACAAGGAAGATACACAGAAGTGTAGCTACAAGTTTTGTTATGACCAATGACACTACCAAACGTAGTGCCAATAAACCAAATTGAATATCATAGTGGCCAACACACCTCACAAATCAGCAAGGAATATATCCTGTTGATAATAAATCGAAGAATCAACAGGGTTGGCTGATGTCTAGGTCAAGATGAAAAACGAACACTAAACCTCAAACATGCGCTGGCCACTGCTATCAAACAAGATTGCAATGATTTAAGAGACATTCCATAAAACACCATAAGAGCGTCCCTCGATCATTTGCATAGGCAAGAAAGCTGAAACATGCCGGGCGGGATCGCAAGGGATGGGGGTGGGCAGAGCCAAACCAAAAGTCGCACCAAAAAGTGTCCACATTTAGTTCTTTTTATTATGTTGTAGAGAATTGTAACTTTCAAACACACCATACGTGTAGAGACATAAACATATGTTTGTTGCACTGGGAACTTTCTAACTCTTTCCATTCTCTTCATGAAACAAAGGTTTTTGGCAGGTAGAACAATTAGCATTACCCATTTACACAACATTGATCACAACAGTTAGCTAGAGGTACCTGCAGAGAGCCGTGGACCACATCTTCACCTTTATTGCCACCATTTATCCAACGTTCAATCCATACAATTTTTCATTCACTGATAGCCTGAACTGAGAACAAAGTATTTTGTTGCATAAATAAATCTGAACTTACGAACTACTGTAGGCAATAAATTTTTTGGTGAATGTCTTTAGAATGTTTCAATGAATGGTAGTGTCGTATCATTTCCTTCAAGAGGATGGGAACACAACCAAGTTACAATGTCTTTAGAATGTTTCTGTGAATGGTAGTGTCATACCATTTCCTTCAAGAGGATGTTCCCATCCTTAGTCTTTTTTTTTTTTTTTTTTTTTTTGAAAAGTAATTCCTATCTTTAGTCAGCTTCAGGTCTCCAGCTCCACCCACAAGCCTGAGCAGCACAAACCAAATGCCAAGAAATTGTAAGCAACCATTGGAGCCCATAAGAAATTTTGCACCTTCTGTAATCAACGAGATAATTACCAAAGTGCAACATCACATCAAAAAACCTAAGGTAGTGCCAAAATCAGATTAACTTTCTGCTATAAATCTGAACAAATAAAACCAGCAACTGTCAGTGACTGAAAAGGAAAAAACCAAAAGCTTTGACCACAACCTTTCCACTACTGTGTGTTTACCATTCTTTAATTTGACCCATACCCCAGTTTCTCATTCACTATTCATATGGAGTATGAGAGTTGAGAAAAAATCAAATTTTGTATAGGAGTACTTACCCAATAGATAAACTACCTACAAAGTAAACTCTTTTAGTAAAAGTTTCTTAAATCGTGGATTTTGATATTGCAATTGACAGCACAACCAAATAGCAGTTTCAAAGGACACAATCCGATCAGTAGCCTATATATATATATACAGTTTGAAAAGCATTAGGACTAAATTGCCATAATTACTACTCCACTATGCATCTATAGAAAAATCAGCATTCCATAGATCACGAATCAAATAAGAGGACCTGCAAAAAAATTCAAATAAAGAGGAGCCTGGGAGAGGGAGGGCAGTGACTAACTTGTAAGTTGACTGAACCAAGACCAAGAATCATACAGGAGCAAATTTCAATTTAGTAACCATATATATGCACTACGAGGTAGTAAAACATAGATCATCTTTATATTCTAAGCCAAAAATAACATCTCTTTAGCTAAAAGCATGGAGTAGAGTAAATTCACAGGCGCCAGAGAGAGAGGGGTCGAGGGGCGGTGCTCGCACGGGGGTGAGGGAGGAGGGCCGCCGGGACTGCTGCCGCCATCGCCCTACGCCCTCCGCTGCCTCAGGAGAGAGGAAGGAGCAGTATTTTTTTTCCTTTCCACGGGAGATGACACGGGGGAGAGAGATTGCCGGTGAGGGGGAGGGGGAGGATGCCCTCACCTTCCAAATTTGACACGCGGGATTGGAGGCTGGGATCGCTCTTTTCAAAAATTTTCTCACGGGGTGAGATGGTTTCGCATGAGGCAGGCTGAAAGTACCAATCATTTGTCGCACCAAAAATTGTCTCCTCTTTGTTCTTTTTATGTTGTAGAGATAGAGATAGAGATTTTTTATGTTGTAGAGATTTTTTCCTTTCCACGGGAGATGACATAGGGGAGAGAGATTGCCAGTGAGGGGAGGGGGGAGGATGCCCTCACCTTCCAAATTTGACGTGCGGGATTGGAGGCTGGGATCGCACTTTTCAAAAAAAAAATCGCGGGGTGAGATGGTTTCGCATGAGGCAGGATGGAAGTACCAACCATTTGTCGCATCAAAAATTGTCTCCTCTTTGTTATTTTTATGTTGTAGAGATTGTAAAGAGGGACAGAAAGAATAGAATTACCTACCTTATAAACCCAAATGGCTCTGAATCAACTGCTAATGACCAGAATTTTCAAACTCTCATTAATTATTTCAAAAATAGTTTTACTTCTACTTTTCAAGGTCACAGCGTCCAACCGTTCGCTAATTCTATTGCCTCCTCTCATTCTTGTTTATTGTAGGACCATCAACAGATGTCTCCTGATGATGCAAATCAGCTTGGCCCAATCCCATCTGCTACCCAAAACATGCAGCATCATGCAGATCACACTCAACATCAAAATCAGGGGACCTTCGTGCCAACAATTCAAGAACTCCATGCTATAGTCAAAGAGATGAGGAACAACGCCTCTCCAGGACCTAATGGGTTAAATGCAGCCTTCTATAAATCAGTTTGGCCTTGGATTTCTAAAGATGTCCACGATCTGGTAACCAGTTTTTATAACAATGCTCTCATGGATTCAGGTATAAACCAAACCCACATTGCCCTCATTCCTAAGAAAACCAAACCAACCACTCCTCAGGATTTTAGACTCATCAGCCTTTGTAATGTCATTTATAAAATTATTGCCAAATCCCTGGCTAATCGTTTAAAACCTTATCTTCCTGATTGCATTGACCAAGCCCAAGTTGCTCTTATTCCAAATCGCCATATCTCCTCCAATGTTATTATAACCCAAGAAATTATCCACTCTTTCTCCCTCAAATCTTGGAAACATAAGGCTTTTCTTCTCAAAATTGATGTCCCTAAAGACTTTGATAGGTTGGAGTGGAATTTCATTGCCATTGCTTTACAACGCCTTGGTTTATCTGATCATTTCATATGTTTAATAGAGGCTTGCATTTCTAACCCTTGTTTTTCAGTGCTTGTTAATGGGGAGCCATCACAGGCTTTCACCAGTCAAAGAGGCATAAGACATGGTTGTCCCCTTTTCCCTTATCTATTTGTGGTTGCAATCAATGAGCTTTCTATACTTCTTCAACACCAGTTGTCGGTGGATAACACAAGTCACCCTTGGTCCTGGCTGTCCCCCAATCCACTCTATGCTCTTTGTTGATGATCTCATTCTTTGTGGTCAACCAGAGGTACAGGAGGCCATCACCATTAATAATGCACCTCAAACCTTCTGTCAAGCTTTAGGTCAGCTACCTAACCTTCAGAAGTCTGCTATTTTATTTAGTAAGAATGTGAATGAAGCTAAATATATTATAAGAAATATCTTTCCTGTTAATGACTTGATTCCTAATACTATGCACTTAGGCCATCCCATGATTTTTTTTCTCATAAGGACAGGAACAAAGCTTATGATTTTATTTTCAACAAATTTAAATCCCAGCTTACCACTGTCAAAGCTAATAAGCTAAATCATGCAGGAAAACTTACTTATATCCAATCGGTTCTTTCCTCCATCCCAATCTACTATATGTCCACTGTTCTTTTTCTAGATCTTTTATTGAAAGAATAACCTCTATTATTAGAAGATTTTTGGTGGACACGTGTGCAAGAAGAACCCTCAGCTTCATATACAGCTTCACGGTCCTAGGAACACATTTGCCAATCTAAGGAGACTGGAGGGCTTGGCATCGAGAGATCTTCACATTGTCAACAAGAGCCTCATTATCAAAACTGCTTTCGACATGGCCGCTAACAAGAACCCTTTTTCGACAAATGTCCTAAAGTCCAAATACTTTCTATATAACTCCTTCGAAGCCCTTCCTAATGTTTCATCAAAATCCATTTTTTTGTCCTCAGTTTTGTAGGTTCATACCGACCTTGTGACAGTGTTACAATGCAACTCCACGTAGGAGACTCATCAATCTGGTCCTCTCCATGGTTCCCAAGGTGGCAATCAATTCATGATCATCTTAGTTAACCCTTTGCCTTCCAAAGTGTCACAACTCTAGAGCCAAGGAACTCGGCAATGGAACTAGGAGCTTCGATGTCCATTTTTGAGGAACAAGCTATTGAGTCCATAACCCAAACGATGGTGGCTAGATGTCCTCGGATGGAAGCATTCTAGGAACAGTTTCGGGGATTTGTTGATGTGAAGTTCTTTTGTGTTCTTTTTTTTTTTTTTTTTTGGGGGGGGGGTTATTTAGATTTCATTCATCCCATGTGTTCTTTTTGAGGATTTCTTGTGGATCTGTTGTCTTTTCTTTTCTTTTTCTTTTTCCTCGAACACGACTTCACGTGTCATTTTCATTAAGAGAAGAAGCCGAGATCGGCTAAACAACCTGATACAACACCACATCACACCACACCACAAACACAACACAACCACGGAGAAAGTGGCCACAAACAAACAAGGGCAAAAACAACTGCCGAAAGCAAGAAGGAGAGGAGCACCCAACCGAGCCACACAACTCAACCACTAGAGGCGATATGCAACATCGCTAGGCCGAAACTTGGAAGATGCCAACTGGAATGGAAGTCTCGGTCGCCGGCACCCACACGTAAGAGTATCAAGGGGGCGTCACATACTCGGCTCACCCTGGGCGTTTGGGTTACCCGATCCGATCGGGTCGGGTAATTCGGGTTTTAAAAAGTTCGGGTAATAGAATCTGCTACCCGAAATCAGCCCCGAAAATCCATTACCCGCAACTTCGGGTACCCGCAAATTCGGGTTCGGGTTCGGGTAAACCCATTCTACCCGAATTTATAGAAAACAACAAAGTGCACAAAATTTTAGTAAGAATTTAAACAAAATTTCACCAATAATCTGTGTATAATTCAACTACAATTTGTGAAGAATAATATATTATAGTCACTTGTTCAAACCAAGAGAATTATATTCAAATAAAGTGATAGTTTCAAGTGTTCAACTAAAAACACATGATAAAAACAAAGTTGAAGACAAAATTTTGGGTAGTTCGGGTAGTTTGGGTACCCACGCATTACCAAATTACCCAAACTAATTTCGGGTAATCAAAATCACTATCCTAACTTAGGATCGGGTACCTCGGGTTCGGGTAATTCGGTCCGGGTTCGGGTAGTTCGGTGCGGGTATTGGGTATCGGGTTTTTGCCCGAGGGGTGATACTCGGCAGCGACTGCCCGAGGCGGATCCGAGTGCCACGTCGGTGGCCCACGGCCAAGCAACGACGACGGCGAAACAATGGCGTCAACCCCCGAGACGATCAAGCGGCGGCGGACGTCGGTGGCCCCGCGGCCAAGCAACGATGGCGGCGACAACGAAGGCATCGACATCAAGCGGCGAGCGGGGTGACGGTGAAGCGCCCGAAGGTACAACGCCGTCTTGTTTGGCGAAACGCAACATCAGTGGCCGAAGATGAGGGGACGCAACCAGAATAAGCAGTGAAGATCTCGGTCACCGAAACGCGACGTCGGTGGCCCACGGCCAGACAACGACGACGACGACATTGGCGATGATGGCGTCAACCCTGGAGCAAGGCGGGCCATAGCAACGGCGTAGCGGAAGGCGAAGCAAGCGGCGGCGATGAAGATTGGGGCGAGAACCGCATGGCGGCGCCGAGCTCGAAGGGGTTCAACGGAGCCTTCAGGAAGGGAATGACGCCGCGGGCGCCAATCGCTGCGTTGAGCACCCATGGAACTTTCGTTCCGCGAGCGGCCGCCGACGGCCGGCGGCGAAGAGGACGGCGCCCTTCAAGAAGGTAATGACGCGGGCGCTACCGTCTTTTCTTAGGTTCAACCCAAGACATGGCTTCAAGGAGAGGTGGTTTTCACCCGATCCAAGGTTGTTATTTACACGTCGCCGCAACCGCCAAAGCACGCCTTTGGTTTATCTCCACCGTTGATATATGACCGTTAGGCGCCCAAGGTTAGGGTTGTTGGCACTAGGGTCGCCGCCATCCGCCACCATACCATTTTAGCTCGAGTGAGGGTCACCAGGTTTCTCTCAAGCACGTTGTGTTGTGTGGTATCTGTTTGTGGGGCCGCGCATGTTTGTTAAATTCTTGTGTAAAACCATTTGATTCTTGCAGCCGAGATAAAAACCCATGCTCATCTCAGACAATTGTTTGTAGATTGAGGAATCCAGCGCCCACAGCAATGGAACTAGGGCCACCCGAGGAACAGGCTGTTGAGTCCATAACAAAGCGATGGTGGTTCCTCACCTTTCCTAGATGTCCCACCACTTTGCCCAATAAACACCATCAAGCAAACCGCCCGGTCAACCGCCATAGGTGGCTCACCGGGCAAACATAATTCTCAAGCCCGTCCGGCCGGGCGCCGCCAAAACTTTGGAGGCTCATTTGGAGGGAGCGAGGGGCCTTCCGGTTCCATCTTATCCACTGCGTTCATGTCCATAAGAATCCATTTCCATATATTTTTTAACTGTCATCTAACGGGGGTGGGACGCCCCCACCTATCGCTAACCTTCCTGTTGAGGAGGTGGAAGGTGCTTACTGCTTGCCATCCGCCGCCTTCATCGGTACATTTGGGCCGGCCGCCATTTTAGTGGGGTCATACCTTAGAAGGTTGAACATGCACAAGCGCGGGGCCACATTGCAGCAGGTATCCCTTCTACCGCCACCGCGGGCGTTGGTCAACAAAATCGATACCATACACGGTGGATCGACAACCCGTTTTGCAAGGTATATAATCTACTAAGGGCACCCAAGTCGCCAAACCGCCGTCTTTTCTTGAAGTTCCACCGGTTTGGCGCCATTCTGCGTTCAAGGGCACAATGGTGTTAGTTTTAATTCTAGTTTGTTCCATCCAAAGAATTGCAATTTAGCTGTAAATTTGAGCCTTGGCGCTCGGGAACTCCCATGGATTTTGCTGGTTTATCTCCACTTTGCCCGCTCCGGGGCTCGACAATGGTTATGCCTTGTTGATTGTAGGAAACCCAAGCAAAAGAAGGGGGCTTTTGGTCAAGGCTTTCGGCGTGGATACCATTTTTTGGAGGGGTGCGGGGTGTCTTTCTCCATTGTGCGTGTTGAGTGGTAAACAAACTCCATGTCTACTGGCAACCATTTGTTAAATACAATTGTTTATAAACCAAATTTGATATTAAAACAAAATTCATGAAGCATGGAGCATTGATTATTCTAAGACAGAGTCTGGATAAAACCCATGTCCTCCCATTTTTGCACAATTGTTTCAGGAGGGACTTGAGGAATCCAAAGAATGTCATGGGGCGTTCCAACGGTTAATGGAACCCGGATGGAATTGACCATTTTTGAGGACCACAGACGGAGTCCATAACCCAAGCCCCCATAAACCAATTCCATCATACAGATGTCCTCAATATGAAGCATTCGAATTGCTCCAATAAAGCGGAAAGAAATCAAGAAAACCCATGCCGATATAGTCAACCTTCCATTTTCTTAGGTTCAACCATTCTTGCCACTGACTTTCGTAATTCTCATCTTATATGGAAATAAATTATCTTAGATCCATCATGCGTTCAAGCTTGTTTAGCTTGATGGTGTTAGTTTTGGCCATTTAGTTTGTTCCACTTATATTGATTGCAATTTAGCTGAGATTTGAGCCTTCGGGCATTACAACTCCCATAGCATTTTGCTGGTTTATCTCCACTTTGATATATGTCCGCTTTTCTCCACAATATCGACAATGGTTATGCCTTGTTGATTGTAGGAAACCCAAGCAAAGAAGCGAGAGGCTTTTTGCCAAAGTCAAGTCAAGTAATTCTCAAGCGATCATACCATTTTTTGCTACGAAAGTGTGTATGCGTGTTATCCCGTTCTCTCTTTTTGTCCAGCGTTGTGTTGTGTGGTATCTGGTTGTGGGTGGCATAAGCGGCATGTTTGTTAAATTCTTGTGTAAAACCATTGTGTTGCGATTCTTGCGTAAGAGATAAAAACCCATGTCCATGAAAACCCATCTCGCACAATTGTTTGTAGATTGAGGAATCCAAAATATGTCGTTTTGCGCATCCTGGACAGCAATGGAACTAGGAGCTTCTGATGTCCATTTTGAGGAACAGGCTGTTGAGTCCATAACCCAAACGATGGTGGTTCCATCACCTTTCCTAGATGTCCTCAGATGGAAGCATTCCAGGAACGGACTTTGCACCAATAAAGCGGTGTTCCAGCATCAAGCAAACCAGGATATAGTCAACCTTCCATAGGTAGGCTCTCGTAGTATTCTCCCACAGGCAAACATAATTCTCAAGAGAGTATGGAAATGCAAGATTATCCCACCGATCATCAAAACTTTTGCTTGGAGGCTCATTTGGCGGGCGCTAGCCATAGGGCAGAGGACTTCCAGGTTCTCATCTTATATTGATAAACCTCTGTAAATCATGTGGTTTAGAAGAATCCGATTTCCATATATTTTTTAACTGTCATCTAGCGGTTCAGGTTTGGTCGTGCTTTTCTCCACCTATCATAACTGCTAACCTTCCTGTTGAAGATGGAGTGCAGCAAACTCTTACTACGCTTATTACTGCCTTAACTACAAAAGAACACCTTCAGAAATTCTTCATCACTCTGGTACATTTGGAAAGCCCGGAACGATTTCCATTTTAGAGGTCAAGCATGGACGCCTTAGAAGGTTGAACATGCACAAGCGCACATCAACACATTGCAGCAGGTATCCCTTCTACAGAATCCAGAAAGTACAAGGTTTCGGAACATGGTCAACAAAATCAATACTCATACACGGTGGATCAACAGCAACAAGCCGTTTTGCAAGGTATATAATCTACTAATGCATGTGAACGAAGCCACAGATCCTCCCTTGACGCATAGATGTTCATGGTTTGATGCTATGTTGATGCTTCACTACAGCCGGATCAAAACACCCCATAACACTACACCTACAGGTCTAGGAATTTTCCGGATCAAAACACTCCATAACACTACATCTACAGGTCTAGAAATTTTCATTCTTCTGCAGGGAATTTACATCAAGGCGGTTCTCCAGCAGGCTCATTTTGTCGTTATGGCCGAAGCAGCGGCCTTGGCAGTTGCATCTGCTGAGTTCACAGGAGTAACCTATCTGTCTGACTGCGACCAACTGGTGAAGTTGCTAAACTCTTTGGATGGAGGATGAAGCCTTATACGCAAGTCTTGGATAACAACAATAACATGAGTCATGACCAACTTCTGAAGATTAATAGGAATCTAAACTCCACAGCCCATGTTTTAGCTAGGCAGGCTTCCTCCGAGCATGTAACTACTTCTCAACAATGTAATTATGCATGTTCCTTCCAGGATCATTGTACACAGTACCACCATACACTGCAAGACATTTCCCTGCCTTTTGTCAGGGTTATAGCACCATCGTGCTGCCAATGAAATTTTGTTCTTGTCAATCAAAAAAAAAAAAAAAAACCCCCACTCTGCAACTTTCACAAAGATCCGAATAATTTCAACTCTGCAAACTTTCCAATGCTGAGCGACCACACACAACACTAAAAAATGAAGATCTGAATAATTTCCACCCATGGTTTACAAAGACTTCATCAGGCTACACAAATACACCAATATCCAAGAAATCAAAAATTGGTGCTACTCTTGCTTAACTGTTCAAAGTTCTTTTACAGAATATGGTATCACGTGAAAAGTAAGGACACAACTAAGCTCCTGAATCATCATAATGCACAAAGCTGCATTCATCATGCTATCAGATGCTTTGAACTCAAAAACTATAATTGACAAAACCCTGCTACATATGTACAATAAAGAGTTGCAAAAACTGTTTTCTTGAACTTTATAATTTACTATGTCAAGAGAGCAGGCACCCGCATTTTCGCAACTCTACATGAACAGAAGATTACTTCTCTGGAAGCTACAGCGCTCAATGAACCATCTCCATACCCATAAGATTTTGGTAATTCATCACACACGCATACAGGCCCGCCTTTATCATGCGGCAGCCTATGTTTTCGTCATCACCAAACATGAGCAGATAACCATAACCACCGAGATTGTCCCAACCATCCCTTTACATTTACCAGGCTAGCAATGACACATAGTGATCCTACTAGAATACTTTTTTGGGGAAAACACAGGAGGGCTGCGCTTCATTGTATTAGAGAAGATCCTACTAGAAAACTACTTCTGTACTAGAGCTAAACATTGTCATTTACCTATACTCTCAGGGCCAGCTGATCCTGCCATGAGATCTTCCTCTTCCCAGATCGCCCTGCTGGGTTCTGGACATCCCAGAACACAGGCATTGTCACCTGGCTTGGACCGGCAGCAGCATCACCTTCCATCAGATACCTTATTGACTTATTGACGCCTAGAGGGGCCTTGTAACCATGATGCTCTTCGATTTCCATCTCATAACCCTGAAACGAGAGAAACCTGTTGAGATAGCTGACAAACTAGAGAGCTATTGCAGCAATTGAAATTAGGTTTGTCTGAATTTTGTACCGGCTCACACGCCTCATTGAGGTCAATCACCGGAGACGCCCTTGGAGAAGCACCGTGCCTTCGATGCACCAACTGGCTTCTACTGAAGCTCCCGGCAGCATGAACCGACTGGTGCTGGGCGTCACCTGCCGAAGCTGTCCAGGATGCAGACGACATTGCTGGATTCCTCAGTCTACAAACAATTGTCTGAGATGGGTTTTCAGACATGGATTTGTATCTCTTCCGCAAGAATCTGCAACATCATGGTTTTACACAAGAATTTAACAAACATGCCAGTATGCCACCCACAAACAGATACCACACAACACAACCCGACAAACAGAGAGAGACCAGATAACAGGCATACACACTCGAGCAAAAAATGGTATGATCAGAGAATTACTTGACTTCAGCCAAAAGCCTCTGCTTCCTGAGCCTCTCCATATGCAGCCTCTGCTTCTTTGCTTGGGTTTCCTGCACAGGTGAATGAATAAAACATAACCATTGTCAGATATTATTCAGAACGGACATATAACAAAGTGGAGATAAACCAGCAAAATGCTATGGGAGTTGTAATGCCTCGAAGGCTCACATCTCAGCTGAATTGCAATTCACAGTGGAACAAACTAGAACTAAAACTAACACCATCAAGCTAAACAAGCTTGAACGCACAGATGGATCTAAGAACGCCGCAGCAAGCAGGTTGAACCTAACAAAAGACAACAGATCCACAAGAAATCCCCAAAAGAACACATGGGATGAATGAAATCTAAATAAACCCCCAAAAAATAACACAAAAGAACCTCACAGCAACAAATCCCGGGGAAAAAAACGACAAATACAAAACGCGGCTGTAAAACCGATCACAGAGGGCAAAACCTCGGCCAAACCCGAGATGAGCTCAGCCTCAGATCAGATCAGCAGCGGGAGGAGGTGACGGGTGATGGAAGAGAATCACCTTGATTAGCTCCTGGTAGTCCTGGAGGAGGCCCCGGTACCTGAGGCTGGCCCTGTACGCCGCCTCGTCCCCGGCGCCGCGGACCGGGCCGGGCGCGCGAGAGAAGAAGGGTGGCCGCGACGCCGGAGCCCCCACCGCCGGCTGCGCCAAGACGACCTTGGGCTTCTTGATGGCCGCCATGGCCGAGATCACCTCACCTCAACCCGCCACCAAGAAACGGAGCGCAGGGGTGAGCGAGGATAGGGGAGGAGGAACCGATGAGGAAAAGGCGGAGCAGGAGGTGATAGGACCGAGGAAGGAGACGACAAGAAATAAAGGCGGAAGGCGAGGAGGAGGAGGTGGGGGAAGTTTCTTGCGCCTGCCGTGCCCTGTCCTGCTGTTGCTCGCCCCCCGCTTTCTCTCTCCTGCCGCGGGCGGGCGGCGTGTGAAGGCGAGAGCTCCTCTGACCGACCCATGGGTGAGGTGAGGTGAGGTCGAAAACCCAAAAAGGCCCATGGATGATGGAGGGATTGGTGGCAACAGGAGGCCGGGGCGAGAGAGAGTTTGAGGAAGCACGCATGCCCGGCAAGAAACGCCACCGACCCAACGACTGGACTCTCTATCTCTCTCATCCTATCAGCAGTGGTGGTGGACAGGAGGGCGGGCGGTGGTAATGGTGCGTGGATTGGGGAGTAGTGGGCCGCTGTCCCTCTCCGGCTCGCTTCCGCGCATCTCTCTCCTCGCCCGGTCTGCGCGAGAAGAGGAGGTCTTTGGCAGGCAATTCTTGGAAGCCGCGTGTGCCTGCCTTCTCTCTCTACCACTAGACTAGAGGAGACAGGAGAGGCACGAGGAGCAGAGTGGTGGTGGTATCAATGAGGGAGGGGGAGAGGATGGGATGACGCCATGGCAGATGTAGCACGCGGCCATTTTTCCTCCGTTCGCTTCCGTCGCTCTCTCTATAGGGGGCGGATATGGAAAAGTCAAGCGCCATTAGTAAAAGGTATGGGGGAGACGGCTGGGGGTGGACGACACGGTCATGGTGTCCCTTTCTCTCTCCTCCTCCTCCGCCTGGCTTGGCTTGCGTACGACAGCCAAGCAATTTTGGCTGCCGCATGCCATGGTGCTACTGTGTGGTGTGGGCTGTGGGGGCTGCTGGGGATCGGAGGGGACGGCAGTAGGAGTAGGTAGGTGGTGGCTCCTTCACGGCGAAGTTCTGCAAATTAAATACTCGCACCAAGGCCACTGCCCTGCCCACAAGCCCACCACCACCAGTCCAACTGCATGTTCCCTGCTGCGAGGAGGGTGACACAGATTACCTTTCTGCCCCTATCTACCGTCTCGAGAAGACAGACGACTGGTCTTGGCATGAATTCAGGGTGTGTTTAATTCCAAAATGAAAGCTGAAAAAAAATGTCTCATTGAATATATTAACATATGCATGGAGCACTAAATCAAGTAAAAATAAAAATTCAATTACACCATTAGCTTGTAAATCCACTGAAGCGAATCTAATGGTTTCGTTTTTGCTTGGAGCCTTGGATATAGGATATGATTTGACACTAAACTACCCTCTGTGTCCTGGGAGGGACGGCAGTAAGAACATAGGTGGTGGCTGCTCTAATTATGGATTAATTTGTGTCATCGTTTACAGACCAAATCTACAATTTGTTTTTGTAATTGGACCACGTTTGGTCCCTCAAATGTGTACCGTAGTGTTTGATGTGACATTTTACCCTCACCTCAAAATGGATCTAAACACACCATGAGTATTTTTTTTTTCTGGAGTTTTTCTTCACGGCAGCAAGGGAGACAATCATGGACGGAGTCCATGGAGGAGGCCAGAAACTCTATAGGCGAGGCAACACTCAGCTTGGGCTCGGGGCATTCGTTTAACTGAAACTAATTGTTTGGTTCTTCTGTAATTGACCTCTTGATAAAATCGGTTAGGCGAGAAATGGATCGAACACGATCGCTTCTTTAGAAAATCGGGGACAACAATTCGGTTTCGGTTTGGTTCTGGTTTGACCCAAACAAACCGAATCTCGGCACGCCGCCATGCTCCAAGCGGATGCTACGACTAGTGTCGCCATGCTCCAAGCGGATGTAAGTGGCCGACCTACAGATCCCGGCAACACGCGGCCTCCAGAGGACGACTAGAGGAGAGGCTAAGAGGCAAGGTTGGATTTGTGCGCGTGGGAGCCGGAATGCGGTTCCCTTATGCGAGCCATGCATAGGGTGGGTGTCCGGGGCCGGTGCGAAGGGGGGTGGAGAGGCGCTAGCGGTGCCCTTCTAAGATATGAACTATTTGAATTGCTTTTGGATATTGAGCACTCCTAACTTAGATTTTGGCTTAACAATCACGGGAGAGATAAAGCAAGGGTATTTTAGTCTTTTTGTGTGAGGATTTTTCTGTTTGTATTTTTTCGTCATTTAATTTATTGATAACTAGGAGAATTCTCTGTGCATTGTCGTGGGTATGAAGTTGGAATATAAATAGGTTATAATGCTAACTAATAAGAATTAGGTGATGTATATGTATGGTGCTGGTAATGCAGGAACATAATTTAATATGTGTAGACTTATTAGCACAATCATGGAGATTATATCCATAATAGATGATGTGTCTTGCTAACGTGAATATTATAATTCTTGAGCTAGTAAACTTTAATTGCAAATTATAGTGTGGTGTTAAGGTGGCTATTTTGCATGTCAAGAGAAATTGCTAGTAACAAATGATAGTGGACTATTGAGTGATATCTAGCGGTTATGAGGTGGACACCTTGAATGCCTAGAGAAATTGCTAGTGACAAATGATATTAGATTGTCGAGACGGACGTCTTCCATGTCAAGAGAAATACCTAGTGGGGTGCGTGCTTCTAGGGAACCGCACTCCGGCTCCATGTAGACTTCTTCATCAACTACAAAAAATAATAAAGAGAAAAATGGTTTAGCCCTTTATAACATGGTTTAAGCTATAAAAAATAAAGAGGAAAAATGATTTGGCCCTTTATTACATGGTTCAATTTGGGTCCGCCCCTAAGGGCATCCACAATGGCTAGCAATAAAGATGGTAGCGGACTAACTTTCAACGCTTTTGCAGGAGTCGAAGCGTTCCCCTGCCTAGGTCCTCTCGCCGCTCCAGCTCGGGCCCCTCCCTTACTCGCCTCCGGCGTTCTTGCCGGCGGTGAGCAGGGGTAGGAGCCCCCCCCCAAAAAAAAGTCCGTAGATCTAGTAAGTTTCTAGTTTTCTTAGTTTTAAGTTTGCCTTCTTGGCCTTTGCCTGATGGTATGTACTGCCATGGATGCGTCGCCGTTGTCGTCGCTGTTGCCGCCCTCATCGGCTTCCTCGTCGCCGCTGGCCCCGTCGCCATGGTATGTTTAAATAAAATAGCACCACCGCCTCTCCCTGCGGATCTCTTCCCCGCTCCATCTGCTCCGCCTCCTCCACGCCGCCGCCGAGATCCGCCGCTCCACTGCGCCCCGCCCGCCTTCGCCTCTTCCACCGCCCACCAAGCAGCGCCTCTACATGTAACGGGTCCCCGCAAGATCCTCGACACCGTCTCGGCAGCGAGCCTCCCACCGGCTCTGAGGACGACGACTTCATGCCCGCCGACGCCGGAATCTACTACATCTTTGGGTCGTCGGCAATGAGTCTTCTTGACGACGTCTTCATCCACTCCAAGCCACGACGCTCAAGATGCAGCTCACCGGCGACCTACCCGCCGGTGGTGACCAAGGATCTAGTTTTAGGGTCCCTTTTGTAATTGGCTCCTTCTCCAAGGGCCTAGATGTAAAAATCGTTGCTTTAATCTAATATATTTGCCTTTGTCAAAAAAAATGGCAAAAATGGCAGCAGATGGGTTTGGGGCGGGTATCCGCGGATTTTCTGGCCTCCGGGTTTGGTGTTGGTTTTTTTCCCATGGTTTTCAAGTTCAGGTTCGAGTTTGATTTCAGGTTTGGTTTCAAGTTTAGTTTGTCACACATGGATATCCAATGGATATCCGAAATAAATCATTTGGAATTAAGACTCATGTGTACTTAGATTGTTAAATTTACTAGAAGAATACCCCGCGTGTTCTTTGCGGGAGTTTCTTAAAAATAAATCTATTATAATACCTAGCTTTTGTAGATGTCTTGTATGTTAATAGATTAAAGATTTTTAGTATTTAGAGATGACATGGGCATTTTTTGTAATTAATGATGGATGATATGGATTTAGTGGAGAATGAAGTGGACTTAGTGGGGAATGATGTGGACACCTTGCATGTATAGATAGTACTCATTTAGTGGGAAATGACGTGGACGCCTTGCATGATGAGAGAATTCATCTAGTGGGGTTTATCTTTATAAGAGTTATAGAAGATTATAGATAGATTCAAATTTGACTCATAAAAATATTTATTATTTGTTGCCTCTTGTTTATACATGTGAAAATATGTATATATATTCACGGGTTTTGGGTATCCGTTTGGGTTTTGGTATCCGCGGGTTTGGTTTCGGTGATGAATTTCCATCCAAATTGGGTTCGAGTTTTGACTTCGGGCTTCGGTTTCGGGTGCACGGAGACTCCACCTGATCCGAACCCGACCTGTTGCCATCCTTAGCTAGCTATTTGATTAGCTAGATCTGACGTGGCAAACAAAAAGCAGGAGAGAGAGAGTAGTCAATAGCGACGAGCAAATAACCGATCTATTTCACGCGAAGCCCAAGAACACGTGAGAGGAGAATATGTGTCTCCTGTATCGTGTGTTTGGTTGAGGGTTAGGTGGTTAGGTTGGATCCAACCTAGTTTTGGGGGTTGGGTTGAACCCATCTCAGTGTTTGGTTACAACTCTAATTTTGGGAACGGAGTCATCCCATCTCATGTTTGGTTGAAGGAACGGAGAATTCGGGTTGAACGGCGCGGTAACATCGGTAGAGAGGTGATTTTGCATCAGGACCCCTCAACTATTTAGAATTAGCGAAGCATATATGAGCAAATTTCTCTCTAGCGTTTTTACATCAAGAACCCCGCAAGAGAAAATCAAATTAATTTTTCACCCTTATTCTTCTTCTTCCTTCCTTCTGTGCATGAGTGCCGCCGCCGCCATGCGTAGCGACGGGCGCGAGCCGCCGCGGCGGCGAAGCTCCGTCACGGCGTGCTTTCCGTCGCGGCGCGAGTAGCCGCGTCTCCACCGCGGGGGCGCTCCGTCCGCGGCGTGAGCGACCCACGTATCCGCCGTGGGCGTGGCTCGCCCGCGGGCGCGAGGATGAGTCGGGGACCACCGCCCCTGCGTGTGACGGGGAGAACGGCGTCAACCGAACCCGCCTGGGTCGGCTCCGTCTCTCGAAATCCGAGGGATGGAGCGAACCCGCATCTTCGGCGAATATGCTCCTCTAGAGCCGCTCCACTCCCTCCTCCCCTTGTCCAAACATATCGAAAAGGGGTCCGACTTGGATGGGTTCGACCCATCCCTTCAACCAAACACACGGGTAGTGTAAAATAGTCTTTTTGATTGTCTCTCACATTCACGTCGACTTATTGTATAGCTATTAATATTACTATTACGGACGTAGTACTGTTACCATTACGGACGCATAATAGTTTTTAATCCATCAAATTAAAATTGTGATGATAAAATCATAAAATTAGAATAATAAGAACAAATTTTAATTAGAAACAAAAATATCATACCAGTCCTCCCCAAGCCCGGGCTGCGTCCAGTCCAATCCAACAGCATGGCGCCGCCGGCGCCGCTGACGGACGACCTCATCGAGGAGATCCTGATCCGCATCCCGCCCAACGACCCTGCGAGCCTCTTCCACGCCGCCTTGGTCTGCAAGCCCTGGTACCGCGTCGCCTCCGATCCTGGTTTCCGCCGCAGGTTCTGCGCGCGCCACCACCAAGCGCCCCCTCCCGTTCTTGGCGTTCTCTGCAACATCTCAGGCGACGCCTGCACTTCTGGCTTCATCCCGACGTCCGCCCTCCGCTTCCGCCCGCCTCTCCCTGACCGCCGCCGCTGGCTCGTGCTCGACTCCCGCCACGGCCGCGTCCTCCTTACTAACTGGGACCGGGAGCGCGGCCCCGTCGATGACCCTCTCGTCATCTGGGATCCCGTCACTGGCGACCACCTGAAGCTGCCTGAGCTGCCGAGGCAAAAGGAGTGGACCAGCTGGAACGCGGCGGTGCTCTGCGCCGCTGAGAGTTGTGATCACCTCAACTGCCGCCGTGGACCCTTCCTCGTGGCTTTGGTGGGCTGCGGTCACGACGGCGCGCTCTTCGGCCATGTCTACTCATCCGAGGCTGGCGAATGGAGCCTGCCCACCATTTCTTTTGAGCATGCCGTCGATGTGGACTACTTGGCGTGCGCTGCTCTTGTGGGGAATGCGCTTTACTTCAAGTCCGAGATATGCATGCAAGCATTCAGGTCCAAAATCATCAAGTATGATTTGAGCACATGGAAAATGTCTGCATTCTACCTGCCTTACGAAATGAGCTTATGGTCAATCTTCGCCATTGATCTACCATTGTCCCGTCTTGAACATGGGCCGCACATTGTGCTTATGGCCACAGAGGACGATGCTAGGCTTGGATTTGGTGCCGTGCATGACTCCAAACTTTATCTTTGGGAATGGGAGGCTGGTAGTGGTAGTGTTGGAGATGAGGGATGGGCACAAAGCAAAGCCATTGATCTCCAGACATTGCTCCCTGCTGATGCCAGCTCCAGCTCTACTGAATTGGTTGGCTTTGCAGATGGTGTTGCACTCTTCTTTGTGCAGACTGTGGATGGCCTATTCAGTATTGATCTAAAATCTGGCCAGGTGAAGAAGGTGTACAATGGTGGTGACATAGACAGTGTACTTCCCTACATGGCATTCTGCACTCCAGGTACATCACTGGTTGGTTCATGCTTTGCTGTATTTCACAAATTGCCGTATTTGAGCTAGTAAGGCATAAATATGAATCATGGTGTATATGTGCCTGCAAAGCATAATCTTGAAAATAGATATATATACGACTAGTAATTTATCAGGTTCTGGCTTTAACTATGTTAATATGATGTTCAGGACAAGGTAATTAGCTTATTTTCTTTCCCCAAAATCTAACCTTTGTACTGTGATTTCAATTTAATATATTTCCAGTAGGGGTGCCATACCCCTCCTGTTTCTTCTTCTTATTAAAAAAAACTAATAAGGCTATCTTAAATGTCATATTTCAAATGGAGAGTATATACCTACATGTTATGAATTAATTATATTTTCTCTACGATTGATCAAAATTTAGCATTAGCCAAGATGATATCCAGCGGGGGAGAAACAAGAAGTCATTAGCTATATGAGTATTTCAGGATTTCCCACTTGGCCATGCCTTATCTACCGACAGGGTCCTAGGGCCACAAGTGGTGGTACACTACATGATGCCTAGGACTTCATTCGTCTATTATACATATTCCGTTACTTAGCTCGAGTGCCTGTTTTCGACCATGTGTATTCCCTAGTGATCTGGCTGTGTGATTGATCGAACATGGAAATGCAGATGATGATATTCCTACACTTTTTTCTGAACTCTGAATGTATGCTTGGTCGTTTTGTGCAAATGTGGCTATGGTAATACACTAGTGCTATTTGGTCAGCCAGTAATAGCTTTAATAAAAGGGTTGCATCCTGGTTTTCTAATTTAAATGCCATCAGCATTGAGGTTTTACAGTCATCCAAACGCATATTATTACATTATCACCAGAAATTTTAAGCTACCAAAGCCCAAAGGTTGTGCTTGTCACTTCATGAAACACAGATCCACCTCTTGCTATGATCTCTATTTAACTTGTACCTATATAATTGTTCGACCTCCTAGTGAAGTAGAAGATTCTGGACTCCAGAGTTGTAGTGGCCTAGACTGACCTTGATATCTTCCTCACAGCTAAACAGATCCATCAGCTTCATTTCAGTATATGCTTGCACGTCATCTTCCACTTTATGAACGTCATCTTCCACTTTATGATCTTATCCTGCTTTATCAGTCAGTTTCGTTTGTGTTTCTCATATTTGACTGGATCATGGATGATATACTTGTTGATCAAAGAATTTGGCCAGATCTTCCATGCTTCAAGGAAATACAAATCATCATGTGCTGGGCTATTTGGATACATCACAATGCCGCCAATGGGCACTTAACTCTATCCCTGTTTTGACACAATTAGTAGTGCGGTGGCAGGGTGTCTAGTCGTGATGCCACCAACCAGGGTTTGAACCCTGGGTCTCACAATAAAGGGGCCTCACTGGGTTATGCCGCTTTCTGCGTGTCCCTTGGTAGTCCAGTCTCTAGCCCCCTTTCTCCCTCCCTCCTCCCCAGGTGTTGAGTTCAATCTCTATCCCTTGATAGGCCTTGGGCAGGCCTTCCTATCTCTGTTCCTCATAAAGCCCAGGCTCTCTTCAATGTTGCGGTTGATGCCATTGTAGAAAGTGGAGAGGAGATTTTGTTCTGGAAAGACAGATGGCTGGGAGGGCATACCATGGCTGAGTTAGCTCCTAACCTGTTCAAGGCTGTCCCAAATCGAACAGCCAAGAGAAGGACGGTGGCGCAAGCCTTGCATCATAATAGCTGGGTTCAGGATATTAAAGGAGCACGTACAGTTGTGGTCATGCTTGAGTATCTTCGTATTTGGGACATGTTGGAAGTATTTATTTTTCACCCTGAGATTCCAGATCAATATAGATGTAAATTCACTCAGGATGGTTCCTACACCAGTAAATCAGCTTATGCAGCCTTCTTTGTGGGAGCCATCAAATTTGGGTCTTGGAGAAGAATCTGGAAAACCTGGGCTCCTCCGCGCTGCAAGTTCTTCATTTGGTTGGTATTTCACAACCGGGTCTGGACTGCCGATAGACTTGCGAGGAGGAATCTACCCCACCCTGAGGCTTGCCCATTATGTGATCAAGAGGATGAAACAATAAACCATTTGCTGGTGGGTTGCGTTTTTGCACGACAAGTCTGGGCCCTGGTTTTGCATCAGTTGGGTCTGCTTCACTTGGCACCACAGCCTATGGTGACCCGTTTTTCTGGGTGGTGGAAGAGAACAACTGCGGCTGTCCCTAAGGAATTGTGTAAAGGCCTCAACTCCTTGATAATTCTGGTGGCTTGGGAGATTTGGAATGTTATGGGCGTGGATGGGCTGTAGGGGATCGAGGAGGGAGAGGGCAGCAGCGGTGGCGCGCTACAGTACCCGCGGTGCTACAGTGCCCGCGGGTACTGTTCACAGGAAGCTGGCGGCTAGGGTTAGAGGCGGGAACGCCGGCCGGGGGGCTCTGCCCACGGCCGGCATTCTTAATCTCTTGCTTGATTATAGATCAATACATCTCCTCTCATTATATAGAGGGTTTGACTTGGCCCCCTAAGTAAGTCACTAATTAATCCTAATGGGCTAAGGCCCAATAGGCTCTTGACTCCTCTAACACTACTCCCCACGGACATGCGGCTCGTCCTCGAGCTGCAACCTAACAATGACACTAGACACTAACTTAACACCTAAGAACACGCCTTTTACATCTCGGCTTATCTTATTGACCAAAAATAAATTGTAACTCTTTAATTTCGACACCTGAAGATAAGGCGGACCACCTGGTGTTGGATGCCACCGGATCCCATGGAGACCATCGGAACAGAGGGCTGCACGGGTCTGCTGCTTCGCAACAGCGACCAGCGAGACGACCTCGGCGGGCGGCCGACAACGAAACGCGGGCGCTGCCGCCCGCACCAAAAATCGAGTCTTGCGCCGGCCGCGAGCCTATGGGTGACGATCGTTTTTCTGGGCCTGGTGGAAGAGCCTCCAACAACTCGCCGCACCGCCCACGCACTCGCGTCCCTCATCGGGAAGGAAGGAATGGAGGCTGCTGTTGCAGCGGCGATTTGATCTAAACACGGCCTCCGCTCATGGACTCCTTGATGAATTCTGGTGGCTTGGGAGATTTGCCTCGTCGCACGCCTTCCAATCCGTTGAACTTCCATCTAACTCCATCTTAATCGCCGCCATGGCAAGGATCCGGTCCAGCAGCCTCCTTGCATCGTGCCTCTTGTGCGGCGTCCATAGCGAGAATCACGAACTCTTCCCTTCCTCTGCATGACAATCCATGGTGAGAGCAGAGTGCCCACGGATCGGCGGCTCCGGTACCAAATTGTTATGGGCGTGGATGGGGCTCAGGTAGGGGATCGAGGAGGGAGAGGGCAGCAGCGGTGGCGCGCTACAGTGCCCGCGGTGCTACAGTGCCGCGGGTACTGTTCACACGGAAGCTGGCGGCTAGGGTTAGAGGCGGCGGAACGCCGGCCGCGGGGCTCTTGGCGCGGCCGGCAAGAGAGAAAGGGTTTTCCCTTCTTAATCTCTTGCTTGATTATAGATCAATACATCTCCTCTCATTATATAGAGAGGTTTGACTTGGCCCCTAAGTAAGTCACTAATTAACCCTAATGGGCTAAGGCCCAATAGGCTCTTGACTCCTCTAACAGGAAGCATCGCAATTCTTGTGTCTTTGATAATAAGAGGCCAAGTGCCCAGGAAGTCCTTAGGGCTATTAATTCGGAGGGTGGGCTCTGGTGTTCGGCCGGGGCCTCCAAACTCCAGGAGCTGATTTTCAGGTTGATGCTTTCCAGAGCTTAATACCTGGAGAGGTTTTTGGTCGTTTTTTCCTTTTTGGTATGGCGAGTCTGTAACCTAGCTTCTAGGGTGTGGGGTGTGTGTGTTGGGTCACTTGGACCTTTGTAACTTTTTTTCTCTACCTTAATGAAATGACACGCAGTTCTCCTGCGCTGTTCGAAAAAAAAAATCTCTATCCCTTTGTCTTGGGAAACTCAAGGATGATTTTACACTGTCCAGATTTCAAAGGGCTAAACCTTCCTTTAAAATTGCTATGTTTAACTTAACTGACTGAGGCACTTAGTAGTTTGTGGTAGGTGTTGATGCTATACATTATGTCTCTTATCCTGCTTGTGCATAGACACTGCTTATTCTCCCTTTTCCATAGAAATGCAGGAAGGGCCTCCCCTCTTGTTTCATCACACAATAAAACATTAGTTTTCCACTCTTGCACCATGCCTAGAAGTCTCCTTTTTGCACTTGACCAGATGAATCCTAAAAACAAGCACATTTCTTACCTTCCACCCATAACACAGCAGAGAATCTGGTGATTATTGCTCTATTCTATACTTGCAATCAGTTATAGATTACCACAATCTATCATCTTGCACTTAGCATCTCTTATCCCAAGAAGCTAAAAAGACAGATTGAGGTCTTTAACACTAGGAATACCAAGAATTTATTCTTATTTTTGTTATTCTTTTTTTGTACTTAAGTGGATAGTTTGCTAGGTGATGCTTGTGCTTTCACTCCTGATTTTCCTTGCAGAAATGAATCATTTTGAGTATTGGTATGAACAATACCCCTATAACATAAAAGACAGGCTGGTAGGACAATTGACCCATCAACATTTGGTTAAAATTTTGCCTCACTAATCTATTCTTTAAGTTCTTCACCAGTATCTTTTCTTCTAGATTAGTCACCTTATCTTCCCTATTCTAGAAATCAAAAGCAATATGAATATTAATCCTAGGATCAAAACAAAAACAATTATTTATAGTACTCCCTGAGAAGTTATTGTTAGTTTCTTCCAGAGCCATCAGGACCTTCTACCCTAGCAATCATTTATTCCTTCTCCTGTTGTCTTTGTGGTTTTGTTACCTCATTTCCTCTAAGTTGTTCAAGTTCTGAAGATATATTTTTTTTTCTATTTTTCTTGAATCAGATCAGAGGTTCTGATTGGAAAAAGAAACATAAAGATGCCCAGTTGCTGTAATGTAGTGTTTTCTTCTTCTTATTGGTAGCATCAATAATAGAGCTGGAAGTTTTTTTTTTTTTTTTTTATATATATATATATACCTCAATAGCCTCAGTTTCTGGATATTGAGCCCAAATCTTTTGTCAGTATGATACAAACCCACTAATCTACCCTTGTTTAGTTTCAAATCAAACATTAAAGGTGTATGGTCACCCCCATCCCTTGAAAAATCTTCAATGGAGGGAAAAAAATATTTACTCTCCCAGGAAGTAGAAACAAAGACTTGAGCTATGGTAACTGTATGATTCTTTTCGGTTATTTATCCATTTACATGCTCTAGTAGAGGGACTACATTGAGAAAAGCAGAGGTATTAGCCCTGTCATTAAACAAGAAAGTGCATATGCTATTGGTTACACTATTGTGATTCTCAGTCCGTTCTGACCAAATAGACATGCTCTCATATTTCTCATGAAATTCTCTTTCCTGAATACGATGAGCCTTAAATGAGTACCTTTCTCCAAACTAAACGACCTATTATATTTTTGGCTGTAGCAAAAACAGATTTGTTGTTATTCTGCCAACTTAGAATTAATTTCATGGGCAACAACTTGTTGGTTCCTCGTCTGATGTTAAATTTGTGTTTTTTTTCTTATCTGCAGGAGATGTACTTGGAGCTGGTGCTTCCCGAGCATCAAAGGTTCAAGTTGCTGGTGCAAGTTATTCTAAATCATGAAAAATATATGGCATGGCATTCATAGTGACCGTGGATGGCATAACTGGTGATATGTGATTGTGCCGTGCTGCTCGTTGTGCTCTGCTGCCTAATGCTTTCTGGATCTTTGTGCAAGGATAGTTAATAGTTGCTACACAACTCACAAGTGCTAGTGCAACGCCAAGTACCCTCTGGAGCTTCAGCTTTGCAATCAGAGCCGGGAAAGTGTCAATTCCTTTATTGGAAAGTTGTTCAGGAGAATGGGAACATGAAACTTAAACGATAATTTGAATCAATCCATGATATTCCTACAGTAATTTTGTTTCGTTCATCTTGTCTCTTTAAATTGGTGTACTAATAATGATTTAAAATTATTTGTTGAGTGCACACTTCATTGTGGAAATTTTATTACCCACTGTTATGTTAGAAGCAAATTTGGTAGCTACTCTCCAGTTAGAAGTTTAGAACAATACTCTCGGGACACTTAACCTTCCTTTCATCCACTTGCCATAGCAGTCGATGGGAATCAAAAGGAACGGGACAAGAGAGCAACACAAGAGTAGGATAAGATAAGTGAAATATGGCTTTGGTTCCATGATACTTCGATCCACATGTCATGGCATTAGACACTTATCAAAGAGGTTGGCACAAGAGGGCTTGACACGCCTTGCTAGACAACTGCATAATGACAAGAGGCAAAGAGAGCCTCAAGAAGATGGAATGAGTTGCGTGTCAACACATTCCATCACCATGTAAGTTCCTTGGATTGTATCATCACAATGAAGGCAATTTATTATTATTACAAATCTTAAATTTTTAATAACTAGTGAATATGCCCGTGCGTTGCTACGGGTAATAAAATCGTATTTGATTCAATGTTTACACTTCTATACCTACTAACACACACTGAGACCATAGCGAAATTTAATTATCAGCTTGATTTGTTGGTTACACGCGCTACATGGTACACGTATCTTCTCCTTTTGCCAGTAGGAAGGTGGAGTAGTTGTAAACAGTTGTGATAGCGTGACACGTAAATATAATAACACATATGCATCTCAAGGCACGCAAGAACAAAGTATCTAGAACTCTCAAAGTCGCAAGTAGCAGTGATTTTGAAACCTCAAAAAGACCGTAATAAATGAGGAAATGTTTCAAGTTAAAATTTCAACGACGCAATTGAAGATAATAAAATAATGAACCCAATTATTGTATGAGGGAGCTAGCATTCATTATTGTTGGCGTGTGGGTTCAGTGGAACTGAACGATGGTACGGTAATCGGCATTGCCCCTACAGTTGACCGGGATGACGTTGTAGGCCACCAGGTTCTTGCCAGAGTCGCTGCGGACGTGCAGCGAGAGGGGAGCCCTGCTGAGCGGTGGCCGCCACGAAAGCGAGGCTGGCGCGGCCAGCACCTCGGGCCGGGCGACGGCACGATTAAGGCTCAATTAAGGCTCACATGGGGGCAGACGAAAAAAAGAAGGTGGACAAGAAATTTTTCTCTCTTTAGTCCCCCGGGGACTAATTATTAATCAGTCACCGATCCCCTCGGTAGGCCGCCCCCGCGCCAGCCGGCGCCAGCGCCCAGCGCAGCGCCTCCCCCGCCGCACGCGCTTTCACATTTTGTTGCCGACATTTTTGTTTATTTCTCGTGGAGTTTTGGGTTGTGTCTGGCTTTTTTTTCAATTTCTCGAGGCCAATTTAATTCCTTTTTTTGTGTCACGTGTTTTATTTTTCATTAGATGTCTTTTTTTTTGCTGGGTTAAAGTCCACGAATCGGCTTTTGAGGCTGATTTTTTTCTTCTGTTTCATTTTAGCCTGCTGGTTTTTAGGATGGGGGCGAAGAAATTTTATTTGAACGTGTCTTATTAGATAATATGAGATAGGGGTGAGCCAACAAAAATCTCATACGATACATGAATCATATTGAACTTATTTGAAATCATAAACGTTTTTTCGCCAAAAACATTTATATTGTCAAGAAAATGAATCACGAGAGATTGCAATACACTTCACTTTGAATACACATAGTTTTCTAAATAAATTATTCCACAAAATCACAGTACAAACTTATGGTAGCTAAATAACCTTCATTGCGATCATAAATATTGGGGTTCCGAAAACTCACCCCAAATTATATGACCTTTTATTAGAAAGAAAAAAAACTATTACATTCCTCTGCTCTCGCCCGCCCCGCCCCTAATGGTCGTCAATTGCTTCACCTGTCAAAAGGAGAACAAAAGAAAACATTAAAAAGGAACTTTCATGAATATAATAACAGAGTATTGTAGTCTTGAAATGGATGTTGATGGTACAGATAACTTTGGGCATAAGAAACTGTGGATCAGAAAAAGAAAAATAATTATGGTTATAAAAATGGACCTTCACGCTGACATAAATGGAAAATATATGCATGCTTGGTGCTACTTAGCAGGGGTTGTGGTCTGTCCATTGTCCAAGCAGGCAGCTCTGCGTGGATCTTTGGATAAATCCAATGCCATAAGAAGTATTGGGACAGATTATTAATGACATGATCACCACAAAATTCAATGTGTAAGCTCATTATACTTTGTAGGGTTATAATTAATTCGATAATGACATCTCCAAATTCAGCATGACAGTATTATAGTACTAGTTTTAGGCCTGCAATAGCAGCATATCACAGTGCTCAGTGTTTATTAAAGTCAATTTGATAAGCACTAGGCAGTTGAATATGGCTCGAATTGTTAAACTGAGAATTGAGATACGTGACTAATCACCTCATTTGGATCCTACCTAAGTGTTAGGCTGTGAGGAAACATGCTGGTAATTGGTTTATGAAAAAGTGGCAAAGACAAGCAAAAGAAGATTAGAGAACTGGACAGGTGAACAGGTCTCACAAATACCTGAAATACCTTTTGATGGTGAGTTCAAGTGATAAAAATGAAATATGTCAGTCCATATAGAGCTTGATGAGTTTGCTAAGGTCTTCCTCCTGAACAAACACACAGGCAGACATTGAGATAATCATCTGTTTAGTGATTAATTAACAAGTTCAGTATTATTTTGACAGAAGTTGACAGTTTCATATACACATGAATATTACAATCCCATGCTCAGAGTTGCCATTTACGGAGTTTACGGATACACATGATACATGAGACTCAGACAAAACAAACTAGCAGAATGTTGTAATATTTCATTTTGAAAGATCAATTCAGGACGTTCCATTTACGGAGAATGGAGAAAGCTCGATATACATGAATGATCAATTCAGGAACTACTTCATTTGAAAGAAAATGTGAGTTTAAACGTTGTGCTGAGGATGACAGCTAACCCAATGGCACAACATTGCAGTTCAAGCTTCACAAACTAGCAGAACAGAGATAATTGTGCTACATTGTTACAAAGGTATTTGTCCCAACTTTCAGTCCATGGCATGTAATGTTAAAATTTAGAATAATGGGAGAGATACCAACTAACAAATGGCCATACAAGATGGAATGGCGTACTGAAAGCAGATATGCTGATAACTTGTGGACTTATTTTCTAATCAGGCACTGCCGCACTATAATACTAGAACCAGTCTGGTACTGTTAAAAAACTCATTCTTGAACCAGCTACGTGAGAGAACTCAATATAGTAACATTCACACAAACACAGAGCAACCAAGAGACTTGCTATTTACTACCATATAATCTGATTTGGATAATTTGAGACTGAAATCTGATTTGTCTCATACAGGCTACACATATGATATATGCTGGATAGATTATCAGTAAGGACATATATGCTTAATAAATCATCATTGCAATAAGCAAAGAGAGAAGGAAACAGATATTTTAAGTTATGTGAGATTCAGTCTAGTAGGAAATCAGGATTGTCAGCCTAGAAAATTAGATGTAGGCCTTTGCACAGGCCAAACATAATGAGCTATTGCGGTACTTGATCAAATCAATTTATTCAACTATTTTATAGAAGGAAGCATCCGACTTTGATCTAATCAGAAAAAACTACTCTCATGTTGTTTCCTAATCCCCAATAATCATCATAAATTCATAATTGACTACAAAACCCAATCGTCACATAAGCTTTGACTCTGAGCAACTGCATATTGGTGGAGCACCTTATGTGAGAAAAAAAAAAAACAGCTAGCATGTAGCAAATCAATTTATTAGAGCAGCACTATTTCATCTCATATTTGTTTGAATACTTCCAAGTTCCAATATGCTGAATCAACCTCTGTCTTTGAATCTGAGCTGATGAGTGATGTGAAAGGATTTATCTACCTCACATTTGAGGCAGTTTGCAACTCGAGGTTCTTTTCCATGCTCATATGCTTCATCCCTAAGGGTTGCTGCGAACAACTCACAGTCCAAACAAAATCAAATAAGAAAAAAATGCTAGATCAATTATCAGTGGCACAAATTGATTTGCTAGCACAACTTGAATCAAGGGAGGTATCTAACCAGATAGGAAGGGCAGTTTCCAACTCGAGGTTCTTTTCCATGCTCATCTACTTCATCCCTAAGTGTTGCTGCCAACAACATGGTCCCGACAAAATCAAATAAAAAGAACGCTAGATCAATTATCAGTCTGAAACATTGATTAATTATATAAAGGCAACATTAATTAATTATATAAAGAAAGGGCAGGACTAGCACTAGAACTGCTGGATGTTGCATGGCTGCATCTGCTTATGGCAGGGGAAAAATCAAGATAAACCAGAAAACAAAATACAAAAAAAGATGGGAAATCGGAGGGGAAGGGGCTGGATATGTAGATCCGCGGAGGGAGAAAAAAAAAACTCACCTATGTTGGAACTATACGGGGTCAACAGCTCACCGCCGTGAACTCACAGGCTGCATCTTATCGCCGGTTTTGGGCGGTTCGTACTTTCGCCAAAGATCGAGAATTTCGTTGTAGCCGGGCGGCAACGCTCCTGCAGCCTGTGAGTTCACGGCGGTGAGGAGAGGAACAGGTGTGCAAAGGATACGGCGAAATCAGCGGAGTCCGGGTTTTGGGTCTGGAGGCGGACTTCGCTTGTGAAGCAAGCATCATCAAATTTGGACACTATGCAATGCAAAGGTGGAAACATGTCATATAAACTTATTTTAAAGACATATATCTTCATAACTACTTAGATTTTTTAAATGGTATATACATTTATAGTGAGATGATGCATGGCCAAAGGCAATGTGGTAGTGTCGCAGATCCTCTTCACCTTCTCAAAGTGTGCCTGGAGCCTACAATAATGGAAGCATTCATAAGAAGCAGAATGCAAGCTGCTTTACTAAATATGGTGGCACTTGCTTATTCTGAAAAACAGGTACAGTATTCATAATTAATACTAGTACAACAGAACAAATAAGAAGTGAACTAGCTGTTTCTCCAGCAAATATTTGCCTATCATGTTATTGTTATTTATGTTATGACAATTAAAATATATGAGCAAGATGTGCAGCACTGATAGCGGTGTAAATACAGTGGGTGGGAGTGGGACGAGAATCTCTCTCAGCTGGTTTACTGCCATGATAAAGGATGTGTAAAACATGTGAGCTTATTTACTAGAAAAAAGAGCAAAGTTAGCAGCAAAGTCAGCATCATTCTGGTCGAATTAGCTGCGAATTAAATGAACCCTTGACCCAATCGAGCGCAATCGAGAATCTAGACAAAAACCATGAGCTTTGTGAATTGGGGGCGAACTCCAAAGTAGTAGCAGTAGAGAGAAACCCAAGTATTTTAGCCTTGGGCGAGGGAAAGTGGGGGACTAGAGTAAGGTCTTACTGATTCTACAGTTACTAATATCCCTGCTGACTACCTATCAGGCACAGGAATCATTTCAATTACTAATATCCATGCAGTTGAAGCAGGGGTCTCTAAGCAAAGTTAAATTGAATTAGGAGTACATGTGCGATCCATGCAGCCAAATTAGATGTAGTCCAGTTTTAAATGCTCAAGTTATCTTGCAATGGAAAAATAAGTCTTTGAACTAAAGGAAAATGACAATTGAATTGAACAAAGACGATAGGATGGAGGGTACATGAAACAGAAAAAAACATATGAAACCTGTGTGGATGAGTACAAATTGAAAATACTTTCAAGAATAGTTCGTGTCTAGATACTAATCTGATGTTTGTACGAAACTGACCTGGTCTTGCACGCTATTGATAATCTTTCACTTTGTCAACGATGCATGCGGAGTGGATTTAGAGATACCACAAGTCATTCAGATAGAAGGTAGTTGATAAATCTGTGAACCTGAATAAAAAATATTTTAGGAATAAAATCAGTAAACAAATCTAAATAGGCATGAGTTTGCTGGAATCACACATGTATGAGCATTTACACATTGGATAAAAAACATGTTGCACATCTTGTGTTCTTATTGACAAATAAATAAAAATCTATAATTATGCTACTCAGCCAGCATAGAACTAACATATCGAATGATGATAGCAACATCTCCCACAGAATGGATCAGAAATGACTACCATTCTCCCACAATCAAGAAATCGATGCACCTCAATAATTAATTGTAATAATCTTATATCATCATCATCCTGGTACCATTTACAACTATGGAATCACTAATAGAAATCTCAAGCAACAATTTCAAGAATACATATTTAAAAGCTAGTTAAAGAATTGGCTTTAGTTGTAATCATATGAGATAATACTGAAATGCATGTGCTAGGTTCAGGAAATAAAAGATTATCCCTTCTAGCTGGAAATCAAGTTTTTGTGTACCCTGTCAGGGTTCTGCCATATTTTAGGGTTATCTCATATGAATTGAAAATTAGAGAAAAAAATATCAGTCCTAAATCTAAATACGAGCGACACAGCAGCGATAGGAACATGAAAATGCACTACACCAAGGGGACACGATTCCTGAACTTTGCTGCTTGCATGTCCTTTATCTGCTGGCCATGATGATGTATGAATTTGTGTCAAAATTCAAAAATCAAATTCATGCATGGTTCGGATCAGGCAAAGAAGACCGATGGCTAGGCGACAAGGATGCAAAGAAGGCTATTGCTCATAATGACACACCACACTGATTAGGTAATTTTTCAATTGTAAAAATATTTCTTCACAAAAAAATAAGGGTTTATTAGATACACACCACTTTGTAACTTTTACGATTTTAAAATACGCCATTACAATTCGCATAACTGGCCTCACACCATTGCAATTTCACATGAGTTTGAAATACACCATTATGTACCCTTTTAGGTGTATACAGCTGGTACATGAGCTGATGTATTTTTGTATTGCCAATTCTGCCCTCCATGCCACGTGAAAGGATAAACCGCGACCATGACCCCCGACGGAACAACAGCAGATGGCTCCAGCTATACTCCTCGTTCGTGGTCTTCTGCCACACCCTGTATTCAGGAGCGTACGCATGCGGCCGCAAGCAAGCAAAGCAGTTCAGCCGCATATGCATTTGACGCAAGCAAGCAAGCTAGGGGCTGGTTGTGTACTTGTGCGTTCAATTTCTTATTTTATTTATTCACATATTTTTCTAGTGATCCATACGATTAGCTAAAAATGTGCGTAAATTACACAAAACACTATGTGTCGTTAGGAATGTGTCTGATTTTTACATTATTTCTAGTGTTCCAATTCGGTCATGACTGCTTTTTGTTATCCTTTATTTTGTAAATCATGTGTGATATGGTGTCACTTATTCAGTTAAAATATGCTCTCATTTATTCATGTGTGTATAGCCGGTTGGTGCTTCAAAAATAAACTTCCACTTTTCTCTTTATTTATGTGTTAATTTGGTATACAATACTATTAGCCGGGACAGAGAAGCAGCATGAACAGAGAAGATGAAGGCAAACTGAACGTGGCCATATAAACAAAAGGTGGGGTCAAAAGAGTCCATACAAGTCCACATCCAGTTGTATACACTTGAAAGGGTACATAGTGGTGTATTTCAAACTCTAGCAAAATTGTAATGGTGTGAGACCAATTATGCAAATTGTAGTGGTGACCTTCAAAACCGTAAAAAGTCATAGTGGTGTGTATCCAATAAACCCAAAAAATAATTACTAGGAATCAAATAAATGCACGATAGTTTCTTAGGTGAGTGTCACCATAGGTGCGATTCATTATTACAACCAGTTCGGCAAGCTCAGAAGTATGAAATCCACAGAATGATTATTTCAAAAGAAAAATTCCACGACTTGATCACAACTAGTTTGCACCATTGCAATACAGCTTTTCTGGAAGATGGCCAGTATCATGGATATTTTCCTATCTGATTATAGGTCCCACTCACCAAACACTTGGGCATGCTGCTAATTTTGACCTTCATTTATAAAGCATTACTATATCTGTAATAATACATAATAATATGGATTCACAGTTTTAAGATTGGACTAACTATAGAGCCAGATATGCATGAAGTAACTTTGGACCAACCAGCAGGCAAGAGAAATGAGTATTTCACTGTACCAGAGAAAAAAATGAGCGTTACCAAGTTTAGTAAGGCATGGCTATATGTTCGAATGGTGGCAGAGGGATTCCAGCCTTCCACCACTTCTTTGGACCAACCAGCAGGGCGTTCATATAATTCATTAATTCAACATACACCAATTGAGTAAGATTCAACTTTTTAAGAGCTAATAAACCTATCAATTTTAAAAATAAATCAATTAAGGTATGATATGTGAGTAAGATTCAGCCACCAAACATACATAATTCTCTAACGCTCTACACAATAACAATAGTGCAGGTAAAAAACAGTGATGTAATCTTCCGGACAATGGCCTATAAATCCAAGGTTTAGGGTCCTTACATTTCTTCGAACACCGCCTGCAAACTGATGAATTTCTTTAGGTTTTGGTTGTAGTTGCCCCATGACTCCATGAGGCCTGAACATCCAACCGACTGTGTTCCAAATCTGAAAAAATGCCCACAAAAAAATTAAAAAATAATGCAAGACTACCAACAGGGTAGATGTAATGATATGCGGCTACAATTGCTATCAATATTACTGAAAACGAATGACAATCAAGTGACTTTTTTGCATTCATTCGTACCATAATAAATATACAAGCACAAATCAATAGGTATTTCACTGTACCAGAGGAGCTCCTGACCGTGGTAGTTCCTCAACAACTTCGGTGACAATCGAACACTTGCATCAAACCAAGAGAAGCTCAAGGGAATGCATTCTGCAATCGAATCATCAAACTGAATCAAGAAGGGGAAGAGGAAGGGGAAGATGCTGCAAATGAGGAGTCGGGCAAAGGAGATCCGAGGAGGGCGCACCGGATCCGCCACCATTATTGCGAGAGCACGGGGAGCGGCGGTGGCATGGGGATGACCCGCGTCGCCCGGCGATTCGCCACTCTTTCTCGGCCAGTACCCGACGGACGCCACACACACGCCCCGCGCCACCTCATCGCTTGGGGCCGGGACCCCGCGACCCCTCCGTGCGACATCGAGGAAGGTGGGGGCCGCGTGGGGTGGGAGGCCGGCGCCGCCCGGGGACGGAGGGCGGGAGCGGCGGCGGTGGGAGGGGAGGGCGGCCGCGGACGGAGCGCACGAGGTCGCGCTACCGAAGCCGGGGCGAAACCGACCGAGCCCCCCACGATCTCGTAATTGGAATGTAAAAAAAAAAATAGGATCTGGGAACGGGGGGAACCAGTGCGGGAGCGACCGTCCCCGGCTTTCGGTGATTTGGGCTCGGTGACTGATTATTAATCAGTACCGGGGTAATATATAGAATACCTATATAATATATATAGGTATAATCTGGACACATGATGTGGTCGATTTGAAGAGATCAAAACGCAGGCGTTTTCACTCGCACGCAGACGACTGCACTAGCGATACCGACAGGTATGTGGCAAATTTCAAAGGAGACGCCTCTTTCTGATATGGCGTTGCGGTAGTTGATGCACGTTGATCTTCAATATTATATAGGTATTACATATATTCCCCTGATCGATTTATAATCACTCCCCGAGTCAAGTCACCGAGCCCGACCCAACCCAGCGTCCCGCCCGCGCCGCTCGGTCCCAGCCGATGACGGGTCTTCGCTGCAGCGGTTCCCGAGCCCACGTGCGCTCCCCGCGCCGGTCTCCCAGCCCTGGCGGTTCCCACCAGCTCCAGCTGCTCTTCCGCTACGAAGCTCCCCACGATTTCTGCGGTTATTATTTGGGTCCAAATCTGCAGGTTTGAGTTCACCCCGTCTGCTCGTTCTCCTCCTTCCCTCTCTCCGCCGGCACCACCGGAGCCCGTCCGATCCCTATCTCCTCCTTCACTCTCTCCGCCGGCACCGCCCGTCCGACCCCTCTGCCTACCAACGCTGCTGTCCCGCTGGCCGGCCGGGCGTTCTCCAGAGTTCCGTTCGGCGTCGCGCGGGGTAGGCGGAGGCACCGGCGGCGTCACGTCCCTTCCACCACCAGCGGTGGCGCGGCCACCCCTTCCCCGATGCAGGTTCCTCCCCGCGTCCCGATGTCTAGTGGCCCTGCGCGATTCCCGGCAATCATCTAATGGCACAAGGCCAACGGCCGTCGGCGGCAGCGAGGCGAGCACCAGTCGCGCAGTGCCCAACGGCGCGAGTCCCAACGATGAGGGACCGGCTGCGAGCTCATGTGGCGACGGTGAGCCCTCTCGTCCGTGTGGCTCCACCATTACGGATCTGGACTTGCAGTAGCGTTACGACGAACTGTGTGCCGGGTGTTCTGCCCCCATCCGCCGTTCTACTTGGTCAGATATCATACAACCCCTGGTTAGTGGCGGCATCCACTTCTGTATCCGCCCCTTTCTTGCATGTACAATTCACTTTTTATTTTCTTAGATCAAATGCCAATTGTATTCTAATGGTTATGCATCCGCCCTCCGATGCTGTGAATGTTCTGCAGTTCAGTCCCCATGTGCGTGCCCCCCTGTTTTTTTTCTTTGTCAATATCAAGCCTTTAGTTGTGAAAAATGGGTACTGGATTCAATTCTTTCATTCTTTGTTTTTTTGCTAAACCTAGATTCAGTTTTTATTAGTGTAATCACGGTTGTATTTTCACAATGTAGCCTTTCTGAATCTCTAGACCTTTAGCCATTCTCGTGTCTGCAGATGTTTCTCAGAATCCAGACCTTTAGCATGCACATACATATATCAGGCTAAAACATTGAACTGACACCTACAGGTGATGGTTTACTTATCTCCATGCTGCTGCTGCTGCTTCTGCAGCATCAATTTTGTTATACCCAATTACTCACTGATTTCCTTTGAAATCTAAAAATTACTGTTTAACTTTCAGTGATAATTCGGTGATGCAGTTCCAAGCTGCCACCTTGACAGCGTCACAGTGCTGCCAATGTGGGGTCAAGGCCAACTGCAGATCCCTCTCAGCGTCACCTGGTGGCGTTACATTGACATCAGTGCCACAAGGTTTGTGATTGTTTCTTGCTTTTTCTCAGTGCTACGTGCTCCTGCTATTGATGGATGTACTTTATATGCGTGAGTGTTTGAGAGGAATCTTCTCAGCTGAAAGTTTTTTCTAATTGTCCAATATATGTTGATGCTAAAATATTATCCATATATTGGACAATTCATTGAGTGCTCAATTAGCTTCCTATGTTATGGTGTTGATTACAGTGACATTGGCATTTGGCATAAATATAAAGAGCCAATCATTTAATCAGACACGCTTCACCAACTATAATGTTTAAAATCAATTGTGAGTCACGATTGTTTTCATATTTGTTAACTAGAAAATACATAGGATAAACATGTATCTTTAAGCCCATAGAGATACTTGATAATGGTAATAAACATGCAAATGAGAATGTTCTGACAAAGCATGCTATTTTAGTAAGTCCAATATTGATTACCTTCAAATAACATTTTAGTTGTGAAAAAGAAGAATCTGATGAACGTGCATTGAGAGGGTTTATGGAGGTGTTTTAGCACTTCACAAACTCAACTGCAGCTTCACAAAAATCTAGAGTTTATGAAGCACCCCTTTAGATGCTCTCACACCTCCACCTTTTTTCCCCAAACAAAGTGCGTGGGGCTGAAACCATATGACTAGAAAACGTGGAGTTGAGCTAAAAAATATGAAGCGAGTAGTCTCAAACACACTCAAGGCAGGTGGCGAACTGGTTTGAGACATAGCGGTACCAAAAAGCAAGAAATCACATAGGTGAATGGAAATGGTTTAACCTTTTATAACCTAAAACAATCACATAATCTACAATGTCCGTATTTGTTGTATGCTTGGGCTTTATTTGTTGTTGTTCTGCATCGCTTTCAATTGTTTCATGGACCATTGTGGTTACTGTATCTTCATTCGTTCTTGTGTATTATGTATGTCTCATTGTCCTTGCTCCAATTTTAGCTCCCATTGCAAAGTACAGGCACAAACCAAGTATCAAATTAAGGATATGGCACTTAACATGGTATTATTTTCCTATTGTAACACATGGCCATTTACCTACTAAATAGAGAAGGGAGACATTTGTAAACCTCCTTTCTCAGGATTGCAGAAGGGCGTCAATTATCCTCACTGGATTGAATAGACTGATGAGAATCTCGTTCTAGACAAAGTGATGATGCAGGCAACGTTATGTTGCCATCGAACCCTTAGCGGTGTTTTTAATTGCTTACACAACTGCATTGAGATATTTCAATCTGTAGATCTGGCCATAAGCAACAAAATGACTGATCCGGCTGATGCAATATCGCCGGTGCACGTAAGAAGCGAGCTTCTCTCGCATCACATCGAGTACCTAAGTTAACTAAAACTTCAAGTCAGCTGAGAATCTAATTGCAAAATACATTGTTTAATTCCCTGCATGCTCAACGCCGCCGCTTTCCTCTGCGGCCTCCTTTGCCGGGCCAGCATCAACTTGCCTTGACAAGCTCTTTGGCTGTGCCTTCCCAGTTTGGCCTCTATCTTATCATCCGGGTTCATCACCGTCCTCATCACCGGCTTCCTTCAATGAACGCTTTGTGGTCTTTTCTATTTGCTTCTTTCCCCTCTTTTTTCGGACCTCGCATCTTCCTTATCGGTAGCTTCATCGCCATGAATACTTTTGCCAAAGATTTTTAGATGTAACTACCCTTGCCGATTGCTTCCTTCCCCCGCTTTGCTGGTTTTTTTCCTCTTCCACTTCATAATCCTCCTTGTCGCCATCATCACTAGTATTTGTAGCTTTGTTTGACGAGCTTTTTGCCACCTTCACTCTTCCCTTTGCTGGTTTTGGAGCATCTCTACCTTCTCTAGACTTTGTATCGTTATCATTCTCCTTGTCTTTGCCTTTGTCTTAGACCTACTTGCTGCTTTGCATCCGTCCCATCCAACGTAACTTTCGGCACATATGCCGAGGTCCGAAAAATATGGGGCTACCACAACTATCCAAGTAAGGTTGGGCGCAATCTCGGGTAAACCCTAGCCTAGACACCACGTCTATGCTAGCGATTACTACTCTAGCCACATATGATAACTAGAGCATTCGGTCGAACGGAGATCCCATGCCAAGATATAAACACTACACTTAACCATGATTAGCTAAACTACTAAGGCACAAACTAAATAACCATAAAGACATTTCAGTAATTAGAGAAGATAAATATATTGAAATAACTGAGTCTTACAAAAGGCCGAGACAAGATTTGCCGGACCTCCGAGGACTCCTCCAGAACTTGAGCATCTCTCCCTAACTCCCAACTAAACTAACTAATACTACAATGTTACATCTTGGAATAGTGGTGTTGCTCCTTGGTGGTCTTTTGTGAGAGGGGAGAGGCCTCCTTTTATAGGTGGAGAGGAGGGGGTCATGTGGAAAATGCCTCTCCCTACTTGGAAGGTACAAAACCGACCTCAAACCGACGTCAAGATACATTGAACCCGGCAAAGCACCCCTGAAAAGTCATTGCAACGTCGGTGGGAGGCCGCCACAAAATTGGGCGCGAACCGCCACAAGTGCCCGATCCGGCGGACCCACTTCCAGATCCGGCCGGATGGGGCTGGCCTCCTCTCGCAACCTCCTTTCGTATGTGGGCTCTGGGGCCGCCCTAATCCGTAGTTTAGGGGTGCTTTGGTCCATCTCGTTCCCGACTTGGGCCTCTTGTGTTGCACTTATTAGTTGGCGTGTTTTCCGGTGCGCTTTTGTCGTACTTTTGGCGTATTCTCACTTGATTCCATGTATATGTCCCGCAAAACATATTTCTAATACAAGTGGAACTTGGTCAATAGTAAAGGTATATGTGCTAGTTTCCCATGGGAAAGAGATACAAGTTGGCGGTAAAAAATGGTCGATAACGACCGCCAACATCCACTCAACCATCTAAAGCACAAGCTCCAGCACCTCGAGGCGATGCTAGAACACACAAAAGAAAGACCTAAAAATGACCTAGAAGCTCGGCCATGAGCTCGACTCGACGGCGAAGCGGCGGAGATGTGGAAACGAGCTCGATACCTTGGCTTTTACCTCATTTCGATGATGGCGCTTAGGCGGCGAGCAAGTCATGGCGACGCTAGGGATCTAGTTTGAGGCGATTGGGTGCGGTGGTGGCGGTGGAACGCGGGCGCGACGGGCGACGACGGCGGCAATGGCTGGCGGCGCTTTTCTGCGCGAACGGAACGGGCGGCGGCGGGGAAAAAGCTAGGGTTAGGGCAACCCGTTGCTCGCCCTATTTATGCGGCGGCACGGCCCGGCTCACGAGATCCGAGCCGTACATCACGTTCACGCCACAGCGCCACGCGTCGGCGCGGCGGTTGTCGGCCCGATCGGCAAAATTTATAGGTCCTCACCCCCTCTCCCGACCTTGTCTCGGTTTTTGCTCTCGTGTCTCGAGATTCGTGCGGAATTTGGAAAAACTCAAAACATCGATTTTGTAGAGAATTTCATATAAGCTACAAAAGTCTCAATATGAACTTCTCCCCGGTTCGGCCTAGATTTGGAACTAAAAATTAAAAAAACAAAGAAGGTCATCATCACTAGCACAAAAAAACAGTTTGAATTCAAATTCAAACCTGATCCAAACTATTTGGGCCCTAATTGAACCTTTTGCAAGCCTTTTCACAAGAAACTCATACAAGACTTTTTGATCTATAATAAAAGTACTACACTTCATATATAGGACTCTTTGGCTAGAAACCACTCTATCATGCACTTTTGAAAAGGATTTCAAAATGACTCAAAGAGGTATGAAGCTCTAGGGCAGATTTATAAAAATTTTCCAAATTGAATCTCAAGCTCAACCATGGCCCTAAATTATGTCAAAAATATAACTAGGCACAATTTAGGTCAAAAACCACATTATAGCTAACATCCTATAGTAGCTAACTCAAACAAGTATGAATTGAAGTCAAACCAAGGTGAATGTCACTAGCAACATGATTATGCATGAAATGATGATTATGCCATGCAAATGATCATGCAAACAAGGTGCTTAACACCTAGGGTGTTACACGGCGGCGCTGCCGCAAGAACACGACACAAGAGGTGGATCGAACCGCTCGATCCTAAGGTTCGAGTGGTTGTGATCCAGTAACCTTGACTGCTTCAATTGGATGAAAATGGGATCTTTATTTTGAGTCACTTGTTTGGGTCGGGTCGAAGAACCCTTAGGTCGACCCGAACCATCCCCATTTTGACTAAGAAGAGCATTATAGCTCAAAAGGATATGCTCAAGCACGTGGTGCAAGAAAAGCGATGGAAAGAATAAAAATTCAAGAAGCAAGCATCGAGTTAGAGGTTTGCACCAAATCATCAAAATTATTGATTGTTGCATATCCGTTCTTTATCATAGGTCTTTATATTATGGATGGTGGACAAATTATTTTACTTATTGATGAATTGTCATTAATTTCAAGTGCCAAAATTATTTTAGTTATACGTACTTTTATAGATAGATTCATATGAATGATATTGTTGGGGAGGTGACCCTCGCAACGCCCCGACAGGTCCTAAACCCAGTACTAGCAAACTCAACCCCCTACCACCCTCTCTGAGACACCCTCGCGAATCCTAAAAATCCATCACTATCGCTCGTGAGGCCTCGCATAGCGAGGGTTGAACAAGCCCCCGTACTGGTCAATTGTTTCGTCATAAGCAGGGTTGACAGGGGAGGGAGGAGGCCCTACGAAGGTATATGGCAGCTATCAGGCACGGCAAAAGCTCCGATGAAACCCGTGGGACAGAGAGAGGAGCATATGGCGGACCTTCGACGTGATAGAAGCTCGAAGTTCCGCAATGATGTTCGGGCATTGGCGGGGCGTGGCGGCGGCCCGGAGCAAGCGAGGGATAGGGCAAAGTGGTGTTGGCATGTGTTTTTACTAATCTACCCCCTGATGTAATTGTACGAAAAGGCCCTTGCTCAGCCCCACAGTGAAGGAAGGGACTGTACCCTAATGTAAAATAGTTACCGACCATCCGTCTCCCTATAAATACGGGAGAGCGAGACCAGGGGGTCGGTGGGTGGATGAATTAAGATCCATTTAATCGTGTTACCTTCGCTACGCTTTACTCTTACTCGCGTGACCTCCACCTGCCCGCACCTCCGACAATCCCAGCGAAGGTGCGAGGGGTGCGGAGTCTCGCTTCATTCATCCCCCTCTTGCACTCTCTCATCCCCATGGTAATCCCTCGCCTCCTCTCCCGCAACCCTCGTTGTGAAGGTAAGGGGGTAGGTGTGAACCTCACATATACTTTGCCATCACCCTTATTATAAACTAGAAGAATTTCCTGCGCGGTGTCGCAGGTATGAAAGAGGAATATAGATGGTTTAGGGTGTAGGAGTACGATATAATATAATATATGTATAGATTTATTAGCACAATCGTGATGGTTGTATCCACAAGTGGATGATGTGTCTCACCGCCGGGCCGCATCAAGAGAAATTGCTAGTGAACTTTAATTGCAAATGATAGTGGACTATTGAGGTAGACATCTTTCATGTCAAGAGAAATTTCGAGTGGCAAATAATAGTGGAATGTTCATGTGGACGTGTTGCATGTCAAGAGAAATAGTTAGTAAGGATGTTAGTGGACTGCTGAGGTGGACGCTTTGCATATCAAGAGAATTAGTGTTGACACCCAAAAGTGGCCTAAGGCAAAATATGGCACAAAAGGTCAAGCCAAGACCAAACCCGGGCGGCCCGGGTTTCGGTCGTCCGAATCAGATCTTACTCGGTTTGTTTCCAAACGAGTTTAGGTTGGTTTTGTTGTTTGGAAACGTCTTGGGGACGCTTTCCTAAAAGGATAAGACCACCCTCCCTATATATTGAAGGGGTTCATGGCCGATTTGATCCCATCTACATCCAATCGACAAACACATCTACTACCGTCTTGCTTGTAGGTCATCCTCTCTCCTTCTTCTTCCGCCGATGCCATGAACGGAAGATCGACGACAACAATGCCCTAGAGCGGTCAGCCGGCTAGGGCAGCCCATAGCTGCTACGCGCCCTCACGGGGTCCGTCCCGGCGTGTGGGGTTTTGGGTTTCAAGAGACTTCGCCGGGCGTGTCTTGCGTATCGCGCTCCCGACGAGGCTCCCGAACGACGCGTGTCTTGCGTGATCGCGCCATCGTTGGAGGCACACGGTCAGTGTGGACATCCCTAGACGCTTGCCGATCCCTCGATTTCGGTTTGCCCTAATGAGCGATCTAGCTCTTGTTTTTGGTGTGTTACCGATTTTATCGTCAACACACTTTTTGACGACTCCGCTGGGGAACGATTGCTTCGGCTCTACTTTACTGCCGATCATATCTATCTACCCTAGTCATTATTCATATTTGATCTACCAACTCTTTCGTGTGATCGCCATAGCATCAGCCTCGAGGCTGTTGCATCAATTTTCTACAAGAGTTATAGTGTCACACGACGAATCAGGCCCTACAGCCGATTGCGTCGGTGGTGCATATTCACCTTCCGTACAGAGTTTGAATCAAAGTGCAAAAGCATACACGGAAGACTATTTTTAGAAGCCATTACATGGAGGATTTCAATTGGTATTTTTGGAATTGCATCTACGGGAGAAAGAAGAAATCTATTACCCTATTTTTTTGCTATCCCGTGAGCAGCTATGAAACCGTATCAAGGCACTATATCTCAGAATTATTACTCCACGCGTGAGGTAAAGCTTGCACATTCATATGATAATTATAATAATTATTTTGTAAGTAATATAAATTCTTATGATAGTGTTGCTAGTTATAATGATGATAGATATGTTCCATCGGGCGATTTCTGTTAACAAAGAGCCGATGTATGCTGAGAATTTATTGAGTTTTAATTCTTCTAGGAACATGTCACATATGCGCTCATCGGCTATAAGTTCACAACGTGACATGCCGATTTATGACAAAATAAATTGCTCTCCAAAATCAACATCTTATGCAGGTATTGATACTCATGATTCGCTACGCCGTAATAATCATAGCCGAATCAATAAAAATTCAGCGCCCGTGATAGTGATTATTCTCGTATTCGGCTTCAATTAATTCTAGCCGAATTAATGAAAATCCAACAAGATACAGGGGAAGATGTTGATTATCATTCAGCCGTATTTGACTTCCTCAAAGCAAACTTTGCTAATCAACAAAAGTCATGCCGTAAATCCACCGGATCTTCTAAATGGAGAGTGCCCGCATATACCGGACCTTATATGCTATATTATGATTACTTGGAGTATCCTAATGATTGGCGGGTACCTAAATTTCATATATTCTGTGGAGAAAGTGGTAGGACTGCCATGGAGCATATTGATGTATATCTCTCACAATTGGGTTCTCGCCAAGAAAGAAGACTACATGAAGATACGAAAATTTTCCTTTATCTCTCACTTTGGTATTGCCTTTGCATGGTTTACATCTTTACCCAAAAATTCTGTTTGGTCATGGTCTATACTAGAGAAGTTGTTCTATGAATTCTTTGGGGAAACACCGAGAAAAGGCCAATCAAAATTAGGACAATGGTTGAGGCAGGATGGCTAATCGATTATCAAAAGGCATACCTCACTACGTAAAAAAGTGTGAGAAAGATCGAAGCATACTACTCCCCGACACCCACGTTGAATCGGTCAAACCGACTTGTCGGTCGGATAAACCGATTGCCTCTCATAATCAAACCAAATTGGTCTCTTTGGCACCCAAAGCCGATAAAGCCAATTTAGAAGATTCGTTTTCTATAATGTGCAGGAAGGCACTTCACGCGATTGAGATTGCAATGAGAGAAAAGAATCAGAAAGTGCTAGAGAGGGCCGGTTCTATGGTGCAAAAACCTATCCAAATAACTTGCAAGAAGATACCTTCAATGGCTGAAATTCTAGAGAAAAATAATCCGGCCATCTTAATTCGACCAGGGGCAAGTCGATTCCGCCGTTGGAAAAAATGTCATAATCGGGCGAGCCTAGAGAGCCTAAGAAGAGAAAGCAAATCTCGGATCGCGAGGTGGTGCTACAAAAATCTAATGATAATCGGAAAGCCTCAAGATCACCATCAAGTCTTCTAGGCTCGGGGGCAAGCTCATGTTCCCATTCATAAGCGAGGGTCAACCACTAGTGTCATTGTCCAAAAGGGATTGCCGGAATCAATTCTTAGAACTAGTGGGCGTAAAAAATCAGCAAGACCGATTGCTCAAATCGGTCAAGCTATTCATAAGCGTAAATTGCAAAGACATATACAAAGGTGGAGTATTGATTCCTCGTTCATTAATGTGTCAAGATCTTCACCAAAGGAGAGCGTGTGCTAGCGAAATTCACAATGGGCGCGAGTATTTACCTCATAGCCGATTGAGCAATGGCCAATCGTGCTTCAATGAGAAAGAACCAATCAAGTTAGCCAAGCCAACCCCGTGAGGCAACCGAGCTGGCTAAAGTTGTCGCCATTGAGCATGAATCGGCATTGACGACTTCCGAGTCGGCTAAGTCGATTCCTATTGTTGTAGATTTTTCCACAAAAAGCCAGCGCAAGTTTCGCCACTACTATGGTGGGTGTCGAGATGCAAGAAGAGCCTGAGGAGGAAATCGCTGCCGTTAGAGAGAGCACACAAACTCTTTCCAAAGGTATTGCTAATGGTGGGACCATCGAGAGCGTAACCTTGGTTGCTACATCTTTCGTCACTAAGGTACAATATTGCATCGGCCTACATGTTGTCTTCAATTGGAAGGCCGATGACAATGTTTTGTCAAAGTTAAAGCTTTTCCCAATGCTTGATGTGAATTATACATATATGTGGATTGCTTTACTTACTTTAAATTCAATTCACACTTGGTCCCGAATGAGATATAAGTTTTGCAATTACTTTGGATTTTATGATTCGGGGCTAAGATTGAAGAATGTTGCTCATGCCGATGTTTGTTATACATTTAATTCTGGCATGAAAGATGGTTGTAAAGGTGTGGCCGAATGGATTGATGTCAAATTTAATCTCTTCGCTTGCCAAGCATTGAAGCCGATTCTAGAAAATCGGCTTACAAATTTAATGCTCACCTTTGGTTCTATCTCATTTGTGATCATGTCTTTAACATGTTGCTTTGAAAAATAAATTTATTAGGCATATTGATCACAATGCTTTGCCATCAACTTATAGCTTGGAAGAGTTTACATATTGCAAGTGGTGTAATTCATTTGATCATAATACTTGTCATTGCAATATGTTTCATCATGATATCCAATCGGATATTGATAATGACCGATTGAGGTTTTTTGAGGCTCAACAAGTGGACCGATTAGATTCAATCGGGCCCGATGGCAAACATGTTTTGAATCGGCTTGCACTACTAGCCGATTCACTTGAAGCTCAAGGCTCTAACGCTCAAGAGAGAGATGGAAGACCCTCAAGTGAAGGCAAAAATGTTATCCACAAAGTTCAAATTGAAGATATTTCAAAAGATAGCAAAGTTGCTCCAATGTTAGAAGACACCGGGGGCAAATAAAATCTCTCCATCTCCACCAAAAGCCGGTTCATTCCGTTGAGCAAGGGGAATCTACGGAGGTCATTTTTTGCAAAGATGTTCGTCAAGATGAAGAAAAGGAGGATGCTCGTAAAGCTAATGGAGGCAATGAGCATGACAAGGAAAAAGGCAATAGGACACCAAAGCCGAGCTTCGAGGAGCTTCTAGATAAATATACAAAGATAGGGGAAGCAAATCGATTAAAGAAAATTCAAGCATCAAAGTTGCCTCCAAAGCATAAACCTCAAAAACAACATTGGCAAAAGGAAGGTGAATGTTCCATCATATGTCAAGCCACAATATGTGGAGTATGCGCCCAAAACGCTTGAAAGAGTTATCATCTTACAAAGACCGATTTGATCAAAATCGGTCCGGAGAGTCGTACCAAAGGGAAGGTGGTAAAGCAAGTTTACCGCATGAAGTATGATGGACGGAAAAAGGAAAATTCGGATCTGAATGTCGCCATTAAAGAGCCAATTACATTGCTAAAAAATCTGGCTATTAATGGTAAACGAGTTGGAAATTCATCCATTCATATTGTGGGTACTAAATCTGAGCAAGAAAAGGTAAAAGTACCTAAGACCAAGGAAAAATCATCGCTGTCCATGACGAAGATAAAACCGACATGCTCAATCGGTTTTCCAAGATGGTAGGAAAAGGAATTGCAGAAGCTCAGTGCAGAAGAGTTAAAAAGAAGGGGCCTAGCATGGGTTCCAAAAAGAAGCATTGAAGTTCAAAAGGATGATGATCAGGCAAGTGGTGCATCACAAATAAAGAATAAAAGGAAAAGATTCAAAGACACAATTGCCAAGTTGGAGGTTTGCACCAAATCATCAAAATCATTGGTCATGGCATCATCCATTTTCTCTCGCCTTTGTGCACATGTGGAATTCATCTCACGGTATGCATGGTTATCCCTCATATTCTTATGTTGATCCTTGGTATGGGTCTTTATATCATGGAGGTTTATCGAATTATTACGCTTATCGATGATCAAGAGCCAAAATATTTTATTTTGGACATGCATACTACGTGTGTGTGAATTCGTATGGCCGATACTTTGTTATCGCCCTAAGCATGCAATATAGCCGATGAATGGTTACAACCATCGTGCTATTTGAAGAAGCCCCTACAGATTTTACTTTGGTAAACTTAAGGCCCGGGGGGCACGAAGAAGGATCCTAGCGCTAAAGTTGACAAGAGTGTTCTACGGCTTGCTTTCAAGTATACATTGCATAATGGAGAACTTTATAGGAGGACCACCAAGATTTGTTGTTAAAGTGTCTAGGGACCGATCAAGCAAGAGTGGCAATGGGAGAAGTACATGAAGGCATTTGTGGTACGCATCAATCGGCTCAAAGATGAAGTGGTTGTTGAGACGGGCTGGTTTCTATTGGCCTACTATGATGGCCGATTGCTTTCAAGTTACTACGAGAGGTTGTGAAGAGTGTCGGGCGGTTTGGAAATATTCAGCTAGTGCCTACCGCTATGCTTCATCCTATCATCAAACCGTGGCCTTTCCGTGGTTGGGGCTTGGATTTCATTGGACGATTCATCCTCCATCTTCGAAGGGGCATAAGTTCATCTTCGTTGCTACCGACTACTTCACTAAATGGTCGGAAGCGGTTCCATTGAAGAACATGACACACAAGGAAGTAATTGAGTTTATTACAGAGCACATTATTCATAGATTCGGCATTCCTCAAACATTAACTACGGATCAAGGGACGTCATTTATGGCGAAGGAAGTAAAGGATTTTGCCGAATCATATAAGATCAAGATGCTCAATTCATCTCCATATTATGCTCAAGCCAATGGTCAAGCGGAATCGACTAACAAGACTTTGATCAAGCTTATTAAGAAGAAAATAATAGAACATCCAAGAAGGTGGCATGAGGTCTTGTCAGAAGCTTTGTGGGCTCATCGCATATCGAGGCATGGTGCAACTAAAGTTACTCCTTATGAGTTGGTGTATGGCCAAGAGTAGGTGTTACCCGTTGAGGTTAAATTTGGATGCATATAGATTTGCTAAACAAAATGATTTGCCTCCTACTATGTATCATGATTTGATGATGGACAACATCGATGAGGTAACCGACAAGCGAATACAAGCTCTAAAGGAGATTGAAAAGGACAAAACCCGTGTTGCAAGAGCCTACAACAAGAAAGTCAAGAGCAAATCATTCCAAATCGGTGACTTAGTTTGGCAAACTATATTACCGATAGGGTCGAAGAGCAATCAATTTGGCAAGTGGTCACCCAATTGGAAAGGTCCTTTCAAGGTGGTCAAGGTGGTATTTGGGAACTCTTATGTGCTTGAGTCAACAAGTGATGGAAAACGCCAAGATAAGGCGATCAACGGGAGGTATTTGAAAAAGTATTTCCCTAGTGTTTGGCAAGAGGCCTAGTGCTCTCCAAACAATGGCCGATGCATGCATCGCCCTTAGAACAAAAATGGCCGATATCCAACATCGCCCTTAGTCACCAGACAACCAATACGATGGGCGTTCGTGTTGTTTGAAGTTACAAATGTTTTCAGGATCGTGCATCTCTCACCTGAAAACAGGGGGGCATATGTTGACACCCAAAAGTGGCCTAAGGCAAAATATGGCACAAAAGGTCAAGCCAAGACCAAACCTGGGCCAGCCAGGTTTCGGGGCTGTCCGAATCGTATCTTACTCGGTTTGTTTCCAAACGAGTTTAGGTTGGTTTTTGTTGTTTGGAAACGTCTTGGGACGCTTTCCTAAAAGGATAAGACCACCCTCCCCTATATATTGAAGGGGTTCATGGCCGATTTGATCCCATCTACATCCAATCGACAAACACATCTACTACCGTCTTGCTTGTAGGTCATCCTCTCTCCTTCTTCTTCGCCGCCGATGCCATGAACGGAAGATCGACGACAACAATGCCCTAGAGCGGTCAGGCCGGCTAGGGCAGCCCATAGCTGCTACGCGCCCTCACGGGGTCCGTCCCGGGCGTGTGGGGTTTCGGGTTTCAAGAGACTTCGCCGGCGTGTCTTGCGTATCGCGCTCCCGACGAGGCTCCTCCAACGACGTGTCTTGCGTATCGCGCTCATCGTTGGAGGCACACGGTCCAGGTGTGGATATCCCTAGGTGCTTGCCGATTCCCGATTTCGGCTTGCCCTACGTAGAGCGATCTTGCTCTTTATTTGGTGTGTTACCGGTTTTATCGTCAACAATTAGGTAGTGGGGTTTATCTTTAAAGGAGCAGTAGATATATGTCCATGAATGTTTGAAACCATGGTGCTATAAGAATGCTCCCACAGAGTTTACATTAGTGGCATATGTATTATAAGGGACTTGAAGCATATGTTGACACGTTAAGAATCCTTGAAGCATATGTTGACACCTAAGAGTGACTTTGTTCATGGATTGACTTTCTCTTGCAATTAATTCAAACCTAGTTACCTCTGGATTAATTATTAAAATTTTGGAACTTTTGGTGATGGTTTTGCATACATCATATTACTCTGTCAGCCCCAATATAAATGTCTTTCTAAAAATTTTCAGATACGATTAAGAATGTTGATAAAAGACGCACATATAACCTCATATTCTTTTCTATCATATATATATCTTCTCCTTGGCAAAACTGTGATTCATAGCCCTCTGGACATCATGTGTCATATTTGTGCGCTAATGAAATATATATTGGGCAGTCTTGTACGCTGAACCAGACAAGGAGAAAATCATCGAGGGGATCAACATGATGCTGCAGGTGGCCAAAAGGATTCGAAGTGCCATTCTGAAGCTGAAGAAGCGGCACGTCAGAATCCTTTTGGCCACCGGTGCAGGCTCCCATGACCAAAACCAATACTCTCCAAACTGAAGATTCACTATGACAGGCGAACCTGATGCCCCATCCCACCCCCAGTCTGCTGTGAACATGGATGGTGCTAGTTCTTAGTCTTCATGCTCTTGGAAGAAGGTAGAAAACTCTCTGGACCAGTGTCTTGTATCTTGCTAACTCTTTGTATTTCCGTTATGTCAAGTAATTAATGGAAATGGGAAAGGTTTCTCGGTTGAAAAAAAACATTCTTTTCTATCAGAGAGGATATCTCATAGATTTGGGCTCCGTATTAATTAGCATCCATGTTACGTAGAAGGCAGCGTCTCATGTTGTTGTGAAATGTTACTTGACAGATTCTACACCTCAGAAAACTACTATTTATTTTGAGATGTAGAGAGAGTACACATCACATAGACGGAGAGAGTACATCACAGAGACCTACTAGTAGTCATTGAAACGAAATAAAGTCAAAGCAGCAAGTAGCAACTACAGGCAACTAAGTGAAACGAAACAAACTTATTGGACTAAATTAGCTGATAACATAGCAGCAATGCAAGCCCAAGCCGCATGAACCAGATAGTTGAGCGTGAGCATGCAAGGCTTTATTAGGCAACTTGGTGATCTCTAGCCGGAGTTGTTCACGACCCGGCAGTTCCGGCGGACCTCGCCACTGGTGCCGACGCCCGGTGCAAGCCTCCCCATCCTCAGCATGGACTCGGCGAAGTCCTGGAAGAACACGGAGGCATCGAAGGCATAGGTGGCGACGAGGCTCGCGACGTCCGCCTCTAGCCCCGGCACGGCACCCGACGACGACGACGCTAGTGCCTGGTCTGACGGCAGCAGGCCGTCGCCGGAGAGCAGGTTGATGTAGTACTGGTTGTCGAAGGTCGCCGGGGTGGCGAGGTCCAGGTGTGCCAGCGCCGATCCAGACGACACCGTGCACAGCTGCTGCAGCGACTGCAGGAAGGTGAAGTCCTTGAACGCGCCTGCGCCGCCGTCTGAGACGCCGCCGGCGCCGGCAAGGCGCGCACTGAACGAAGTGCACCGCGCTTTCCCGATGGTGTGCGCGCCTGTATATATTCGTGTGAAGTATTATTGTTCAGTCTGCACGTACGTACATGTGTGCCGAGTACGACGTACGAATGTATGTGGAGATTCGTCAAGAGAGCATGTATGTGTAATTACCGGAGAGTGCGACCATGTCCTTGGCAGAGAGGCCGACGTTCCTGAACTTCTGCACGAGAGTGGCGACGCCAGACGTCGGTGCTGGGAGGTTGTTGTTGGCGCCCTGCAGGCTGGCGGTGCGGCTGTCCTTCCGGCCGACCTCTACCTCCCAGCTCGGCCCGCCTGACTGAACCGGCCGCCGGACAATTTTGTGATGATGGTGATACAACAAACGATGATCACTCAGTAGAACATTTCTTTTTTATTTGCACGACTTGAAAAGATGTGACTGAGAAGAAGCTTATAATTGCCCTATGTCGTCGTCCTTACCACGACGACGGAGTCACGGGCAGCGATGGCAAGGAGGTCGGCACAGGAGACTGTCTCTGGGCACTCCCGTTCCAGCTCGGCCTTGATGGCGTCAATGACCTCGAAGCCCCTGAGCGAGTTGGCGTTCGGCCCTGCCGTCTTCTCGCCGGTGAAGAACGGCTTGTCGTCCAGAAGAACGGAGCCGTCACAGCCCTGACGTACAGATAATTGATTAAAACCGCAGCCAATAAATCACCAAAATTTATATAATGCAGATCGATCGACCGCCATGTGTTTGGGTGTGGACAGTGGACGGGAGGAGAGGAGCTCGATCAGCTCATATATATTACGTTGACGAAGCAGTCGTGGAAATGGAGGCGCAGGAGAGACGCTGCCATGCGTGGGTCGGCAGCGACGGCCCTCTCGACGGCCGCACGGACGACCCTCCTCAGCGCGGGGGGGCAGGTGGTCCGGTACGTGTCGGCGCCAAGGGACACGCCAGCGCCGGCGCTGGCTCTTGCCCCGCCGTAGCCGATGCTCACGCTGGCGCCGGCGCTACCGGTGACGCACGACTTGTTGACGGGGGCGGAGACGACGGCACTACTAGCCGAGGCAGCAAAGGTGAGCGCCAGAACGACGACGACCAGCAGGTGCAGGGACAAGGTGGTTGAGTGCGCCATGGCTTGCAATAGCCGGATGCTAAGGCACTGACGCAAAGAGAGCTATCTAGTATAAGCCGTCGGTGTGCTCGCTGTTTTTGTGGTGTATTAGACAAGGCCGGGAGAGTTGTTGATGGCTTATGGGGTTCTTCCATGACCATCTTTATATAGGCCAACAACAGGAGAGAGATCGCCTATGTGGTGTGAAGATACAGAGAAAGGGCAGCATGTGCTCCTGCAGTACGTACATTACTGGACGTGGATGTGTACATAGATGTGTCTGACTGTTTCAGCTGTTAGAATTGTGCGTGCGTGCGTGTGTGTGTGTGCGTGTGTGTGTGTGTGTGTGTGGGGGGGGGTACGTAGGGGTGATCCTCGGCTCTGTGACTGAGGGGTGATCGATGACCTGGTCACAGATGCCGGAAACAATACACACGATACAATGATGCTAGGGCGTCACTCTGTGAATGATTGCCAGCTGGTACGTGCTACGCCATGTTGGAGTTGGCAGCAGGGCTGAGCAGCTAAGCCGGTGCATGCGCAAGCACGAAGGGGTCAAACTTGTGAAACATAGCTATGGGATTAACGATTAATCAAAAGGGCACTAAGGTCATATTATGCCCCGTATGGTGTAGACGTGTAGTACTGTCATGCTGTTTTTGTATTGTTCAGCTAATTAAGCAGCTAGATCGATAAGAGCAATGCCCCTGCGTATTCGCGAAAAAAAAAAAGAAATAGATAAGAGCACATGTGCATGGCAGTGGCACACTGGCACTGACAGTGTGTTTTCGAGAGGTGAGCGCCGGGCAACGTACACCGGTACGCGCAGTAGGTGAAACTGTCGTACGACGAAACCGTCGTACGGACGACGACCTAGCTCTGTGAGAAACTGTGGCCTCCAAAGTGATCAGCTTGCACCTACTAGTTGCATCAGATAGGATCTACTCATGGTTTAAATCTGCAATGTCAATGCCAAAACATGAAATGTTGGCTAAGTGGATATACGTGGGTAATATTTTTGGTTACTCTCTCCCAGGATAGGAGTAGAATATTTTTGCTGGATCTATGGTGGATATTTGGTGGATGTGTATTTCCGAGGTAGAAGTAGCATAAATGCAAGTGGAATAGAGTGTACGTGATTAGCAGTATGACAAGTTTTTAAGGGTCGACACAGATATGTAAAGTAAGCAGCCTATATATGTATCAAAAAGTTTTCCTATCTAAAGATCATGAAAATATGGCTGTGGTAGGAGTTTCAACACTCTTCATGTTTGTATTTTTCAATTTTCAAAAGATAAATCTCCAGAAATTTAGTGTCACTAGGAGTAAGAGAATCAACAGTTCAAACTTTCATATATCATATCCGTCAATTATCTAGACTTCAGAGCAAGCGTTTGCAACCACAAGTTTCGTGTTCGAGCAAATCTCAAGTCAAAGCAGTTGTATCCAAAACTCGGGAGAATTTAAGGTTGAAAACTAGGCACTCGAAAGGAATTACGACGGAGTAACTATTCATCACCTCCATGTTTTTATGGTTTATTCTAGTTAAGCAATTAAAAGCAAACTGCTGTACACTCTCTCTTCATCATTTATTTATTCTCACACTCTAAGACTATATAAACTAGACTCTCATTCAAACAAAGCAAGAATATATATGTATATTCCGAGCGGTAGTAAATACCAGGACTTAGCAATATTTGATTGATCACAATTCGGTATATTCCATTTATTATAAGGGTTCCTAAGGAATTCATTATAGGAATGTTTTCAATAGAAATGGTTTGCTTTTGCACATCGAAACCAAAAATTAATTTTGCGGATACATATAATTCGGAAGAATAGGTGAGTGATTCATACACAACATAATATATAGCAAATGAGATACTTATTGTGATAACTGTTGGTATTTGCTAAGCCCACAGAAATATTTATAATTTGTATAATCCGCAAGCGCACGGATACCGGTGAGCACTTCACCCGGGAGAGGGTTTAAATATCGAATCCACAGGGAAACGGGTGAGGGAGACTATGATCTAATCTTAACCCGGAGTAGCACAAGACTTAAGAAGGTTGAGGGTATAGAGAGGATTACTAAGATAACTAAATCTTAATTTGGTAAGTGATGTTGATAGTATTCTTATGGGGATGTACTCAAAGGAAAGTAAGGCCAAAACTTACTATTCCCCCAGTAACTAGGTCCTACGTGTCCTATCCAACGGGATGTGGAATCCAAAGGAATCAATGGTACTGTCACTACCACGATCTACCACGCTCCGGAAGGTAGGGTGTATCTAACGAGATATCCGAGTCCAAACACCACGTTTACACTGCGAATATTACTCTAATCTAGGTACCAGATTAAAGTACTCCAAAGAGACTCGTAGACCAATAAGAATAAATATAAACAATATAACTTACTAAAAGAAGAAGTAGATTACTAGAGTAATTCCAAGTGTAGATTAACTTCCACCGAGGTACAAGTATGGAGATAGCACCGACAGGCCGGTGCTTCCTCCGATCCCTTTCCTCTCTCTATCTCTCTTGTTCTAAAGATTAGAACTAATGAGTTCTAATCCTCTCTTGAATGCTAACTCTTCTAGTTCTAGTTCTAATTACATTCTAATTCACTAATCCCTTAGAGAGAGATGATCCTTACATGGGACCCCTCTACAACTAAGAAATTATCATGTGAACTTTTAAAGTTTCAAAATAAATCTCCGTAAATCTAGTATCACTAGGAATAAGATCAACAAAGAGCTCGGACTCTCATATATCATATCCGTCAATTACCTAGACTTTAGAGCAAGCAATTTGCAACCCACAGGTTTCAGGTTCAAAGTAAATCTCAAGTCAAAGCAATTTTGCATTTAAGGCTCAAGAGAAATTAAGCTTGAAAGCTAGGCACCGAAAAAGGAATTACGACGGAGCAACTATTCATCATTTCCATGCATGAGATTTAGCTTCAGAGATCATTTTATGTAGGTGGAAAAGAAAACCTCTAGTATACTCCTATTTATTTATTCCTAAACTCTAACAAAGACTCTTTAAACAACTAAACATTTATAAAACTAGACTCCTAACAAACCAAGCAAACTAAATATTTAGCTAATAATAATAATATTATTATAGTAGAGATACTTATCGGGATAATTGGGGGTGCTCTCCCCAAGCTGGATTGAAGTGTAGGATCATTGATGATGAGGAAGTTGAGGTAGATGGCGATGATGTCGACCTATCATGTCTCTCTCCCTTTGAATCTGCTGAACTCAAATAGACAACAAAGCTAGTGGAACTTGATTAAGCATTAGGGGTTAGCCATATTAGCTTCATGTGTCTAGAGATGGATCATAATTATTCTATGTAAGATTTCAGCAGAAAAAAATATTTTTGGAGTTTTATAAATTTATATGCATGCAAAGAAATATGATGCAAATGCAACTAGATGAATGAATACTTATTTTTATGCCACCACGGTAAATATCTTTATGAGTTGTTACACACCACAAGAATTCATATGGGGCTTTTAGAATTTTTCAAAGCAATGCTAATGCAAAATTAAATATACTAAAGGAAAATAATTATGCAAAGAAGTAAATATGCTTTGATGCAAGATGCGTAAAAAGATAAATATGATATACAATTAAAGATGCAATGCTAAGAATTAAATATGGATAACTACCGAGCTACCTTTCGGCGAGGGTTCAATGTTTTAAGTCCTTTGAACAAGACTACTTACCTTGGTTACTCCTTGAGTGTATCATCCGATCTTGGTAGTGGTGTCACCCATGTTCTTTTGCTGGTCCAACATTTAGAAGTGAAAGTTTGATAGTGGGGGTTGGCAGCTTCTTGTTTTGTGTGCATGCTTTGTGGGATCGACATTCTCTTGTAAAATTTAGGAGATTGAAGTCTTCTTCTTTTGCTCAAAGTATGTCCCGCATGTAAAGACAAGGCGAGAGATCAAGTGCATGGGCTCTGTTGATGGGAAAACACCAACAGAACCAAAAAGTTCATTCTTCTCTAAAACCTCGTGCACATCAAACAAGATAAAGTTAATATTTATGTGTTTTTCGTTTCTATAACAAGGGTGATAAGATCGAAAGATGGAACAAGAATGTTGCAATACAATTGCTAGTATGATTAGGACTATGAGATCAAGAAGATGGTGTTAAGAACAACAAAAGAAACAAAACATGTTGAGCTAATGAAATCGAGATCAAGCAAGGGTGTTACTCTAACATGTTTGGTTCTTTATTTATGAACGTGCCGTAATTAAGGGAAAGTTTATTTATTGACAACTCACCTCAAGATGTTACCTTATTATTGGAGCATGATGGCACTGTAGCAACTTGTGGTGGTACTTTCCTTTTCGCTTTGAAGCTTTCTTGATTTGGCCTCTTGGGTAATTTTTCTTAACTTGTCTTCTTTCTCTTTATTCCATAAGGGTCTTTTATATACGAGCGTGTCCTCCTTGTGAAAGATTTATTGTGTCTTGCTTCTTCTCATGGTTTTATTTCAAAGATGTGGGGTGTGATGGGAGCATGTGGAGAGGAAGAGCATGATTGGATTATTCTTGGTGGAGTTGGTCTTCCTTCTCCATGTGCCAATCATCCTTAAGTTGATCCTTGAGCAAGTGCTTTTGTTTGTAGATTTTGTTTGTGGCACTCCTCTTCTTTCTCTTGCTTCATCTCTAGTATGAGTTTATCTTAGGACCTCCCCCAAGCTTATTTGAAAGTTTCTTCTTGTCTGCAAGGGTTAGTCCAACAAAGTATACCAATGTCTACACAAGCAACTTTTAGTTCAATAACTAAACTAGACTCCATGTCTAATTCAATTAAGGAAGGCGTTCTAACCTAAGCACCATGCTTAATTTAAAAGCCTTTGGAAGTACTCAATTTTCAGTATTTCCAAACCAAAGCATACTATGATAGATAAAGTAGCATGAAGGCATTATAGAGATTGACTCGAACAGAGAGATTAAGAGCATGACAGTTATTTTGCAGATTAAACATATTTCAAAAGGTAGCAGCAACCAAGACAATGTAGCAACATGATAAGGAAATATTTCTATGCATGTGATTTCATGTTGATTGGTTGAACATACCTTAAATTGTCATCCTTTGCTCTTCTTGCTCTAGACCTGAAATGGTTAGCAACAAGAATACCCGAAGGAATATTTCTTCATTTTACAAGGCTATTATAGCAATAAGGTAAACATTCATGTTATTTCTCAAGAAGTGCTTGTTTAAGGACAGCAAGCTTGTCCTTGGGAAACCTATTGAATTAAGATGATGAAGCGGTTTCCCTTCCAACATCAATCTACCTCAAGATTTTATGCCAACGAGATCTAGAATATTTATTATAGACGTATGCATCTACAACCACCCTTTTGAAATTTATAGGAGGAGAGAAAATGAGGGGGTTGAAAATCTCGTGTGGGATAGAGAGACTAGGTGATTTAGGAAGGTGATCATGTGAACATGGACTAGATGAAGTGCCTATGAAGCAGCTCTTATACTCACCGATATTGTCCTCCTTCTCAAACTCCAAGGTGAATCTATCATGGTTTTCTAAAGGATCTCTTGGGTTTGTGTTTCTCAGGCTGATATCTAAAACATCGTCCATCCAATCAATGGCTGTGGCACATAGGTTATTAACACTCTCAAGCCATTGTTGTGGGTCTTCTTGGTCGTCTTGATGATTCCTATGCTTAGGTTGTTGTTGTAAATTTCTAGGCTCATCATGAGTCTCAAAGAAGGAAGCATATGTGGATTCATCGGGGACAAGGATGGGTTTAGAGATGGGTTCGAATAAATCATCTTGTCTAGGCATAGAAGGGGAGAAGATAAGATTGTCTTCTAGATAGCTTTGCTCTCCTTCTATGGCAAGATCAGAAATGTCATCCTTGGGTTCTTCCCAATGTCTTTTGAAAGGATAAACATATTCAATAAGAGACTTCTCCTTAAAAGAATCTGAATTATAATTACTCGGAGATCTCTTGTAAACACTTTCAATAAGAGACATCTCAAAAGAATCTGAATTGGGGTCACTTAGAGGTCTCTTGTCTGGATGAGAATTTATTGTTCTCCCAAAATCACTAAGGGTAGGTTCATAAGTATCTTCCAAAGGTGGAATTTCTTCTTCCTTTGGGAGATTTTGGGATGTTGATGGTTCAGGATGGATAGCTAGGTCTTGGGTTTGGAATTGTTGTGAATTAGCTATCGTAGTTTCTTCTCCTTGATCGAAGGGTAATTCTTCATTTTTCTCGGGAAAAATTCTAGTGGAGGTGGCGTATCCACAACATCTGTCAATGACATCTCTTGCTTCTCTAGCAGATAGAGAAAGGAAAGCGCCTCCCGAAGCTACACTAAGGTCCCTTGCATCCTTCTTATTAAGACCCAGATAAAAATGTTGAAGAAGGATTGGGTCTGGAATATCAAGGTTTGGGCCAATGTTGGTAAGGTCATTAAAACGATCCCATGATGCATTAAGAGACTCTTATTTTTCTTGTTTAAAAGTTAAAAGTTCTATACGAAGACGGGCTACTCTAGAGGTGGGAAAGAAATAGGTACAAAATTTGGACATTAATGTCTCCCAATCTCCTTTCACTCTCTCTACGCTCAAGTAATACCACTTGTTTAGCTTTTCCCCAAAGAGAGAACGGAAAGAACTTCCAAAGTAAGGTATTATCGGATATGCCTTTCATACGAAAAAGCAACCCATAATTTCCTCAAACTTTCGTAGGTGTGAGTGTGGGTTGGCCTCGCCTTCTCCCGAGAAGGCTAGTTCCCGAACCATTCTTATATAACCCAAGCGTAGCTCATAGGACTTTGCTAAGATAGGCTCTGAAGATTCTGGTTGCCTAAAGCTTTTGCTTGTGGGTATAAGATATTTATAGATAGGCGTGGAATTCATAATGAAAGGGGAAAGAAAAGAATAGAAAAGATAAGAAGATAAAAGAATAAAAGAATATGATACAAGGATAAGTTAGATTCGAAGTCAACTCAAAGAATCAAGTCAAGAATCGCGCCGAAATGCTTGTTGGTATTTGCTAAGCCCATAGAAATATTTATAATTTGTATAATCCGCAAGCGCACGGATACCGGTGAGCACTTCACCCGGGAGAGGGTTTAAATATCGAATCCACAAGGAAACGGGTGAGGGAGACTATGATCTAATCTTAACCCGGAGTAGCACAAGACTTAAGAAGGTTGAGGGTATAGAGAGGATTACTAAGATAACTAAATCTTAATTTGGTAAGTGATGTTGATAGTATTCTTATGGGGATGTACTCAAAGGAAAGTAAGGCCGAAACTTACTATTCCCCTAGTAACTAGGTCCTACGTGTCCTATCCAACGGGATGTGGAATCCAAAGGAATCAATGGTACTGTCACTACCACGATCTACCACGCTCCGGAAGGTAGGGTGTATCTAACGAGATATCTGAGTCCAAACACCACGTTTACATCGCGAATATTACTCTAATCTAGGTACCGTTAAAAGTACTCCAAAGAGACTCGTAGACCAATAAGAATAAATATAAACAATATAACTTACTAAAAGAAGAAGTAGATTACCAGAGTAATTCCAAGTGTAGATTAACTTCCACCGAGGTACAAGTATGGAGATAGCACCGACAGGCCGGTGCTTCCTCTGATCCCTTTCCTCTCTCTATCTCTCTTGTTCTAAAGATTAGAACTAATGAGTTCTAATCCTCTCTTGAATGCTAACTCTTCTAGTTCTAGTTCTAATTACATTCTAATTCACTAATCCCTTAGAGAGAGATGATCCTTACATGGGACACCTCTACAACTAAGAAATAATGAGATAGAATGAGTTGATAATGAATTAGGGTTTAGCGCTGGGGTCAGGGGGTCTTCTTATATAGCCCTTGGTGATGAACGATAGCCCTTGGATCAAACTGACCTTGGCAACGGTGTAGATACAACCTCAAAGTCGGTTACAAACCGACATAAAAAGTTGAAACGGATTGGGCTCAATCTCCTGGCGGCCGGCCTAAAAAGGCCTGGCGGCCGCCAGTCCCCTGTGGCACAATGGGCTCAAATTTGGTGGGTGCGTAGATCTCGTCGATAGCTTTGTAATGACTGGTATTTTGCAGAAACGGAGTCCGGATAAGAAAGTTATGACCGTTTTAGTGAACTCGCTCGCAATCGATATCTTTTTGATTACGGACTCAATATAGCAAACAATATATCCGTTTCGATCGTCTCGACGAGCTCTTTGCAATGGTGCTATCTTAGAATATGTTTGTAACATGTTTATGCTTCATATGTCTTGCAAACTCTAGGCTTTTCCTATTTAGTCCCTGAAAATATATAAATCACCAAAGCTCGTGGAATTATGTTAGTAAAACCCCTAGACTTATGTTGATATTCATTTTAAGCCCTTATTCATGTTTAATTGACTAGTAATTTTATGCTATAACAGGTGTCAACAATAATTGGGGGTGCTCTCCCCCAAGCTAGATTGACATATCGTGTTGTTGATGATGTGGGAGTTGAGGTAGACAACGGCGAGGGTGTCATCCTATCATGTCTCTCCCCCTTGAATCCTGCTGAACTCAAATAGACAACAAAGCTAGTGGAACTTGTTAAGCGTTAGCGATTAGCGTCATTACATAGGACTGTTCTAAATCAGCAGCATTAATATATTTTTGGGTTTTTCAATGCAAGAAAATGATGAAGAATTACACTAGATGAATGCATCTTTATTTTATTTTTATGCCACCACAGCAAATATACCTAAGGGTGTTGATGCCTCATATTTCTTCACATGAGGCTTTAGGTTTTCTCTTGATGCAAAGCATTTTTATTTTATTTTCTAATGCAAAAGTGAAATTAAATATGTAATGCAAAATGCAGAAGTAGATATGCAATGCTGAAAATTAAATATGAATAACTACCGAAGTTACCTTTCGGCGAGGGTTCAAAGGATTTAGAGTCCTTCGAACAGGGACCTCCGGTTCTATTCATTCTTCCTAGGGTACATCAGTTGTCACACACGGTGGCGCTGGTGATTCTATCGATGTCTCTTCTGTTGATGCACCGGCGGATGCCATCTCCTCCTTAAGGATTTTTTCTTTAACTTCATTTGTATCCATCTTCCTCCACCTTTGCTTAGTTGGTGGGTTCTTCTCTGAGTGGTTGGCTCGTCCACTTTCTCTTCTTCTTCCTCTTGGAACTTCAAGAGTTGCTTCTTTTGGCGGCAATGGGATGGCATGTTCTTCTTTGATTATTCACAATCATTATAACTATTGAAATAATAGCGTACCTTTTCTATATGGAATTGGAAGTGGATCTCTCCGGATCGGATATAGATAATGGCGCGTGTGGTATTGAGGAATGGTCTCCCCAACACTAGTGGTGGATCCTGTTCTTCCCCCATGTCCATGACTAAGAAGTTTGTGGGGACATAGTGCTCATTGATCTTTAGTGGTACGTCTCTGGCAATTTCTTCCGAAAATCAGAACGATTGGTCCGCCATCTGCAGCTGCACATATGTTGGGTATAAAGGCATCTTAAAAAATATTAATTCATATGTTACCTTTGCCATTAAATTGATGCCGGATCCTGTGTCGCAGAAAGTGTTGTAGGAGGTCAATTGGTTAATGGAGCATGCTATGGTAGGGACACCTAGATCTTCAAATTTGCATAGGAGATTTTAGTTGATAATCGAGCTCAGTACGTACCGGGTTAATCATCATTACCGCTGAATTCTGAGACTTCTTATTCTTATTCTTATTCCTCCTCTTCTTGTTGATCTTCATCGTAGGCTTTAGTGTCAACTCATAGAAGTATGGTGTCTATGGGTGAGCAGGAGTTGTGAGTGTCTGGTTCTTGAAGGTGAATATCTCCTTTCTCCCCTTGATGGTGAAGCAAATCTTTACGCTATCGGCGTTGATTATGGCTTTAGCCATGCTCAAAAATGGACATCCCAATATGATTGGTGCCCTTTTGTCTCTTCCTGTTTCAATAACTGCAAAGTCTACTAGCATGCATGAGTGTCCAACCCATATATAAACATCTTATAGTATTCCCTTGGGGTAGCATAGTGACTAGTCTACAAGCTGCAAGCACATAGTTGTGTACAATAATGGATCACCATGAATTTTCTCATATTACCTTAGGCATAATGTTGACGCTTGAGCCGAAGTCACATAGCGCATTGTCGAAAGTGTGTGGTCCAATTCTGATGGGGATGATCGGCCTCCCTGGATCTCCTCTTTTGAGGTGGTTGAGAGTATTCCGACCATCTACTTGTCGAGAAATCTTTATAGCAGTGACCTTCATTGAATATATCGACAAGATTTATAGATTCTAGTTCTTTTTGCTGACTCGGACTCTTACCTGGTGTGGTTAGTGGAATAGAAGTAGACAGCTAGAAAAATCTGAGATTCTATCATTTTGTTGAAGCTGTGCTGATTCTTAATTGTAGAAGAAAAGCTATCCATTCTATTATTTATATTTTCTAACATTTTATCATTGGAGGCTAACTTTCCAGCTAGGTTCTCCATGGTTTTACCCTGGTTCAAGACTAGATATCTCAAGGAAGGCTGATTGTAATTATTATTGAAATTATTACCTTGATAGTTACCTGGGTAGTTGGGCCTATGTTGGTTCCAACTTTGATTCTGTTGAGGACGGTAGTTATTGTTTGTTATTATTCATGTAGTTCACATCCTCTCCAATCTCTGGGCAATTGTTATATTTGTACCTAGTATTTCCACATTCTTTACATGTCATGCGGGAATTGTGAATTTGCATGACTTTCTTCTTCTCAGGAGCCCTCTCTTCGAGCTTCTTCATTATTAGGTCAATTTTGGCAGACAACATGCCTACCTCTTTAAGTAGGTGCATTCCTCCTGATCTCTTATGGGGTTGACGTTCTTCGTTCCTACTCTGGTTGGAAGCCATCTTTTCCACAAGCTTAGTAGCTTTAGTAAGTGTGAGTGATAGGAAAGCACCGCTAGCAGCAACATCCATGGTCTCATGGGTACTAGTGTTGAGCCCGTGGTAGAAGGTCTGCATGAGTAGACAGTTCTCCATCCCATGATGTGGACATTCGGAAATATAATCTTGGAAGCGCTCCCACGCTTTCGGGACAGATTCATCGTGCTGTTGTTGAAAATTTGTAATCTTTCCCCGTAAGGCTTTTGTCTTGCCTATAGGAAAGAACTTGGTAGGAAGGCAGTAGAGCAGAGTGACCAGGTGGTGTTCTTTTCTTTTGTAACTTAGAACCATTGCTTTGCCTTTCCCAAAAGAGAGAATGGGAAGAGGTGGAGTAGGATGGCATATCTTGGTACTCCTTTGATGGTAAAAGTGCTACAAATCTTCAGAAGTGTTGGAGATGAGCACTTGTATCTTCATGTGCCTTTCCACAGAATTGACAAGCCTGCACCATATTGATGAGCCCAGGCTTGAGCTCAAAGTTATGGTCTCCAATTACAACTTCCGGCCCAGTGCGGATGTTGGCTGTAGTTGGAGCTGAGAACTCACGAAGTATCTTGTCGGCCATGGCCTCAAGCACAGGCGATAAGCTTTGCCTGATGTGATCAACGTCTAATTTAGAAGGTGTTGCAGTCTTTCTGAGTTTGGATCTTGCCTTTCTAATTAATGCTTCTAGATTGTCAACGTAGTTCTCCGGATGGTTACTCCAATTCATACATTACCCTGCATAAGATCAAAAACAAGTAGACAACACAAGGGTAAACCTGTTTGAGTAGTGATAAATGGGTTCTCAATATATTACATGATGCAAGTGGTATCAACCTATCCATGTGTGAGTTTTTATCGGTTTGGCTAGCACCCTTCCCCGGTAACGACGCCAGAAATGCTTATTGACATTTCTTAACGCAATCACTAAAGGATGGATTTAAGAAATGTATAATGGTATCTCACTAAAAGTTAGCCTGGAGGTGGAGTTAATCTCACATCCAGCAAAAAGAGTTAGACGAAGTTAAAGATGTGTATCTTAGTGTCACTATCCATAGTGGAGTTAATCTCACTAGGATATGCAGAGGTGTACCACACATTCTAGCATCACCTTAAGACTAGGTTGTCATGCCCAGCAGCAATAGCTAAGAAAATGCGTGTATGGTATTCTTAATATGCCACTTGAATTTTTTGAAATAATATGAATGATATCCGCAAGCGTACAGATAGAAATATCATTGTAGCATTTCACCAGGAGTCTATCTAGGTATCATTATTTATATTTTACCACAGGGAAGGGGTAGGTCTATGGGTAGATTGATTGATTCACTTACAGTATAGTAATGTAGAGTGACCATATGAATCCAACTATACTCAAACTAGGATAAGTCACATAATAAAGATAATGATAAATAATATGATATGATAAATGCCAAGTCAAAGATCATGGTGTGCCACTAGAATGTGTCATAGCAGGCAATAATAACATGGTATAGGTAGAATAGACAGAATATTCCTATGTTACTCCTAACTATATGTCAATTCATACTTAGATTAGTGCAGTACACCTAGTAATCATGACTAGAGAGCATTATATCTACGCATGGTGAATATTACTAAGGAAGATCAGGAACATAGCATGTCTACCAGAGTAATAAAGTTCAACTACCCCTACATTCCGGGGATGAAATACCAAGGAATCAATGGTAATGTCACAACCACGAACTACCACACTACCCGGAATGTAGGGTGCAGCCGCAGGCAAACATTGTATTAACACCACATTCACACATTGTTCACCACCCACAAAGTGTCCACCTAAGCGGGCGCTATACGACTCCATGCTTGAATATAAAGACAAACTAGCTATACTAAGCATATAATTAAGCCTGGGCAAATTACTGCGCTACCCGTTACCCGAACCCGACTATTACGGACCGGATCCAACTACCCGAACCCGCTAGCACCCAAAGTCTTGTTCGGATAGTGAATCGAATTACCCGAATTTAATTTGGGTAATTCGGTAGTCACCTCCGGTATCCGAATTACCCGTATACCCAAACGGCAAAACACCGCATCCCACTCATCTAGGCTTGTTTGCACTTGCATGGTCGTTTTTTTACAAGATACTTGCATGGTCATTTTTTTTGACAAGATACTTGCATGCTCGTTGTTAATTAAGTTAGTCGTTGTGTACTTGAGTTGCCAATGGCATTGGCACCTACGGTTGCAAACTTGAATTTGTCGGTTATTCATTTCAGTCCAAAGATCGGTTTATGCAAAATTATATGTGTTTAAGTGAGTGTATACTTGTGATGATATATATTTCGGGTAAATTGGGTTACCCGAACCCGAACCCGATTTTTGCGGGTACCTGAATTTGCGGATAGTAGTTTTTCGGGGCTAATATCGGGTAATGATTCTCATTACCCGAATTACCCGACCCGAACTAATCGGGTAACCCGGACGCCCAGGCTTACATATAATCATAAGAAACATTGAAACATATAACTAAGAATATAATCATTGAATAGATCAAAGTCATAACAAATGTAACTAACACTTACATATTAGATATAAGAGAGAAGCTACGAGAAGATTTGCCTCCGCAACTTCTAGACGATCAGGAATTCAAGACAAGCTTGCCTTCCTCTAGAACTAACCTAGATATCAAAATGGCAACGGGGACATCCCCCCCGGGGATCAACAGCCCGCCCCCGTCCCGGCCGTCCAAATTCACCCCGCCCCCGCCCCGTTCCCGTCCCCGGGCATTTTTTTCTCCCATCCCCGTCCCCCGATAGAGGTCTCGGGGGCCCCGCCGGTCTCACGCACCCGACTTGCACTTGTCTTGGGCCGCAAGCGGCGACCGCCAACAACATGGGCCAGTTCTTGCAAACCCGGCGAAGAAGAAAGCGTCGGCAAAGGCGGAAAAGCGGCGAAAGGATGGGCCAACATGGCAAAGCAAGCGGCACATGCGGCGGCGTGGGCGGACGCTGGCCCGCGGCGATAGCGCGGCCGCGCGGCTTGCAAGCAAAGCGGCGGCTGCGCCTAGCAGCAATTTCCAAATGGGCGGCGGATCACCTCTCTCAAAGTCAAAAAAGCATGCATGTATAGGCCCACGGCCGCCACTTTCCTCTATGCACGCCAGGCCCCAACGGGTGACGGGGACGGGGAGGCAGGGAACATTCCCTCCCCCGCTTCCCCCGACGGGGATGAGTCTTGGCCTGTTAAGTCCCCCGTGGGGATCAAAAAACATCCGTTTTCATCCCCTAATGGATGAAATCCCCATCGGGGATCGGGGATCGGGGCCCCGTTGCCACCTTGACCTAGATACCTAATGCTCTAGTTATGGTGGAACTAGGGCTTAGGACCTTTGACTTGGTGACTTGATTGGTATGGAGTAGAATAAATTAGGGTTTCACCCAGGGGCTAGGGGTCTTGTTATATATATAGCCCCGGAGGATGCACCGTGGCCCTCGAATCAAACCGACCTTGATCCTATGTCGGTGGTGAACCGACATAGGATGCTGGAGGCTGATAGGTGGGCCCCAACTCGGCCGAGTTGGGGGTGAGCTCGGCCGAGCTGACGCTATGCCACGTGGGTCCCACCTTCTGGGGCATGGTCTCTGGTGTCTTCTAGAGTCTTCTTTCGTCGGAGCCAAGTTGAATTGCTTCTCGGACAAGTCTTTTCGTTGTATGGCTTACAAACTTTGGCTTTTACATGTTTAATCCCTAAAAATATATAAATCACCAAAACTCGTGGAATTTAGTTAGTAATACCCCTAATCTATGTTGATATTTATTTTAAGCCCTTATTCCATGTTTAGTTGACTATTAATAATTTGCAATAATAGGTGTCAACATGATCCAAAAGAGTTGATTTGTGGGGTTGTGACCAGTGGACCTCTAATGTGCCTACCCGCCTTGAGAGGCCATTTACTCTGAATTGAGTTAACGTTCTAACATGACAATTCCCAATTTCTGTTGCAGCTCGGTTTCCTAGCAGTGATGGTTGGAATTAAGCTAGACTTCCAGATAGTTGCTTACTATATGCAGTTTTTATTGTATGTATTTTTTGGGATTGGGTCTTTGACCTAGGATCTACAAACAAGTGGAGACAGCGCCACGGTTATTGGATTTGAGGGACGAGATAGTGCAGACAATAGAAGCAAGCAGTCCTGAAAGATGAACATTTTTTGGCCAAATTATTTATAACAATCAATTGCAATTTGCAAATATTGTCTGTAACAGATTTTTCTGATGTCTTGTGTCCCTCTAAACTGTTCCGTGACAATAGCACGTGCACAACAATCAATCGTAATTTGCAAATATTGTCCATAACATATTTTTCTCCATTTGGTTGGAACATTTGTTTTGGCAAGGGTTAGCAAGTTAAGGGTAGTGTGCGGTCGCACCCTCAGACACTGCTAGGTATAAAGGCCATAAACCCTATTTTTCTCTATTTGGTTGGAACATTTTATTTTTAGCCAAGGGCACTATACATTAAAATAGGGTTATAGCCAGTTGAGGGATGTGTGCGGTCGCACCCTTAGATACTGCTAGGTATAAAGGTCATAAACCTTTAAACGTTGCTAGGCCATGTTAAGATGGTGGTACCCAAAGAATTAAACCTCACGATTGGAGCCGCAATAGTGGCAGCTGCCAACCATGTGCTGAGGATGCCCCTGCCTCGTCAGCCCAAAACTGACCCAAACCCTATCGCCCTCCGAAACTAGAGTTACAGGCCCACGCAACCAAGCCCGGCTCATGTTATGGGCTAAGTATGTGTTTTAGTCTGGTTTCGTTGATATCGTTTTACCCATTTGGGATCAATTTCTTTATGCGAGTTGTGTTTTGTACCAAGAGTAAAATCCTTTTCGTTTCCTTGTTCAACTTGTTCGTCCGTTTATTTGTTTTTGGCCATCGCATATGGATGGGGCAACCTTCGTGGACCGTTTACCCAGACCATTGTTAGGGGCCCAAGTCCACTTACCGCAGATTTCCTTTCCTTTCCCCTGCCACCAGGCGCCGCTTCTCCGCGGAGCCGAGGGCACTGGGCGGGCTGTTGGCGTTGCGGGTCTCGACGCTGGATGCTCAGCGTTAGCGTGCTTGCTCCTGGCAACGAAGAGCTGTTTATCGCAGCGGCGTAGAAGCTAAACCGATCCTCGCGTGCTTTGCCTCTGTATAACATGCGGTTCAACACAGTTTGTGGGTGGCGACTCGCGAAAGCTCTGACTATCCCCATGTGCTATGCCTCTGCATAACATGTGGTTCAACACAGTTGAGGGTGACGACTCACAAAAGCCCTAACTAGTACTGGGCCATATGCTGTAGTATTAGGCGATATGTCGTCTCCTACCCTCTGACCTTTCTAGCCAGATCCGTTGCTGCCCTTGCCACTCTCCGGCGAGCCACCGGTGATAGGCAGAGGGTCGGTTCCTCCTTTCCCATTGCTTTCCCCTCCACGCTCTTTCTTCCACTTCTCTAGTATAGTAACTAGTGGAATAAAGGTCTTGATGGTCGTTTTTTCTACTTCAACCTTTTAAAGATGAAGCCATGGGAGCAACTGAAGACAGCGACAAAGCGAGGACGACGACCTCCCTCTGCGATGCGCTCTGGCGCGTGCCCAACACATCTGCCAATGGTTCCTTGGGTGCCGATGTGCCTCCCTCTAAGGCCTCCTCCACATCACCCTGTGGCCACACCACCTCGGCCGCCGCCACCACCGTGTCGTCTCAACTCTCGCCTGCGGGTCTTGTCACGCACCCAGTGCTGGCACAAGATCGTGTCCGTCAGCCCCTCCTCGCCACGGCCTGCCATCGAAGCTGCTGACCTAGGGAACTCTGACTCCAACACCGGGTACCAGCGCGGCCAAGCTCGGTACTTCGTCAACAAGCTCAGCGAGGCGTCGTTGTTGCCCAAGGAGGAGCTCGACTTCCGATCACTCATTCTTGCAGCCCGCGTTGTGCTCTCCCGCACTGCCCGCCATGCACGTGAGATCCAGATCTCCATCGCCATCCGGGAGTTTGGGGAGATTTTTTCCTGGAGACTGTGTGCCACATGGTGGGTTCCACAAGCTGTGGAGTGGGGCCTGTAGTTGAAACATGTGATGCATGCAGTGCTCTATGTTGTCCTCTACCCCCTGAAGAAGATGCGCAGCTTCGGGCCCAATTATTGGTGGCCATCCATGTCCGTGACCTAGGGGAGTGGGGTCTTCTTCCTCTTTTTTATTTTATTTTATTTTTATTTTATTTCATTTTATGTTTTTGTTTCTTATTATGTTATTATGTCCTAGTTCAGTTTCGAGCTCGCACGGTCATGTCTTATTTCAGACAGGGACGCTTGGTTTCTCTGTCTCCTTAATTGTCTCCTCCTTAGACGCTGGATCCTCCATCTGGGTTTTCGGATTGAGCTTCATCTACCTCCACTGGGTTCTCGGATTGAGCTTCACCTACCTCCGACAATGTCATCAACATCATCTTTCGGTTGTCAGCTTGTTTCTTCTTCAATGACTCTTTTCTTTCGGTTGTCAGCTTGTTTCTTCTTCAATGGCTCTTTGGACCCTCCTTTCACAATCGCGTTGCACGGTCGGTCCATACGGGTAGTTGTAAGGGATCCTCTTCATGCGTAGGTCATTGTAGGACTACTTATTCTCGATAATAAATATACACTCCAGCTCTACCCCCAGTATAAACAGAACCGTTTCTGGTACTGCAATCAACAGATTGCATGTTTGGCCACATCTGAGTACTTCGGATAGCGGCAAGCAACTCTGCATTCTTGAAACCAAGCAGATAAGTTATGTTCAGAGAGCTAAGGTGACTGTAGGCTATCCCAGTTCTCAAAACAAACAATCCATGAAACCAACAGACATTATCAGGACATCGCCACAATGGATGGGCAAAAATTGACAGCACATTGTCGAAATATTATGTTCAGACCCTCAAAACTACAAATTTGTGTTTTAGGGAACCACAAATCTGGTCTACGAAAATAAGCAGGCATCAACTAAATCTGGGTTTTGCTGAAATTCCTAATGATGGTCAACACCAAAGGGCCTGCGAAGTCATGTTCCATAGCTGCGGTCTCCAGCATCCCCAAGGCCTGGAACTATGAAACTGCAGTTCATTAGCGAGAATGAGTTAGCAGTGCAATAATCACGATTTATGCATATGTTGGTAAAAAAAGTAATTACCCTTTTTCATTCACAATTTGATCCATAGTTCCTGTATACACACAAATCCTGCAGCAAAAAGAATGATAAGATATGCAATCAATGCAAGGTAACCATGATACTAAAATTGCAACAAATTTATAGAACTTCAACACACCCTGGGAATTTTTGGTTGAGCTTCTTGATGGCAGGAGGAGCAGCAACAGCTGATATCTGCATAACAATGACTGTTTAGAAAATAATAACCATTTTTTAACGAACAAACAGATCTGTTTCAAATTTTTCCTTTTTTTAAATTTTTTTTTGACTCATGAACTTACGATTCTTATCTGACTGATTTCAGCTCCACGCTCCTTAACCAGATCAACTGCTGCAGTGACTGTTCCACCTGACAGAAAACACAAGAAAGACGACCATTCAAACACAGCATGGGTATAGGAGTGAAATCAATCAAACAAACACAAAAGGAATGATAACCCAATATAAGAATTGGCTGTGATATACAAAGAAAAGGATTACCAGTTGCTAGCATAGGATCAACAAGGAGTATATTACATCCTTTTGGGAATCTATCAGGTAGCCTGCACTCAAAATTATGCCTTTGATCATCAGGAAAACAACTACCATTGGTAATTTCATACAACAACAATGTACCTTGCAACTCAACTATTTCGGTAGATTGGACTAGAAAAAGATTTTGTGATACAACAAATTAACTAAAAGTGTATAGTATAAGATAGAAAAGAGTAAGCTGGAACAACAGTTCATAACCACTGTGGTTCCAATACCTTGTGTGATGAAAGTGACTCCATCAGGGAATTAAATTAACTACAGATATATAGAAACCTCCACTGTTTGTTTTCCCTAGCTACAGACAATTATTGAAATAATATTTCGTTCTGCCAATTGAAGTTGCATAGCTTTAGTAGAGCCCCAACTACTGTGGTATAACATATCAACAACATTTTTTTTTATCTAAATGCAAAACAAAAATAATGGCACTTACTTATTTAAGTAAACAGAGGGCAGCAGTGTTGTTGTCTCATCCCTGGACATACCTTCATTTAGTATAGGTAAAAAGGAACATTAGCAGTAATCAATAAGCATGCTTAAATAAATAATAAATTTACAAGAAAACTATGTTGAAGGACACCATGTGTTTCTGGACATACTAGTAGCATACATCAGCAGAAAGTGTTTCGATCAAATATGATGTTCTTTGTAAGTGAAAACACATTGAATCACAAACATTAGCGAGTGAGAAATTGAGTTTTTTTCCCCAACAAACTAAAAATTATTTTTCTCACCTAAATGGAAAGTTCTAGTTGATGGCAAAATTGATGTTGCAAGATCTGCAAGAGCAAGGCCTGCTCTAAGAATAGGTACAATCTGAAATACAACAATAAAATTCGAGATTAATTAAATAATTAAATAGCAATGCCAGATTTGCATAAAAGATATATTGAGGAGAAATACAAACCATGATTGGCTCCATCTCACTGACAGATTCAACAACCGCAGTGCCCACAGGTGTCTGGATCTCCCGTGTTACCGTCGGCTACCACGAGAAAGTGGAGAACAATCTCAATGATAACATACTCAACGAAATAAAAGTCTACGTTACTGTCTCTACCCAAAGAATTAAAATAGAATTACAAGTTTCCTTTTCACATCGTCGCAGTGATCATTGTTTTCACATCTACCCTAAAATTTATACATCAAAACACTTGCATCAGCACCACCAAATGCAGTATTTGGTAGTGAGAATTAGGAACATACCAACCAATCCCGAGTTGCCTCATAGATTAGCAATCTCCCTAGCTCCCCCATTGCGCTCCCTGCAATTATTCGTCACCAGTGAAGCACGATGCGGCAAAGAAAAGATTGATCAGAACCAGCAGGCAGGACGCACCAAGACTGAGGACGAGATTCAGAATGAAAAGAAAAAGAAAAAAGCACAGCGCTCACTGAAGGCGTGAGAAGGGGTGGAGCGATCGCGGAGCACCGAGACCCAGTGGCTGATCAGCGGATGCGCCGGCACCACCACCTGCCAACGGCGCAATAAAACCACAAACACCTTGATCTCCGACGAGTATTACGGTACCAATCACTAACACAGCCTGCGAGCGGTGGGTTCGTACCTTGAATTCGTCCATGGCCGCCGGTCCGTTGCTACAGTTCTCCATCCTCCTTACTCGAGATTGGGGACCTTACTGGAGGACTTTAGGGTTTTAAGTGAGTCAGGATTAGCACGAAGAGCAAACGGCGGCAAGGGGAGGCGGCGGGATGGGTGTGCGGGATGCGAAGGCGGCGGGGGCGCCCCCGGGGATTTAGACTTGTTAAATACTAGCCTTATAGCCTTATTTTCGGGCGCCCCCCACCTGGTTCTGCGAATTAAAAAATTTGTCTAAGATTTAGACTTGTTAAATACTAAATAAGAAAAAATATAGCCTTATTTTCAGGCGACGATTACAGGCTCCGAAGAATCGCCGGGGCACATTATTTTTATACCATCTATTTGTAAAGTCAGCGGGTGTCATTCACAGAACAAATGGTTGTTGTCTCTGCTTACAGGGAATCGCCGGGGCACAACGAGTCAGCGAGACAGAACAAATGGTTGTTGTCTCTGCTTTTCGTTTGATGCTACTGGATCTAGTAGATTTTTATGGAGTAATTAACGCATCCAAATCCAAAACAGATATGGTGCCTGAGGCTAACGGACGTCTGAATCAAAACAATAGGTGTTCTGAACAATAGAAATGTTTCCGTATATAATTCTCTATTCTCCTTATTAATATATGTCGGATTGCTCCGAATCTTTAAAAAAACAATAGAAATGTTAATTTTGTACAATGTTGCTTAAAAAATCAAACTTAGTTTAGTTAACTTTATAGAATCTTCTCAAAAACATTTTTTTATCTGTTAAGATAAGAAACTATAGTCACATGATAATCTTTTTTTTCTTATTTTTTTGTCTTCTTTGTTTTTTTTTATAAACACAGCTGGTTATAACTTGTAAGCGTGTCTATGATTAGAAGTAGATGGAGAAATGTAAATATTTCGGAAGTAAAAATAGATACAACTAAAATCTTGGTTAACTTGTAAACTTATTTAATTAGATGCATCGCTAATAATCTTAACTATTATGACACTTTTAAATCTTTTTATCACATCTTTTCTAAAAATGTTCATGTTAGCAAAAAATGATTTGGTTAATCCATGCCGCCTATTGGGGCAGTGAGACACATCTTTTCTAAAAATGTTCATGTTAGAAGATACTCCGGGAGTTTGCTACGAAGATTGTAAAACAATTAAAAATAAAATTAAGTAGATATGACATGGATAGTTTGTATTAAGAGATTAAAAGTGGCATGGCATGTCTATTAGGGAAGATGATGTTGATAGTTAGTGGAACATGACGTGAATGTATTGGATGTTGAGAGAGAACTTGAGATGATGTGGATATTTTGCATCAAGAGGTTGGAAGTTAGTGGGATAACATGGCTAATAGTGGAAGATGATGTGGATGTCTTGCATGTTGACAGAGAAATTGAGATGACGTGGACAGGTTTGCATGAAGTGGTTGGAAGTTAGTGGCATGACATGGCTAATAGTGGAAGATGACGTGGATGTATTGCATGTTGAGAGAGAACTTGAGATGATTTGGATAGATTAAATTAAGAGGTTGAAAGTTAGTGGGATAACATGGCTAATAGTGGAAGATGATGTGGATGTCTTGCATGTTGACAGAGAACTTGAGATGACGTGGATAGTTTGCATTAAGAGGTTGGAAGTTAGTGGCATGACATGTCTATTAGTGGAAAATGATGTGTGTGTCTTGCAAGTTGAGATAGAACTTGAGATGACATGGATAGCTTGCATTGAGAGGTTAGAAGTTAGTGATATGACATGGCTAATAGTGGAAGATGATGTGGATGTCATGCATGTTGACAAAGAACTTCGGATGACGTGGATAGTTTGCATTAAGAGGTTGGAAGTTAGTGGATGTCATGTCTTTTAGTGGAAAATGATGTGGATGTCTTGCAAGTTGAGATAGAACTTGAGATGACATGGATAGCTTGCATTGAGAGGTTGGAAGTTAGTGGCATGACATGGCTAATAGTGGAAGATGATGTGGATGTCATGCATGTTGACAAAGAACTTCAGATGATGTGGATAGCTTGAATTAAGAGGTTAGAACTTAGTGGCATGACATGTCTTTTAGTGGAAAATGATGTGGATGTCTTGCAAGTTGAGATAGAACTTGAGATAACATGGATAAGCTTGCATTGAGAGGTTGGAAGTTAGTGGTATGACATGGCTAATAGTGAAAGATGATGTGGATGTCTTGCATGTTGACAAAGAACTTCGGATGACATGGATAGCTTGCATTAAGAGGTTGGAAGTTAGTGGCATGACATGTCTATTAGTGAAAAGGATGTCTTACAAGTTGAGATAGAACTTGAGATGACATGGCTAGTTTGCATTAAGAGGTTGGAAGATAGTGGCATGACATGGCTAATAGTGGAAGATGATGTGGATGTCTTGCATGCTTTGATAGAGAACTTGAGATGACGTGGATAGCTTGTATTAAGAGGTTGGAAGTTAGTGGCATGACATGTCTATTTGTGGAAAATGATGTGGATGTCTTGCAAGTTGAGATAGAACTTGAGATGACATGGATAGCTTGCATTGAGAGGTTTAATTTAGTGGCGTGACATAGCTAATCTTGGAAGATGATGTGGATGTCTTGCATGTTGACGAAAAACTTAAGATGACGTGGATAGCTTGCATTAAGAGGTTGGGAGTTAGTGTCATGATATGTCTATTAGTGGAATATGATGTGATGTAAAGGCGGCAGTAGCCCTACAATATGACTTCCGTGGAAAAACAAAATTGAAATATTGCTTCTCTAGCCGGTACTACTCCATGCAACTATCATGGCCTCAGCAGCCCAAGCAGTGTGGCCTCACGAGTCGGCCATGCCCCTGATTGGAGGCAGTCGTGAGTACTTGTTTTGTCAGGGTGCCGTCGACTCATCCTAGAAAGCAGAACGTCAACACATAAAGTTAAGCGGAAGAGATTCAAGTTTAAGTCCTAAAAGATTAGGAGTATATATTAGAAGTTGTTGGAGAGAGCCTTTTTCCCATCTTTCTAAAAACAAGGATTAGGAACATGTTTAGAGAACTCTTGGAGATGCTTTTATAAAACTAAAATCTTAGTATTAAGAATCTGCAATTTTAGAACAAGTATGGAGCTGCGGCTGCAATGGACAGACGGCGCTGCGCTGCGCCCCGCTTCGGCGACACGGGCGACCCACATCCACCAGCGCCGCCACCCACATCCTCGACCGCCCCCCCTCGCCCGTCACCGGAGGGGTCGGCCCGGAGGCAGCGCCGGCCCCTAGGGCCAGTGGTGGCGGGGTCTTCATGCTGCCCCAAATGTGCATGTCCTTTCCGAGCGGGAGGGGGGCTGGTAGCCGCGGCGGTTCCGCCCGGCCATGGCGGAGGCGGCGGCTCAGGCGACATATCTGGTGCCCTGATGACCGGATCCGGCAAGGCCCGCACTGGATCTGCACGGAGGTGAGGCCCTTGTGGCATTGGCGAGCGCCGCCGGGCAGCGGATGCTAGGGAAGAAGGCGACGCCTTGGGCATCTGTCCAGTGTCTGTTGGGCACCGGCGGTGGAGGAGCACCGCCCCGTGACGGCCGGTGCACGGTATCGGCGATTTGTCACGTGGATGGCCGGCGCGGTTGGAGTCGGTGGCTGTAAAGGGAGGCCGGCGGGGTGGAGCTGGTGACCAGGCGAGGCGGCCAATGGGTGCGATCTTCTGATCCCGACCCTTTTCTCCCTGTCGTCGCCCTTTCTCCTTCCTCAGTTTGGCATCCATGATGAAGCTGGTGGGCTTCTCTCGACTCTTCTCTTGGTCGGCGTCTCTAGGGGCAGCGGCATGATGAGGATGCTACTGATCCATTGCCGCACCCTACCTTCCTGGTAGGGGTCGGTCTCCGGTGGCTACGGTGATGAAGGTAAAATGAGGTTGGGCGAAAGCTAGGACGACGACGTCTGTTGACACAGATTCCTTCTTGGAGGCGTCCTTTTCTACCTCTCCTCCTGTCGTACTAGATTTTGCAGGTGAAAACCTTCCCTTCGCGGGCTACCATGTCGACGTTTTCTAGCGTCGTTTTCCTCCTTGGAGGCATGTCTAGGCATTTCGGTTCTGCGGTTGCTCCTACGTTTTGTCCATGATGGTGCCCCTGGCTGTGCGGTTTGGTGTCGTCCGACAAGTCGTTGGTTTTGATGCAAGTTGTGGAGTGGAGTAGCTTCAGTTGTGAGTTGTCTAGTGGTGGCTGCTACTTGGTGGCTCGTGTCGATGCCCCAATCCGACCGATCGTTCTGGATGGAGGCTCGTGTTGATGACCCAGTCCAACCGAGTGAAGTTTAATGTTTATTTTCTCCCATCTGAGTAGTAGTGGTGTGAGTTGTGGTTGGAGTTGGGGTCGGTTTTGACCAAGTTGAGTTGCTAGTCGTGGTGTGAGTTGTATCAAAGTGGTTTAGGATGAGCGGGGCTCTCCTCAGTTGTATGTTTTTTTTTGGCCCGGTTTCCATTCAAAAAGCGGGGGGGCGGCGCCTTTTTTTTTTTTTTTCTTTCTTCGTCTAATAGAAATCGCGGCGAAGGTTTTGCCGTCCTTTCTAAAAAAGAACAACTATGGTTTATAGAAGGGAAAAGAAAACAAAATGATTCTAGATGGAGTCTATAAAACACTGAAAGTACGTTTTTAGTAATATTGTGATCAAAACCATAAAATTTGTTCCATCTGAACATTTCGTGGCACTCTAAAACCAAAGTATTTCACACAACCCTGTTTTGTAAAACTCAAAAAAAAAAACCCTGCATCTAAATAACGCTGAATGACTTTCTTGACCGGTCACTGAAATGGTCCTTTGTTATTACGGCCACACCTAGCTTGATTTTCAAGACATTCATACCTTCACTAGCTCGCTACACTCTAGGCATAGTCCAGCGATCGATCATTCGCTGCGCTACTGTTCCATGGGATGGCCGCCGGCCTCGATGTTGATGATGTACTCGATCTCCTCTGCAACTTCCTTCATGGATGGCCGGTTCTGTCGGCGCTCCTCGAGGCATCAAGCGCTAGAAACCCGAGCGCCTTCATGGTGTCGAGCTCGAGCTGCGTCGCACCCTCCTTGATCGCCGGGTCCACGACGTCCATGAGTCTCTCCTCGTCCGCCACCCGCTGCACGTGCACGGCGAGGTTGACATCGTCGGCGCCACGGCCGAAGTCGATGGCGCGCTTAGACGTGAGCAGCTCGAGGAGCACGACGCCGAAGCTGTAGACGTCGCTCTTGTCTGTGAGCTGGTAGTTGCGGTAGTACTCCGGGTCCAGGTACCCCAGCGTCCCCTGCGCGCAGGTGGAGACGTGGCTCAGCCCTGGCTCCGCCAGCCGGGACAGCCCGAAGTCGGAGACCTTGCCGTCGAGCCGGTCGTCCAGGAGGATGTTGCTCGACTTGATGTCGCGGTGGTAGATGGGCGGCGAGGCCGCGAAGTGCAGGTACGCGATGCCCTCCGCCGTCTGGCGCGCGATGGCCAGGCGCTGGCGCCACCGAGCGGCGGGCGGCTCATGCGGCCGTACAGGTGGTCGGCGAGGGGTGCCGTTGGGGATGAACTCGTACACCATCAGCGGCTGCTCCAGGTCGACGCAGCAGCCGAGCAGGCGCACCAGGCTGCGGTGGTTCACCTGCGACAGCACGCGCACCTCGTTCAGGACCTGGTCCGTGGATTTGGTGTTGCCGAGCTTGGCGCACTTGACGGCCACGACCGTGCCGTCGCCGAGCACGCCCTTGTAGACCTCGCCGTAGCCACCGGCGCCCAGGAGGTTGTCGCGGGAGAAGTTTCCCGTAGCGCGCTTCAGCTCGCGCCCGGAGAAGTTCTTGGCGGTGCGCCCGCTCGTGTTGTTGGCGTTCAGGATCTCCTCGCGCTCCTTGGCCAACCGCTCTCTGGGCGAGCCGGATGCGCCGCTGCCGGCGGTAGACGAACAACCCTGCAGTGGCAAGCAGCAGCGTGCCGCCGAGGCCACACACCAGCCCTGCATTGCAAATTGCATTCCCGTGTGTGAAAATTCCATTGGAGAATTGTCTGAATCATGTGAAATTTGATTTCTTAATTGGTACGTAGAGGTAACATAAACACCTTTTTTCTCGAATTAGTTAGGTAACATAAAGACTAGAAACTAGTCAACAGCCGCTCCCCTGCCGGCAAATAAAAATATTAACCTCTAGAATTGTCCCAAGTGACAGAAGAAACCGACTGAAAACAGTCATTGGCACCACCTGTATGTCTGTATCCTTAATCCTAGGTACCAAAACTGAAAAATGTGTGGCAAGATATCATTCAAGTAGCCAAAGTGTGGGTAAACATTTTCACAAATTTGTGTGGGCAAAATTTCCACGGCAAACATTAGAAGATGAATTGTGCTACTACTGCAGACCGTCTTGCTAAAAGAGGTCTGCTCCACCCTGAACATTGTCCGCTCTGTGATCAACCTGAGGAAACCATTGATCATTTGCTGATCCCTTGTGTCTTCTCCAGGCAAGTATGGTGCAACATCTTACATAAGGTCGGCCTACAAACAATGATTCCTTTGATGCATGCATGGTGGGCAAGCATAAATTCTGGCATGGATAACCAGACTAAAAAGGGTCTTAAATCCATCATCATTCTAGGAGCTTAGTCCTTTTGGAATCACCATAATCGATGTGTCTTTGATGGGATTCAATCGAGCCTAAGTAGTGTTTTGGTTTCAGTAAAAGATGAGATATTCCAGTGGAGGTTGGCTAGAGCTCAGGGAATATCCAATCTCCTTGCTCTAGAGCCGGTCAACGCATGAGTTCTTTTCTAGTGGTCTTGAGTCAAGTTGAAAAGTGAGAGATACACCTTCAGATGTAAAAGATATGTGTGTGGCTGTGGCTGAGGTTTCTAAACCCACCCCTTTACTCTTCTTATTATAATGATACGTAGCTCTCTTGCATGTTTGAGAAAAAAATTATGCTAGTTACAATTCTGTTTGTCTATTCTAGTCTTTATATAGTTGTCTGTTTGTCTTCAGGAACAACTAATAAATATAACCTTTTTGTTTCTACACCTCCAAAAACAGTCAGCTTATATAACACAACTTATAGCAATGACATTGATCATTAGTCAGGTCATATAAACTAGGATCCATAAGCTGAATTATAGAAAATAATTTATTAAACAGTGGTCCAGTTTTTTTCTAATCTCAACACTACAAATCATGGAAGTTGGATGTCCATGGATGTCCAATGGATACTAGTTTAAAAAAAAAATGAACTAGGAAGAGATGGTCCCCAAAAATTTGAATTTCTAAAACAGTCAAAATCCATATATGTCCAAATTAGTTTAAAATGACTACAAACATGGTAGGTCCCTCCATAAGTTTTGGTGTAAATGTCTGTCAAACCAAGATTATTTTCATGGCACTATACTTTTTGGTGGAACATTTGGAAAGAGCAAAATTAGTGAAGATTTCAAAAAAAGTATATGCAACCAAGGCAAGTTGTAATGCACTGCATAGATGGCATCAACAGCTTCATTTGGTTATTCACCCAAATCAAGACTCAAATTAGTGGGCTAGTCATTTGGTTTCCTATGTTTCTTCGACCAAGTCTCTCTCTCTCTCTTTCTTTTTTTTTTGCCTTCAAGAATTGTCCTAAGTTATGTCTGTCAGAAGGATTTGGCAAACCCTTTTTGTTCTCTCTGTTTTTGTTTTAGTGTTGTCTAATAAAACTTGCGGCAAATATCGCCGTTCTTGTTAAAATAATTGTAGACAAATAGGGACATAGTCGTTGATCTGGATCTGATAGGCTCATAGTTGTCCGCTGCCAATGCCGGCCGCCAACTTTTGCAACATTCATGAACAGAGTTGATACTGTATAAAGATAACAGTACTTTAATAAATGGAGAAACAGTCAAAGCTTATCCTTCCAATGAGGATAGAGTATGGTCTATGATATGAGCCCCCAAAGTTGACCATCGGGGCGTCAAAGGGCCCAAATTGAGGCTGATGTATACCTACCTACTTTCCCTCTATTATGCCATTTGAATACAGAGTACTACTCCCTCCGTTGCTTATTTGAGTTTGTCACCCCTGATTCCGTCTTGATCTTCTTCGATCTTCGTCTTATTCAATTTTTTTGTACAAATATAATTTATTTTGTTACGACTTATTTTATTAATGAAGATACTTGAATATTGATTAATTTATTTTATGATTTGTATAAATATTTTGAATAAGATGGATGGTCAAACATGAAGTTTAAAAGTCAAAAACGACGAACTCCATGGGACAGAGGGAGTACTAGTATATCAAAAGGGCTCAATTCAGAGTACCCTACTGTCGGCTGAACTAAATGAGTCAAGGCATTCCATGGTCAAAAGGGTTGCTTGACCATACCACTACCTCCTTTTTATCCATTGTGTCATATAAAGGATTTGTACTATGTTGACTTGAATTTGTAATCTGGATTGTCGTTGAAATTTTACTAGAAGGCATCGGTACCTTCAGGCGTGAAAGGAGAAAAAAAAAAGATAAAGCAGGAAATATTGTCGTTAAGAACGATCCATTTTGACGACTGACTTTCTCGACTTTCTCATCTCCTCTCATTCTACAGCCAATCGGAAGACACACGGTAGCTAATCACTCGTGTCAAGAAGTAAATGAACAATTTTTAGGCTACGAGATTTGTTGAACAATCTAAACAACAAGAACAGGAAAGCAAGAAACAGGTACCTGCAATGAGAGGCGCATGGTTGGATCCTCCGCAGTTCCCAGCTATCTGGCAATCCGACGGATCTGCATCAAATCAAACAAGTATAAGCGTTTCGTTTAATTCAAGACCTGTTCTTCATCGTGTCGTGTCTCCAAAAATCCAAGAGCATTGGCGTACTCTGCTGGCACGCGCCGGCGAGGGGGCTCCACGTGAGCCCGGACACGCAGAAACAGCGGCGGACCGCGCCGGCGCCGGACGGGTCGTCGGCGCAGGTGGCGTTGGCGCCGTCCTCGCAGTCAGCCTGCGTGCGGCAGAGCGGCTCCCTGGGCGTGGCCCACTGGAGCTCCAGCCCGAGGCGGCTGCCCCACGTGTCCGGCGGCTGCGTCGGGTCGAGCCCCACGAAGCTCCGGTACGCGCTGCAGAAGCGCGGGGACACCCGGATGCTGTAGGACGTGGAGGACCCGCCGGCGACGAAGGTGCAGCAGAGCGGCAGCGGCGCGCACGCCGACGCCGTGGACCCCGTGGCGTTGGCGTAGACGTGGCAGAGCGAGTTGGCGGAGCAGTTGAGCGGCGACAGCAGGAGGTCCGTGGTGCAGTTGAGCAGCATGACGGTGTTGGACGAGCTCACGTTGAAGGGCAGCGACGCGTTCAGCTGCACCCCTCGCCCCGCCGGCGCGCCCTCCGACACGCACTGCCCCTGTGGCCGCGACACGAAGGGCGCCGGGGAGACCACCAGCCGCTGCGCCGCGGGGGTGATGGACGTGATCGGGTACGACGTGCCGTTCAGCGCGTCGAACAGGAGCGTCGACGACGACGACGACGAGTTGCCGGCGCACCGGACCTTGTACGCCGGGTCGCCGCAGCCGTCGCCCGTGCTGAGCGGGTACGGTACAGCCGTCGTGCCGCACGGCGGGCACACGCGCGCATGGCTCGCCGGCGGCAGCAGCAGCAGCAGCAGCGCGGCCAGCTCGGAGAGGAGGAGGACACGGCTCAACCTCCGTGTGCTCGCCATTGCTGACTGAATGCGCTCTCCACGCGCTTGTCGTATGGATGACTTATCATGTCTTTTGGTTTGACTTTTTATTGGCCTGCCCGTCGCCTTCAACCTGCATGATTTTGGACTTGTCATGAATGCCAAAGGAAAAGCATCATGTGAGGGCGGGTGTTTTGTTACTGCTGCTTGGTTGGTCCGCATCAAAAATTTTGAGAAATGCTTGTTTTTTTAGCAATCCAATCCCACGCTCCTTCCTCTTCCCGTTCCCGCGCCGCGCACTGCCCGTCGTGCACCTCGCCCGCTCCTCCTCTCTCTCTCTCTCTCAGATTGTGCTGGCGTGGAAAAAGAAACTCGTAAATTATTGTGAACGACGCCGATTCAGACAAGTCTGAACCAGCTGTTCTCGCTCCTTCAGTCGTGCATCACGGAGGGAAGTAGCTCCAGCAGTTGTACATTTAAAATCGGTAAGCACGAGTTGTAGACAAATATTGCACTAAGGAAAAAGTTGTTTCATACGTCACTTTTACGCAATGCCATTTATAATTTTTTTAATGATGAATGTAAGAAAAGAGGAGGCAAGAGAAGAAAATATATTGTTTCGCGCTTGTTACAAGTTATATTGTTCGCAAGCTTCAACCTTTGTGCACCCACTCTGCCTTCTTCCTCCTCACTAGTTGCAGCGTTGGTACCTCGTCCTCACTCCCGTTGCCACTCGCCCCACCACGGCATGCTAGGCCACCTCCCTCCCCTCATCGGAGCTCCCTTACTCCGCCTGGTCCGGTGCACCGCCACTAGGGCCTTACCAATCCTCCACCCATCCTCACCGCCTAGCCGATCTTTCTCCCCCCAAAACATCCGCTCTAAGCTTGCTGAAGTTGAGGAAGATGAGAGAGAGTGCTCATTGAACCCTAACTCAGAGATCCATGAGGAGAAGGAGGCCTACCTCACCGGATCTACCACGGCTGACGCGAGTGGAGGAGCAGCTTGGCGTGGGTGGTGATGTGGGCATGGAGAGGATGTCATCGTTCGTCGAGAGAGAGAGAGAGAGAGAGAGAGAGAGAGAGAGAGAGAGAGGGGGCGCATGTTGAGACGTGGGAGAGGTAGAAGAAGGTGTGACAGAATTGTCCAATTTATCAATGGTAGCTACCGAGGTAGTTGCACTCTCATACTTAAGTGCCACAAAATGCAATCTCTCAAAGCAACCACATTAGAATCGCTCACTCATTCAATCGAATGAACAATATCAAGTTAGAGTGAGTAGAGGGCTCTCTAAGCACTACCCTAGCACAGGCACCAAGTCTGGATGACTTGGCCAGCATAGCTCGAGTGCTACATCATCATTTTTGCAGGGTGGCATGGTGGTGTTGTGCTACTGCCATTTGGGCGCAGGGCATGCGCCCGATGGCCCATGATCAGACGAACGTCTGATGTTAGTTTGGAGTCTCTGGACCCTTGCGAGACATCCATCTGACGCATGCATCGAATGTTGACTGGCTAGGTGCAGCGCATCCGATGCGGTGATGTTCGATGCGTGGTGCTATGGTTGAAGGTACATCGGTGTGTGCAGTGCGAAGCACTGGGCGTCTGATGCAACATTAACATCTTGTTGGCGTGGTGACGACCATTGGAGATCAGCGGGCAAGGTTGAACGGTAAAGGGTCGAGATGGTGGACTAGAGGGGGGGTTGAATAGTCCTTTCTAAAACTAATCGCATCTGCTAACCAAAACTTATGCGGAATTAAACTTATCGGTCTAGCCAAGACTTCACCCCTCTATCTATGACTCTAAATCACCTCACAAAAGATCCTACACAAGAAGAGTGAGGTGACAAGCCTAGCTTGAGCTCCTAACCGTTTCAATTATAAGGTCACACAAACCTAAGCACTAGTACTTCAAGCACGGGTGAGCTCCTACACAATTCTAGTAGGCACAAGCACAAAGCCCCTAAGCTCACTAGATGCACAATGGACAAGGAAACACACGCCTAACCCAAAGGCTCAAATTACCTAGCTACACAAGCTAAGCAAAGTAACTAAACAAGCTACACAAGCTAGATAGTTACAGCAACACTACACAAGCAAGCACAAGCTATATAACAAAGTAAATACGAAGCTTGTGAGTGAGAATGCAAACCACCGCGAAGAGTGGACACAAGATGACACCGTGATTTTTTACCGAGGTCTCGGGAAGCTTGCCAACTTCCCCCTGAAATCTCATGTTTGGTTTTGGAAATTGATGACACACTTGTTATGCTAATCCTTGCTCTAAGTGTGACTTGAGAGATAGGATTGCATGGATGACTTGGATGAAAGGTCCTAATGGCTAGAAGGGGGTGTGAATAGCCTATTAAAAATTCTTGCAACAACACTAAACAAACCCGATTAGTAAATAAGATGGCTGTTGACACTGTTATAACATAATATTACTAGACAACTAAACATGAATAAGGGCTTAAAATGAATATCAACATAAGTCTAGGGGCTTTACTAACATAATTCCACGAGCTTTAGTGATTTATATCTTTGCAGGGACTAAACATATAAAAGCGAGAAAAAGAACGGTGAGAAACCAAAGAGTTTACATCCCATACGATGACAAGACTTAACCGTGAAGTAACTCAACCCAAAATGTGGACTAAAACACTCTAGAAGATACGGAAACAGGCGAGAGGCCGAGGGACTCTACCCCTGGCGGCCGCTAGGGCCATCTAGGCCGGCCGCCAAGTGGGACCCACCGATCAGCCTCAGACTTCTAGGTCGGTTTGTAACCGACTTTGAGGTTGTATCTACACCGTTGCCAAGGTCGGTTTGATCCAATGGTCATCATTCATCGCCAAGGCCTATATAAGAAGACCCCACGACCCTAGGGCTAAACCCTAACTCATTCTACTCATTATCTTTTGACACGTTGGTCGAGGTGTCCCAATGTGAGGACAACCTCTTCTCTCTAGTTCCAATCTATATTAGAAGATCATATAGAACTAGAACTATTAGAGTGAGTTGAAGAGCAAAAGCATATCGAGTTGATAGATTAGATCTATAGTACCCCATGAGAGTGACTAGATCTAGTCTTGAGAGCTAAAAGAGTGGGTGGAGGAGAAGAAGGGGAAGCACCCACTGTCGGTGACTCCTCTACACTTGTACCTCCGGGATCAAAGGCCTTGTGGCACTTGATCCCGAGACTTCTATGGTGGATCAACTTCTTATTTGAGTAAGTAATCGTGTTAGTATTGTTCTTATTGTTCATAACTCTTATTTGAGTACTTTAATCTTTGGGAATCTATAGATTAGAGGAGTATGCTTAGGTTTAGGCGTGGCTCTTAGACTGAGGTTGCTTATGAATGCACCCTACATTCCGGGAACGTGTGGTAGTTCGTGGTAGTGACAGTACCATTGATTCCTTTGGAGGCCACCCCCTAATGATAGGCCAAGTAGGACCATGTTCTTTGGAGGATTGCATGTTTCGTCCATGTTTTCCTTTTGAGTACGTCCCCCTAAGATAATATCAACATAGCTTATAAGGGTAAGAACTAGACAACCGTAGGAATCTCCTTATCTCTCTATCCTCTCCAGTTCCTTAATTGCTACTCATGTATTAGTTATATGCCTCAGTTATCCTCACACCATCCTCCCTGTGGATTCGATATTAAAACCCTCTCCCGGGTGAAATGCTCACCAAGATCCGTTAAACTACGGATTATTATAAATATTTACGTAGGCTTATCAAATACCAACAATGGCGAAGCTAAGAAAGCGGTGCTACAAACTATCTATGCAAGCCACAAGTCAATTCTATTGTCTCTAAACACAAGCAATAGCTAGGTTGCTAATTTACTCCTAGGTGAACAATATGTGCTAACTAGATTAACCACTAGGAGCTAAGCAAAGCTAACAAACTATATCAAACTACACAAGCTACACAAGTATATCAAATGCAAATACTAGGGGTGGCATGATCGATATACCGACGTTGACATGTAGAGGTGGAAGCCAATCACTGTGATCAATATGAAATCTCCAACGAGCAAGAACAAGATTGACACGATGATGATGGACATGATGGATCGTCAAGCTCGGTTGTCGGTTTGGAAGGAACCCGGAGATCAAGGCAAAGGTATAACTTGATAGGGTTTTCTTTCGGTGATCAAGACACGATAGAGCGTGTGATCACATTATACGATAGATAGCCGACTATCAAGAGGGGATGCCGTGACTAATCCTTTGGTGAAGTGCTTCTAGGTCCAATTGACTTGCATATTGCATTTAGGATTGAGAGCACTAACTTCGTTCTTGCCTAATCGATCGTGATATGCTAACATACATGATATCGAGATCATCTTCGACGTGTTGGCAACATATGGCAAGAGGCGAAGCAAGGTTGAAGCAAAGGCGACAACAAAATGAAGAATTTCGCAGAAGACGTCGACCGGACGCACTGACCGGACTCTGGACCGGACTCACGGTATTGACCGGACGGTTGTAGGGTCGAGATCGGGACTAGAGGGGGGGTGAATAGTCCTTTCTAAAACTAATTACGCCGGCTAAACAATATGATGCGGAATTGAAACTATTCGTTTAGCCAAGACTTCACCCCTCTAGCTATGACTCTAAATCACCTCATAAAGATCCTACACAAAGCAAATGAGGTGATAAGCCTAGCTTGAGCTCCTACCCGTTTCTATTGCAAGGTCACACAAACCTATGCACTAGTACTTCAAACAAGGGTGAGCTCCTACACAATTCTAATGAGCAAAAGCACAAAGCCAACCTAAGCTCACTAGATACACAATGGACAAGGCGACACACGCCTAACCCAAAGGCTCAAATTACTTAGCTACTCAAACTAAGCAAAGCAATTAAACAAGCTACACAAGCTAGTAATTGCAAGAGCTACTCCACAAGCACAAGCACAAGGTATATATGAAAGTAAATACAAAGCTTGTGATTTGGAGAATGCAAACCACCGAGAAGAGTAGACAAGTTGACACCGTTGATTTTTTACCGAGGTATCGGGAAGCTTGCCAACTTCCCTCTACTCCTCGTTGTGTCGACCAACACCTTGGGTGGTTCCTTCGGTGTTTCACCTAGATGGTTCTTCGGTGTGATCCTCAAATCACTTGCCTCTCAAGGCACGCCCCGCAAGGCACCGCAAGACACCACTCTCAAGTGAGCCTCTCTAGGCACCGCGATTGAACCCACACTCACAAGTGAGGTAACTCAATGACACACTCTAGTAGTGTCGCTCTTCGCGATCCCCGCGAGGTGAGCACGAACCTCACACAAAACCTCCTCCAGAGCACCGCACAATCTCCCTTGCGTGCTTCGACGGAGTCTCTTGCCACCGAGCTATCTAGGAGGTGGCAACCTCCAAGAACAACAAGCACACTGGCTTGCAACACGATCACCTAGTGCCACACAATGCAATCTCTCGAAGCAATCGCACTAGAATAGCTCACTCACTCAATCGGATGAACACTATCAAGTTAGAGTGAGTGGAAGGGCTCTCTAGCACCACAACACAAGCCACCAAGGCTCAAGTGTGCTCAGCAACCTGCCATGGCCGACCATAGCAAGTATATATAGGCTCCATCCAAAATAGAGCCGTTGGTGCTTCAAACCACAGTTTCTGTGTGTTGACCGGACGCACCGACCGGACTCACCAGCGGGTCCGGTCCAGCGTCCGGTCACTCCTGACCGTGCGTCCGGTCACAAAGGACAGACGCCTTGGCCCCACAACAGACACCCAGAAGCATCCGTCCAGTCCATGCTTCCGGTCACTTCCCGCCATGCGTCCGGTCGAAAGTCGAATTGCAGAGCTCTCTGGAAATCGACCAGAACCGGCTGACCGGACGGTCCGGTCAAAGGGACAGCGTCCGGTCGACATTTCCTGCGCAGATCATCATGTTGTTGTCGCCTTTGCTCCAACTTGCTACCCAACAAGTATACCAACTTGAGCACGAGGGTTAGCATGTTTTCACCACCAACTTGCATCCAGCGCAATAGAAAATAAGCATCTCATTTTCTCAAAAGTGGTTCCCAAACCCAACTCAACCCTGCAAACCATCGCCGCCTTTGCAAATGTGCGAACACCACCAAGTGTACATCACCATGTGCATGTGTGTTAGTATTTTCACAATCATTTCAACGAGACGGGTTAGCTCTTACCACGCCACTCGATCCTAACACATCGCAAAGTTAGATCGCACAAGTGGCACTAGATGACCGATATGGAAACAAGTTTGCCCTCTTAATAGTACGGCCATCTATCCTAAACCCGGTCATAAATTTCTCTAAGCACCAATGACCAGCGAAATGAAATGCCCTATAGGTTATACCTTTGCCTTGCGCATTTCCATTCCGCTTCATCTCCAAGTGCCGATGCAACACATGCACCAACACGATCAAGAATGATATGGTCCACTTCATATCATCACATGACCTTCTTGGTCCATCGATCTTGACCTCACTTGCTCTTCACCGTTGCGTCGGTCCGTCGGCGCCAAGTCTTGCTCAAGCTTCACCGCCTCACGGTCCATTGCTTCACTGCCTCGACTTGCCCTTCACACTTGCAACCGGTCCATCAAGCCAAGCCTTGTCTTGATCTTCACCACCTCGGTCACATGACTCCATGTCATGTCTCATATGCAATAACCTCCTTCATTGCATCATCGCATGTGAACTAATCTCCCGTGTATTATCTCAATCACACATAATTAGCCAATAATGTTGTCACTCAATTACCAAAAACCACTAGGGACCTTTCAACGGTCCGGTCGGTGAGTCCGATCAAAAGTTCTAGAGAGCATGTTTTTTGGGTTCATGCTCGACGGTTGACCCGGACGCATGGACCGGATGCTTCTGTCTTGGCCGGACGCGCATGCACCTAAGAATGCTCGGTGTTGTCAGCTGTGGGGCCAGGGGCTCTGTCGTATCCGACCGGACGCACGGTCGGCTGCGACCGGACCCGCTAGTGCGTCCGGTCGACGAGTCCGGTCAGCACGCAGAAACCCCCCAACGGCTACCTTCTATATATAATTGGATGGCCGGGTTTGTGAGCCCTCTCTTGCACATTTGAACACTCCTACACACTTGTGAGCTTGTGAGACTCCCCTCCACTCATCTCTTCATCCTAACTTCGATTCTTGGGTGAGATCGAGAGAGATAGAACTGCATTTGCTTGATTGCTTGCATCTAGAGGCACTTCATCCTTGCAGGAGCTGCGGGATCTTGTTTCTCTTGGGAATTTGCTCGGTTCCCTAGCAGCTTGGAGGTTGAGGCGGTGTTGAGCTCGATTGGAGCTTGTTCGAGGCCACACCGGTGGTTCACGAAAGGAGCACTAGTGGATTGCTCGTGGCTTGTGGATCCTCTCTTGTGATCGGTGTGCTTGAGCTCCCACCGAGGACTTGGCACCGTGCCATTAAGCTTAGCAACCGTCAAGTGAGTGCCGGCAAGCACGTGAACCTCGGTGAAAAATCATCGTGTCTATTGTCTTGTGCTCTTTGGAGATTTCTCATTGTACACAGTGATTGGCCACATCCTCTACACTCCGCGGTGGTATTGTATTCTAGTCTCTTTGCAATACCTTCACTAGTGTACTTGTGTAGTTTTGCATAGGTTGTTTAGTTGACTAGAGTAGTTTAGCTCCTAGTGGTAAATTAGCTAGCTTATCTTGTTCACCTAGGAGTAAACTAGCAACCTAGCACTTGTGTGGACTTAGAGATATTAGAATTGATATATTTGACTTGTGGCTTGCTTAGCTAGCTTGTAGCACCGCACAATTTGCTTCGCCATCTTATTTACTAACCGCCTTGTTGAGTGTTGTTCGTAGAATTTTTAACAGGCTATTCACCCCCCTCTAGCCATTAGGACCTTTCAAGTGGTATTAGAGCCGAGGCACCATATTTAGAGGGCTTAACAACCTACGGTGACAAAATGGCGTTGAGTTTTCATGTCAACAACACCAAGAAGGCGCCACCTTCGATGGCACCAACTTTGCCTATTGGAAGGTGAAGATGACCACACACCTCAAGTCAATCAATAGAGAAGTGTGGGTTGTGACCGAGAAGAAGTTTGAGGTAGCAAAGGAAAATGAACCAACTCCGCTTGAAGAAAAGAAAATCTATGCATATGATATTGCCGTGAGTGCATTTCATGAGGCATTCAATGACCGGGTGTTTGAGCAAGTCAAGTTACTCACCATTTCTCATGATATATGGAAGAAGCTAGAAGAGTGTGCTATGAGGGCACCGAAGGAGTCAAGCAAGCAAATGCATATATCAAGCTTGAACAATTTAATAGCTTCAAGATGGAGGAAGAAGAGAGTGTTCCGGATATGTTCCACCGCATGCAAGTGTTGGTGAACGATCTCAACGCTCTAGGAGAGGAGATCAAGGACAAGACCTTCAACATGAAGTTCTTGAGATATTTGCCGGAGAGGTTTGGGATGTTCATCACCGTGTGTTGGTATTTATTAAGTGCTAAAAGAATATGAAGGATTCATAGCGCCTTACGTAACACCTACCATTGTAGCTTTTCCCTAGGATGAGTATTCTCGAGTATCGTATCCACAGGGAAGCGTTGGCTAAAGAATCTAATAACTCACAATCACGTATCTACTAACTTAGCAAACCACTAACTAAAGTGAAGGGGGTAAATGATATATGATAGGAGTTATGAATCATATAAATCACACCGAGAATTCCTATGATAAATGTGTAGTAGCACGTTGAGAGGACAGCGGGAGAGATCTAGGTTCCTATGTACTTCTCTATTACTTAGGTTCTATGATAGCAATTATACCATGGCACTTTGGGACACCAAAGCACTAGCCACAGAAAGGGATGAGAAGGGGGCTAGGAAGGTTTGGCAAAGTCCTACAAACACCAACCCGAACGTGGTGGAATACATTAGCCATCGTGGTCACCACCACAGGGCTACCACAAACAATCCGTGAGGTTGGGTGCAATCTCAGGTAACCTCTAGTCTAGACACCATGTCTACACTATTAATTACTACTCTAATCTCATGAAAACTAGAGCACTCGATGCGAGCGAAGATCCCATGCAATGACATAACAACTATGCTAACCAACTATATGAAAGACATGAAAGTAATAGAGAAGATAAATATATAATAAATCATAATGTCTTACAAAGGAAGGATACAAGACATACCAAACTCTGTAGATTCCTCCAGAACCGGAGCGCAGCTCCGCTCTCCCTAACTCTCTAGTTGCTAATCTACTACATTGGAGAGTCTAGCCCTAATTCTCTAGTGGAGAGGTTGTCCTCATATTGGGACACCTCAATGACCAACAGGTCAGGAGATAATGAATGGAATGAATTAGAGTTTCACCCTAGGGGCAGGGGGTCTTGTTATATAGGGGTCTCCAGGCCTCCCTCCTAGTTCCGTAGGCAATGTGATACTAACCCTTCCACCATGTATTATGCTAATGCACATAGGCTTAGATGGGTCGAATTCAGGTTTGGGCCTTCTAGAGTCTTCCATTGGATGCACCATAGCCCTTGGATCCAACCGCCTTGATAGATGGACAGGATTGCTCCTCAATGGCGGTCATGAACCGACGTGGAAGGGGAGGCTGATAGTGGGCCCCATAGCCGCGGCCGCCCTGCGCTTCCGGGCGCGGCGCCCTGGTCCTCTTCCAGGTGGGCCCCAGCCAGTGCCTCGTCTCTTCTGGTGTCTTCTAGAATGTTCTTGCGTAGGTTCCAAGTTAGATTACTTCACGGATACGTCTTAAAGTCGTAGGGCTTGCAAACTCTTGGGCATATTCCTGTTTAATCCCTGAAAATATATAAATCACCAAAACTCGTGGAATTATGTCAGTAAAGCCCTATACTATGTTGATATTCATTTTAAGCCCTTATTTCAGTTTTAAAAACCCTATATATTTAAGCTATAACAGGTGTCAACACCGTGCTAGTGAGAACAAACTTGAAGAATTTGACCCCAAACCAATTGCTTGATGAGGTCATGACCGATGACTCATATAGAGATGACAAGAAGAAGAAAGAGCTCATCAACAAGGCAAACAAGAAGACCAAGGATGAGGACAAGAAAGATGACAAGCAAAGCTTAGCACTCAAGGCTAGTTCTTCATCCAAGGGCAAGAGCAAGAAGGAAGAGTCTAGTGATGATGAAGAAGGCACTTCTACAAGTGGAAGTAAAATTGGTGAACACATGGCTCTCTTTGTGAGGAAATTGGGCAAATATGTGAAGAAGAGCTACATCTCAAAGAAGAAGAAGAAGAAGCACACACCTAAGAAGGGTGGCAAGAATGAAGGCAACATGAAGTGCTTTCGATGCCATGATGATTGTCATCTAATTGCCGAGTGCCCATATGAAAGTGAAGATGAGAAGGGCATCAAGAAGGCAAGAAAGAAGAATGACAAGAAGAATGAGAAGAATGACAAGCCCAAGAAGAAGAATGAGTGTGGCTACTTGGGATAGTGACGGCTTATCCTCTTCAAGTGATGAAGAAGAGGAGAAGAAGAACAAGAAGAAGGGACAAGCTCATGTTGCTATGCATGAGAGGATTTCTCTATTTGATACACCTTCTTCATGCTTCATGGCTAAGGCCACTAAGGTACAACCTATCACTAAGAATGATGATGATGCTAGTAGTAGTGATAGTGATAGTGATGATGAGGAGCCAACTCACACTAGAGAGGAGTTGAAAATTATGCTTGATGATTGCATTGACATGTACAAGGAGAGTAGGAAGGAATGCAAGGGCTTGAATAAGGAAAAGAAAAGCCTTAAGCAAGAACTTGATGAGCTTCGGGCATCTTATGAGAGTCTAATGGTAGACCATAAGAAGCTTGAGAAGTCTCACTCCAAGCTTGAGAAAGCTCATTCCTCTCTACTAGAAGAGCATAAGTTGTCTTTGGTTGAGGATAAGGTTGTTGCTTGTGATGCTAGCATATCTTGTGATTTACTTGTTGATCCTTTGCCGAGCACTTCACATGTTGCTCCTACATTTGTTTCTCCTTCATATGTTGCTTCTACTAGTACTTCATCTAGCACATCTACTTCTAGTGATGCTACTTGTGATGCCATGCTTATTGTTGAGAATGCCAATTTGAAGAATGAGGTGAAGAAGCTCAATCACACCTTGGCCAAGGCTTATGGTGGTGAGGACCGCTTTCTTATGTGCTTGGGTAGCCAAAGTGCATCTCTCTACAAAGAGGGATTGGGCTATATCCCCAAGCAAGGCAAGGCCGCCCTTGTAACTCACAAGACTCGTTTTGTAAAGAACAATGGTAGCTATTGCAAAGCTTGCAAGCAAGTTGGTCACTTAGAGCAAAAGTGCATGAACAAGAAAACCAATGTCTCTTCCATTAAGCTTGATAATTCATATATGCTTGTGAAGAAGAACAATGATGTTCGTGCTAGGTACATTGGTACACCATGGATGGGCTCAAGAAAGAAAGTCATTTGGATACCAAAGGCCTTGGTGACTAACCTTGAAGGACCCAAGCAAGTTTGGGTACCTAAGAAGAATTGATCTCTTTTTTGTAGGTCAATTACCGTACCGGAGGAGAGCATTGGATAATGGATAGTGGGTGCACTCAACACATGACCGGGGATTCTCATATGTCCAAGTCTATTAGCATCAAGGGCATTCATGAGTATGAATCAATCACATTTGGCAATGACAAGAAGGGCAATGTATTGGGGCTTGGAAAGATTGTAATTACACAAGAGAAGAGCCTATCCAAAGTACTGCTAGTTGACAATCTTGATTAAAACCTCTTGTCGGTCTCTCAACTTTATGATCTTAGCTACAAATGCATATTCACGAGCCAAGAAGTTGAAGTGGTTAGTGGTGATGGTGCAAACGTGATATTCAAGGGATTTAGAAATGGTGATCTCTATTTTGTTGATTTCAACTCAAAGGAAGCCAAGTTGACAACATGTCTGTTCTCAAAGGCTAGCAAGGGTTGGTTGTGGCATATAAGGCTTGGTCATGTTGGGATGAAGCAATTGAATAAGTTAGTGAAGCATGACTTGGTTAGAGGCTTGAGTGATGTCAAGTTTGAGAAGGACACACCTTGTGGGGCATGTCAAGCCGGCAAGCAACATGGCAATGGACATCCATCCAAGAGCACAATGAGTACAAGCAAAGCATTTGAGTTATTGCACATGGACTTGTTTGGGCTAACAACATACACTAGCATTGGTGGCAACAAGTATGGTTTTGTCATTGTGGATGACTACACTAGATACACTTGGGTGTTCTTTCTTCATGACAAGAGTGATGTATTTGAGCTATTCAAGACCTTTGTCAAAAAAGTTTAAAATGAGTTTGAAACATCCATCAAGAAGATTAGAAGTGACAATGGGAGTGAATTCAAGAATACTAGAATTGAAGAGTTGTGTGATGAGCTTGGAAATGGACATCAATTCTCACCAACCTACACTCCACAATCAAATGGTGTAGTTGAAAGGAAGAATAGAACCTTGATTGAAATGGCAAGATCAATGCTTAGTGAATACAATGTTAGCCATTCCTTTTGGGCCGAAGCAATCAACACGGCGTGCTATTGTAGCAACTGTCTCTATTGCCATGGAATGTTTGGCAAGACACCATATGAGTTGTTGAATGGAAGGAAGCCCAACATTGGGTACTTTAGAGTCTTTGGTTGCAAATACTACATTCTCAAAAAGGCACAAGATTGGGCAAGTTTGACAAGAAATGTGATGAAGGTTTCCTAGTTGGATATTCAACCACAAGCAAGGCATATAGAGTTTAGAACTTGGGTAGTGGTCAACTTGAAGAGGTTCATGATGTTGAATTTGATGAAACCAAGGCTCTCAAAGTGAAGTTGAAAATCATGACGATGTTAGTGGTTCCAACTTGGAGAATGCAATGAGAAACATGGACATTGGAGACATTAGACCAAGACACGTTGAAGATGATGATGATACTCCATTGCCCACTACTACGGTTGAGATTGAAGCAAATGAAGCAAGCACTAGTGGCTCTAATGATGAAGATCAAGATCAACAAGCTAGTACACCATCTCATCCTAGTCATCAAGTGCAAGTGATGCAACCTTCAAACATTGCAAGGGATCATCCACTAGATCAAATTGTTGGTGACATCAATAATGGAGTGATTACAAGAGGAAGATTGGCTTCTTTTGTGCTCACCATGCCTTTGTATCTCAAGAACAGCCAAAGAACATTGAGAAGGCATTAGAGAAAGAAGATTGGATAAATGCTATGCATGAAGAGCTCAATAATTTTAAGAGAAATGATGTTTGGGAATTGGTGGAAAGGCCAAAAGACTACAATGTGATTGGAACCAAGTGGGTCTTCAAGAACAAGCAAGATCAAGATGGCATTGTGGTTAGAAACAAGGCAAGACTAGTGGCACAAGGGTACACACAAGTAGAGGGTCTTTACTTTGGAGAAACCTATGCACCGGTTGCTAGACTAGAAGAAATTAGAATCTTGCTTGCTTATACATGTGCTCATGATATCAAACTCTATCAAATGGATGTGAAGAGTGCATTCCTAAATGGTTTCATCAATAAGTTGGTCTATGTTGAACAACCATCGGGCTTTGAAGATGAAAAGTATCCCAACCATGTCTACAAGTTGAAGAAGGCCTTGTATGGTTTGAAACAAGCACCTAGAGCATGTATGAGAGGTTGAGAGATTTTCTCCTCTCTAAAGGGTTCAAGATGGGCAATGTGGACACCAATCTATTCACCAAGAAGATTGGGAATGACTTGTTTGTGTTGCAAATCTATGTTGATGACATTATATTTGGGTCAACCAATCAAGAGTTTTGTGAAGAGTTTGCAAAAATGATGGTCAATGAGTTTGAAATGTCAATGCTTGGAGAGCTCACATTCTTTCTTGGACTTCAAATCAAGCAATTGAAGAATGGCACATTTTTTACTCAAGGTAAGTACATAAAGGATATGATCAAAAAGTTTGATTTACAAGATGCCAAGTCAATGTCCACACCAATGGGAACCAATGGAAGCTTAGACCCCGATCCAAGTGGCAATATGGTTGAACAAAAGAAATATCGGTCAATGATTGGAAGCTTACTCTATGCAACCGCTTCAAGACCGGATATAGCTTTTAGTGTGGGCATGTGTGCAAGATATCAATCATCTCCTAGAGACAGTCACCTCAAGGAAACAAAGAGAATTTTGAGGTATTTAAAGGGCACACAAGATGTTGGACTTTGGTATCCAAAGGGATCCAAGTTTGAGATTATTGGATATTCGGATTCCGATTATGGAGGATGCAAGATCAATAGAATGAGCACAAGTGGTACATGTCAATTCCTTGGGAGATCACTAGTGCCATGGTCTTCAAAGAAGCAAAATACTGTTGCTCTCTCTACCGCGAAGCCGAATACATTAGCGGGGAAGTTATTGCACTCAATTGCTTTGGATGAGGTCTACATTGAGGGATTTTGGATTCAAATTTGACAAAGTTCTATTGTATTGTGACAATGAAAGTGCTAGAAAGATGACCCAAAATCGGTTCAACATCCAAGAACAAAGCACATTGACATAAGGCACCACTTCATAAGAGATCATCAACAAAAGGGTGATATTTGTATCATGGGCATTGGCACCGAAGATCAACTAGCCGTCATATTCACCAAGCCACTTGATGAGAAGAGATTTTGCATGCTAAAGGGAGAATTGAACATTATTGACTTCTCCAACTTGAGTTGATGCACCCCCCACATATATGACATGCCTCTCCTTCGACAAACACAAGGTAAAAAGTTGTTTGACATGGCATTCATATTATGTTAAGGACTTGTTAGTGCATCTAGTCATCATGCATGTTTATAGGCTCATTCATGAAAATCAAATGATTTCAATGTATGTGTGGCACCACTATTGCTTTGATTGATTTTGTGATCTAGTGGTGGCATATGACATGTTTGTGGGCTTGCAATCCTAGTGTTGACTCTAGAAAATGAGCTCATGATGTGTATTCTAACATGGTGCAAGATAACCCTTATTTATATGAGGTGCGAAAAAGCTTGTCCTTGGTGCAAACTTGAATACATGTTAAGGCAAGTGATCTACATGAGACCACTTTTGATCCTTTGATTGACTTGATTCTCTCATTCACACCTTTTTGGTGATTGTTGACAAAGGGGGAGAAATAACTCACAAAGATGTTGACAAGGGATCACACAAATAGGGGGAGCAAGCTCATAGACTATTTGTGTATTTGTATGTGCATGATCATGATGAAATGTTGCATTGAGCAATTTAAATTCAATATACATGATTGCTTGGTGTATGCTAGTTTTTGAAAATTGAATGGTGTATTGATCAACTAGCATGCATAGGATGTATCTAGACATTGCTCACATTTATGCCTATAATGTTGATCTCACGGGTGTTGGTATACCTTATAGCATAAAATATAGAGGTTTTTAAAACGAAAATAAGGGCTTAAAATGAATATTAACATAGTATAGGGGCTTGACTAACATAATTCCACTAGTTTTGGTGATTTATATATTTTTCGAGGGGATTAAACAGAAAATGCCCAAGAGTTTGCAAGCCCTACGACATAAAGACGTATCCGTGACGTAGCCCAACGTGGAACCTACACTAGAACATTCTAGAAGAGACCGAGAGCACCGGAAGGAAGGTGGGGTCCACCTGGCGAGCCGGCGGCGGCGCCACAGTAGCGGCGGCGGCCGCCCGGTGGGGCCCCCCGTCGACCTCCCATTCAAGGTCGGTTCAGCACCGCCTATGAGGAGCAATCTAGTCCATCCATCAAGGTCGGTTTGATCCAAGGGTCTGTCGTGCATCCTCCGGGGCTATATAACAAGACCCCTCGACCCCTCGGGTGAAACCCTACTTCATTCTCATTCATTCAAGTCATCCTACTCCAAGTCAAGACCCTAAGCCCTAGTTCCACCATAACCGAGCAATAGCTATCTAGGCTAGTTCTAGAGGAAGTCAAGTATTGTCTTGAATTCCTGATTTTCAAGAAGTAGCGGGAGCAAGAGCTTCTCGTGGCTTCTCTCTTGTATTCACCATTGTAAGTATTAGTTAGAATACAATTGTTATGACTTTATTCTATTTAATGATTATATTCTTATTTATATGTTTCCATGCTTATTATGATTATATATTTAGTTTAGTATGTTTGTCTTTATATTCAAGCATGGAGTCGTATAGCGCCCATTTAGAAAGCTACTATGTGGGTGGTTGACAATGTGTAAACGTGGTGTTTATACAACGTTTGCCTGCGACATCACCCTATATTCCGGGATGTGTGGAAGATCGTGGATGTGATACTCCCATTGAGTCCTTTGGAGTCCACCCCGAATGTAGGGCTAGTTGAACTTTGTTACTATTGTAGGTTGGTTTTGTTCCTAATCTTCCTTAGTAATATTCACCATGTGTAGATATAATGCTTGCATGCGATGATGACTAGATGTATTGCACTAATTGTAGTATGCATTGACATGTATTTAGGAGTAACTTAGGAATATTCCATCCTATTCTACCTATACCATGATATTTAGCCTGTTATGACACCATCTAGTGGCACACTATTGTCTTTGACTTGGAATGTTATTATCATTATTTTTATTATCATTATTTATCTTTACCTTGTGACTTACCTAGTTTGAGTTTAGTATGATGCATATGGTTTACTCTACATTACACCACTGCAAGTGAATCAACATTAAATCATCAACCTACCCATAGCTTACCCCTCTCCTTTTCGGTAGAATATAAATACGATACCTGGATAGACTCCTGGTGAAGTGCTACAATTGGGTAATTCTATCTCGTAAACTGCGGATACCAGAATTATATTATTATTGTAAGAGTTTCAAGTGTCATATAAAGAATATCCGTTCACGCATTTCTTTAGCATTGTGAGCTAGGGTGACAGACTAGTTTCGTAGGCAATGCTAGAATGTGTGGTACAACTTTTGTGCCTATCGTGGTGAGATTAACTCCACCATAGATAATGTTACAAAGTCATAAACCATAACTAATTCCATCTAACTTTATTAACTCTCGATGTGACTTTTATTGGAATGTGAGATTAACTCCACATCCAAGCTAACTTATTAGATAGATACCATTTATACATTTTACGGCGCCGTCCTAAATGTGGATCGCGTTAGAGATGTCAACAAATGGGTATGTTGAGCTTTTGATGAATGTCTAGTTACAATGATGCTAAGGACTCCGATTGGTTTCACGCTTCAAAGGTCCGAATTCTTGAACCTTAACATCTCTCTTGGTAATAGTATCTCTCCCCAAAATTTCTATCCATACATATGTGCCAAATTGATCCAAACACATGGAAGCACATATGTAGGGGGAGCTACTACTACCAAACCGAACCTTGAAATGTTTGTCCAAACTTTGATTCATGACCAAAATGCTATGGACAAGCAATTCAAGTTCAATTGAATTTATCTCATATCTTTGTGAATTTGGTTGTCATTAATTACCAATAAGGGAGAGATTGAAATCTCATGTTTGGTTTTGGAAATTGATGACACACTTGTTATGCTAATCCTTGCTCTAAGTGTGACTTGAGAGATAGGATTGCATGGATGACGTGGAGCATGATGATCATGAACATGAACGATGATGATGGACATGATGGATCATCAAGCTCGATTGTCGGTTTGGAAGGAACCCGGAGATCAAGGCAAAGGTATAACTTGATAGGGTTTTCTTTCGGTGATCAAGACACGATAGAGCGTGTGATCACATTATAGGATAGATAGCCGACTATCAAGAGGGGATGCCACGACTAATCCTTTGGTGAAGTGATTCTAGGTCCAATTGACATGCATATTGCATTTAGGATTGAGAGCACTAACTTCGTTCTTGCCTAATCGATCGTGACATGCTAACATACATGATATCGAGATCATCTTTGACGTGTTGGCAACATATGGCAAGAGGCGAAGCAAGGTTGAAGCAAAGGCGACAACAAAATGAAGAATTTCACGAGAAGACGTCGACCGGGGCGATGGCCGGGACTCACGGTTTTGACCGGACGGTCCGGTCGGTGAGTCCGATCAAAAGTTCCGAGAGCATGTTTTGGGTTCATGCTCGACGGTTGACCGGACGCATGGACCGGATGCTTCGGTGTCTGACCAACGCATGCACCGGAAGCATGCTCGGTGTTGTCGGTTGTGGGCCCGGGGGCTCTATCGATCGGCCGGGACGCCGCGGTCGGCTGCGGCCGGATGCTCGGCCGGACCGGCTGTGCGTCCGGCCGACGAGTCCGGTCAAGACGCGAAAAACCCCAACGGCTACCTTCTATATATACTTGGATGGTCGGGTTTGTGAGCCCTCTCTTGCACATTTGAACACTCCTACACACTTGTGAGCTTGTGAGACTCCCCTCCACTCATCTCTTCATCCTAACTTCGATTCTTGGGTGAGATCGAGAGAGATAGAAGTGCATTTGCTTGATTGCTTGCATCTAGAGGCACTTCATCTTTGGGGGAGCTGCGGGATCTTGTTTCTCTTGGGAATTTGCTCGGTTCCCTAGCGGCTTGGAGGTTGAGGCGGTGTTGAGCTCGATTGGAGCTTGTTCGAGGCCACACCGGTGGTTTGTGAGGGGTCGTTCCTTACCCCGCGGTAGGTTCGTGAAAGGAGCACTAGTGGATGGCTCGTGGCTTGTGGATCCTCTCTTGTGATCGGTGTGCTTGAGCTCCCACCGGGGACTTGGCACCATGCCATTTAGCTTAGCAACCGTCAAGTGAGTGTATCGCCACAACGGGGACTAGGGTGCCGGCAAGCACGTGAACCTCGGTGAAAAATCATCGTGTCTATTATCTTGTGCTCGTTGGAGATTTCTCATTGTACACGGTGATTGGCCACATCCTCTACACTCCGCGGTGGTATTGTATTCTAGTCTCTTTGCATTACCTTCACTAGTGTACTTGTGTAGTTTTGCATAGGTTGTTTAGTTGACTAGAGTAGTTTAGCTCCTAGTGGTAAATTAGCTAGCTTATCTTGTTCACCTAGGAGTAAACTAGCAACCTAGCACTTGTGTGGACTTAGAAATATTAGAATTGATATATTTGACTTGTGGCTTGCTTAGCTAGCTTGTAGCACCGCACAATTTGCTTCGCCATCTTATTTACTAACCGCCTTGTTGAGTGTTGTTTGTAGAATTTTTAATAGGCTATTCACCCCCCTCTAGCCATTAGGACCTTTCACCCCTACTCCTCGTTGTGTTGACCAACACTTTGATGGTTCCACGGTTTGTCGATTCACCCACTTGATGATTCGCAAGCAAATGGCCGGTGCCAAATCCCATGGTGGGAGCTAGCAAGAATCACTCACAAGATGGGAATCCTCAAGCCAATCCCTCAGAGGGCACCGCAAAAACCCACACCCAAGTGTGGTAACTCAATGACACTCTCCACTAGAGTTGCTCAACCACCTTTGAGTGTTGGCTTTTCTATTTATTCGTGGTGGCCGACTTTGGGAGCTAGTTGAGCACCTTGGGGACTTTGTGTTCAACCTTAGAGAGAGCTTGAGAGCCCTCTACTCACTCATGCTTGATAGAGTTCATCCAATCAAATGAGGTAGTGATTCTAATGTGTTGCATTGAGAGATTGCATCGTGTGTCACTAGGTGGTTGTGTTGCAAGCCGGTGTGTTTGTTACCCTTTGAGGTTGCCACCTCCTAGATAGCTTGGTGGCAAGAGACTCCCCAAAAGCATGTGCGGAGATTGTACGGTGCTCGAAGGAGGATTTGTGAGGTTCATGTTCACCTCGCGGGAATCGCAAAGAGCAACACCTCACTTGCGTGTGAGTTTCTTGAGGTGCCTCGGAGGAGGTTTGGCTTTGGGAGCCTTAAACTAAGGAACCACCAAGGTGTTGGTCAACACAACGAAGACTTAGCTTGGTGGCAACCAAGTGAACCATGATAAAAAAAATCATCATGTCAACTTTGTGTACTCTTCTTGGTGGTTTGCATTCTACATACACATGCTTGTGTAGATCTCTAGTTGTCTTCTAGGTTGTGTAGCTTAGAAGTAGCGAACTTGTAGGTAATTAGCTTGTGTAGCTTAATAAGTTGCTTTGTATAGTTTGTGTAGCTAAGTAATTTTTGCATTTGGGTTTGGCATGTGTAACCTTGTTCATTGTTAGTGAGTTTAGGTTGGCTTTGTGCTTTTTCTCACTAGAATTGTATAGGAGCTCCCCAAGTGTTTGAAGTACAAGTCCTTAGGTTTATGTGACCTTGCAACTAGAATTGGTTAGGTGAGCTCTAGCTAGCTCAGCACCTCGGTTGTTTCGATTAGGATCTTTTAGAGGTGCTTTAGAGATAGATAGAGGGGTGTAGTCTTTCCTAAGACGATAAGTTTAATTTTGCATTTGTTTCGGTTAGCTGGTGCGATTATTTTTAGAAAGGACTTATCGGTGTTTGAAAATCTGACCAACGAGTAATCGTATGTTAGTGTATCTAGCTCAGAACGGTAAAGTAAATTGAGACTATAGGTGCTTATTCTGGTTCGTGCAGAATGTCCCTAGTCCAGATGTGAGCTCCCAAGTCTCTACTGAGTTTTTGCTTGTAGTAGGGGTAAAAGCATCGAGAGAGGGAGTGGGCTTCCAAGTCTCTATGGAAGACAATTTCCAAGACCAAGCCTGTGGTGGCCCCAACCTAGGATGAGGCTCTGCGAGCCTATGAGAGTGAGTGTGCGTGTGTGGGTAGAGAACCTATTCAAGTGGAGAGGTCTCCACTAGTTCTAGCCTATTAAGTGTGGAAATACCGGAGTATTCACTATCTCAGGGAACCTTGTGTACAAGTGAGTCAAGCCTTTATGTGAACTTATCGAGATGGAGGGTCTGGCTCTCTTTTTATAGTTCAAGGAGAGGGCAGCTTTACAAGTGAGATGTCGTAGCAGTGAAGAAATGTGTGGTACAAAGGTGGAGTGGCCTTTGTCATCATCTTCTTCCCCTCCTTCCTACTCTGAGTCTTGTCATCGTGGCCATGGCGTGGTGGTTATACTTTGCTGCTCTAGTGCACCGTCCATCCAATTGGGGCGAGGATCGCGTCCCTTTTATAGAACGTCCCTAGGGTGTGACCCAATTTGGTTGCTCCTAGGTCAAGAGCTGTGAGGTCAGCCCATGCCACGCCGTGTAGCATGGCTAGGCGTTCTACCGTCTGGTCTTATCCAGAGTAGTTGGACTCGACAGTAATCATGTTGTATGTAGCAAAATATTTGGCCTACAAAGATTCAACATATTCAACAACTAAGTGTTGCATAAATGTGTATGTTGTGATAGATTTATGACCACACAAGAATGGACCGAGTTCAGAACGATGATATATGTGATCACCTAGGGGTAGCACCAATTGAAGAAAAGCTTGTTCGACATCAGTCGAGGTGGTTTGGCCATGTGTAAGGTCCTAGATGGCTAGAGGGGGGTGAATAGCCTATAAAATTTTTCTACAAGCTCAACTAAACAAACCGATTAGTATAAAACACGGCGTAAAGCGGTTTGCACTAGCTCTATTGTCTTGCAAGCCTCTAGTGACAATTCTAAATATATTCTATGATCTCTATGTCACACAAGAGCTATGTCACTACACTAACTAGTGAGCAATCCTAGTATGATCCTTATGCTAGCAAGAACAACCTACACAAGCAAGTGCTAGCTCTCTACTCAAGGTAAACTAGGAAAGTAATGCAAGAGTGAGAAGCTTGTTATACCGACTTGTAGAGGCTATGAACCAATCACCGGGAAGAGGATGAACCAATCAACACAATGAGACGATGAACCAATCATCAAGACAAGAGACACGTCGATGTGTTGACCCGGAGTTCGCTTGTACACCGACAAGTTACTCTCCGGTTGTGCCGACCAACACAAGGATGGTGTTTGAGCTAGGTGGTGCCCTTGCTAGCCTCAACACACCACTCACAAGTGAGGTACCCAAGACACGAGCAATGTATTCCTTGCACTTTGTCTTCCCGACAAGGAGTGCGTGATCCTCTCACAATTTCGCCCGGAGGTGGCCAAGAAACAATCTCCTCTTCTTGCCAACAACTCCACCAAATCACCAAGCCGGCTAGGAGCGGTGTCTCCAAGAGAAACAAGAAACCAACCGGCTCACAACGATCCACAAGTGCCTCTAGATGCAAAGATCAAAGCAAAGAGCACTTGGATCACCTCAACTCACTAGAATGATGCTCACAAGCAAAGGGAGTGAGGAGGAGGATGTTTGCTCAGCTCAAAGGGTGTTAGAATGTGTAAGAATGACCAAGAGAGCTCCCCAAAGGCCGGCCAAACACATATTTATAAGCCCCCATTCGAAATAGAGCCGTTACTTTCAAACACGTGAAAATCAGGCCAGGGGCGTGCCAGCGCCGGTGCCAACCGAACCAAGGCACCGCGCTTGACAACGTCGCCGGACGCTGCGCCCGCGCAAAACGCCGCCCGCTGCGCGCCGCCAGCGCGGGCGACCTCCTCTGACATGCTCTAACGGATTTGCGTCCGGCGCGCGCCGACGCCGCCCGGCGCTTATGTCGAGCCGCCGTCTGTCGCACCACGGCCGGAACCTCGCCCGTGTCTTACCGGGCGGCCCCAGGACTCTCGAGGAGCGCGTCAGGGCGTGAGTGAGGCGCCAGCGTCGGCGTCGCGTCAGCCCCTCAACTTGCGACGCCCAGCGCCCGGGCACGCCGGCCGCGTCGTCGGCACTTTCACTGCTCGAGGTCTCCAATTTTGGCGTCGGATCGATTTTTGTTCCAACTTCCGTCACTTGTCTTAAGTTACCAACACGTCGAAGAACACCCCGACCACCGTGTTAGCATTTTCAAACATTTTACCAAGTGCGAAGTTAGCTCTCTAGGTTAGAATGCATGCAAATGAATTTTGAACCTAGAGGCACATGAGGACCGATATATGTCGATAAGTTTCCCTCTTTATAGTATGGCTTATCGATCCTATAATCACCCACACCCTCTATGGTGTCTTGGGTGTGAAATCAAAAGCCCTATGGATATACCTTTGCCTTGGGGACAATTGATCTCCAAAACTCCATCGAGTTGCATGCTTGATCATCTTTTGGATCACCTCGATCCATCCTCCATAATCACAAAACACCAACTCCGACACGACCAATCTCCAATCTAGCCAAACCCTTAGCATCGAGAGATTAGTCCTTAGGTGTCACTAATTAGCCAAAACCAAACAAGAGATCTTCACCATGTCTCAAGGGGAACTTCAGATGCATCAGTGCATCATTGAATCATAAGCCAAAGAGGTAGAGAAAAAGACTGGAATTTTTTTACCTTAGTCAATAGAGGACACCCTAGCCTATTTTTTTTTTTTAATGTAGATTTGTTTAAATTCGCTCCACCCTAGTTAAATTTTGGTCTACTGGTAGAGCCCCTTTGGTGAGGAAGACCGAAATTGACATGAGGGAGGCAATAAAAAGAGATTTGAAAGCTTCTATACTCATTCTTTAGCTTGACATGTTTAATATGAGATGAACCACCAAACTGATGAGTGAGAGACAATCCCATGATCGATAATCCTGGTTTGCTCTAATTTCTTCACCTTATTTTCACGGGAATTTGGTCTGAATTTATTTACCGAACCAAAGAGGATAATTCTTGCTGGTCGAGATAGTGGGAAATTGCCGATGGATGCATGGAAGATGAACAGATTTTCATAATTGATTAGTGGAAGCACCACATAAAAAGAGGCAAGAACTGATTTATGAAGGTATTAACTTTTTACAATTTCTTATTTGTTTGTTTGATAATATGGAGTAGAGTATGATGTAGACTAGAGCCATCTCCCCGGGTGTGCCAAAAAAAAAAAAAAAAAAAAAAAAAAACACCGTATTAAAAAAGGAAAACACACAAAAAAGAAGGGTTGAAAGGACGGCAAGAATTTTTGATTGACAAGTGATCATATGGAAATTTTGAATTTGTAAGAACTCATAATCACGTGTGCATGTCCACTAGTTACGGCAAAATGCTACAAACATCTGAGCTGAATGGAGCCTGTTGATCTAACAAGGCATATATATCAACACACCCTGGAACCTCCATTCCATTCTCACGCTCAGCTCTTGCCGGCATGCATGGCAGCCCGGACAAACTCTTCGCATGTCGCATAACCACTCGAATATACATCCGTCAATGCCCCCATGACATCAAAGGCCTCCTGCATATCATCTGATGAGGTCATGTCTTCAAGCCAGGAGAGCAGGTTCTTGGACAGTCCCACCATCTCCTTCATGTTGCCCAGCTTCTCTTTCATCTGGATCTCCCATTTCTCGAGGCTGCCAGCGGATTCATCTTCCTCACCCATCTTGCTCATGCTGGATGATTTGCCCCTCTTGAAGAACTGCTGTAGCTGCTCAATCAAGCCAGTGTACACAAGCATCGGCTGGACGATAGCAAAGAGCTTCTCGTCACTTGTATCAGAGGATGAACCTTCGTCTAACCGAACTGCCAATGACGATGAATCTGATGACACCTTGAGGGTTGACCGCCCGTGCTTATGTTGCATGTAGGCGTGGTAGATACCCCTCTGTAGGAACATGGCGCGGTGTTGGAGCCAACTCTCATACGACTCCGACAGAAGGGAATAAACCATCATGAACTGTACAGTCTCCTCGGAGGACCCTGAACCACTACGGGACCCGAGACAGGTGATGAATTTCGAATAGGAGAATCCAGTGTTGATGCAGAGCCGGACAAGTACGTGGTGACAGCCTTGGCCATAGCATGACGCTGCTGGTTCGCACTTCCATCTGCAAGATAAGAAGCCATCTGGACCATGAATGGAAGAAACCGGGAGTTGCTTTCCCTTCCCCACCTTTGCAGTCTGTGCTAAAAGAAGCGCCTGTTGCAAACCTCGCTAGCATCTGCAGGAGCCAAAAGCACCATCTTATGAGAATAATTATGTGTAACATGAATAAATAATCCAAAAAAAACGCGTACTGAGCAAAGTAAACTGTGGGTGATACTTTAAATTTATTTTATAGACCGAAGTACTATCTGTTCTGCTTTAGATATCAACATGGCTTCAAATACAAGAGATTATTAATGTTTATGATACAATAAAGTGTCATTCTCACTTCCCGAGGGATCAAACATTTTCAACTTTAACCAAGCATATACAAGAGATTATTAATGTTTATGATACAATAAGAAGTATCATTAGATTATTGTTGAATATATTTTCATAACAAATTTATTTAGAGATATAAATGTTGTTAATATTTTCTACTTAACATAGTCAAACTTAAGAAAGCTTGTTCTGCACAACCCTATGTGACATTATTGTTGGGACAGAGGGAGTATATCTTAACCCCTACTCCCTCCATTCCAAATTATAAGATGTTTGGACTTTTCTAGATGCATAGTTTTTGCTATATGCTTAGGTAACTATGGGTGTGCTTGTTTCGATGGTTATCCCTGGATAGAAGATAGCAGTCCATAGACAAGCCCGTATTTGATTCATGGGCAACAAAAAAATTGGCAAGAGAGCTCATCCATGTCTTACCTTTGCCATTAGTAAATAATTATGGGTTATTAGTGTGTTGTTATTATTGCTTAGTAATTATAATGGCAAGATTAATTTTGATGTGCTGTTGTGCTAATATCTTGATTAGTGCACGTTTTATATGCCAATTAGGATAATAATGGTGCTAATTAACATATTTTATTTGCAATTAGCTATTATCATGACAAAATTAATGTTAGTAAATAATTATTAGTATAATTTGTTGTCATGTTCAAAAAACATAAATACAATTAGTCAAGTATCATTATATCATCCACTTTCATCCATCTAACCAAACAGAAAACAGAAAAATACCTTAGCCAATCAATCCAACCAAACATGCATCATCGATACCCATATCCCAAATCCTTGTTCTCAAACTATGCATAGTAAAAACAATGTATCTAGAAAACCCAAAACATCTTGTAATTTGAAACAAAAGGGAGTACTTTTGATCTGTGTATTAGTAACACAATTTAATGATATATAGAGGCACTTATGATGAATGATGATTGATGAGAAATCACTGATTTGAATACCATTAGTGGTCAACGATTGGAACACAATAGAATGGAATGACAATATTGATCACAACGATAAAAAAAGAAACAAGAATAAGCAATATGCCATCCAACTTTTAAAATATTTATCAGAAAAAAGGTTTTTTATACAGAAAAAAATGCTATCCAACTTTCAAAATATTTATCAGAAAAAAAAGTTTTTTATACAGAAAAAAGCTTTACGTTAATGCAACAAATGATTTCTCAGGGACAAAAAAGGCCCGCATTATCTTAGAACCTGGCATGGTTTATTTCTTCTCAGCAAGGAATTTAAACCTGGGCATACGTAAAGCAAAATCTAGGCAACAATACAAAGTGCAGTCCATACCAATTGAAGTCAGCATTAGGAATTTTAAGCATTATCTTAAAACAAAAATTATTATAACTGAAGTCAACATTACATACCAGCACAATGTCATATGTCAACAACCGTGAGACGACTCCCATCAGCTCGTCCCAAGTGAATTCAATTGGTCCCAGTACTGATCAACACACCTAGTGTACTGCCCAAGAGGAACAGATCGCCCCCGAATGGAAAGATACAATTACACAATGTCTCATTGTTCCGCAAGGTAGCACCATCCCATTCCTTTTTTGGATTCTTCAGTGCAGCATCAGCTCGTTTAGCTTCCTGATGGCATTGGTAGTGTATGATGTTGAAGTGGCTAACAGTGGTGTAAACACAGTCCCCACGGCCACTACCAGAACTTGTTGCACCTAAGTTCACTTTCGTTTACTGAATGCATAGACTCCCAACATGTCTGTTGGTCTTAAGGTGTACCCTTCTCTACAAACCATACACGCTACACCATCCTCCTCTTCTTCCACATCATCTAAACCTTCAATTGTAGGCTGAGACACAACAATACGTCTAACTCCATCAGAAGCAAATTCTTGACGCATTCCCATTCCCTGGTATAGGGGGAAAAAGGGCAATGCCCATTAAAATATGCATATGTAAAACCATGAACCTAACAGTTATTATGATTAGAAACATCTGCAGAATAGAACTTATGAAACAGGATGGATAACATCAGAAACATGTCATCTGATGAAACTTACCTTCAGTAGCATCGCTCTTCTCTCAAAAGAGCACGGCGACGCATCTCATCCCTTTGTAGCATGTCGCAGCTTTTGAATCTTCTCTCCTAAGAAACCATCGCCATTATTTTCATTATTGGCTAGCGTATCCAAAAGATTTTCTGCTCTTGCACCAATTTCATTTTCACCAGGCACCCCTTCCAAAGCATGGAGCAGTGGTAATATGCCTTCTTCATCAATGCATTTCTGTGTAGACAGATGGCCCTTGGCCAGCCCCTTCAACATTGACAGAATGGGTGGTATAGATGGCAGTTTTAGGCCAGCTGTCCATTTTTCACTTGTTCTAAAGCCAGTCTGTCCTGCAGAAGCAAAGCTTTCCTTCACATGCTCAACAGCAGCTTTCGTAATGCCCTTTTCCAGAATAATATCCTTCAGCCTCTCACCACACGAACTAGTCTTGAGTGACTCTGATACACGAACAAAGTTTTTAGACAGCAGATCGCTGTGTTGATGCCTTTTCACTTATATTTTCATCTTTTGGATTCTCTTCATGTTGCTTCTGCAATTGATCAAATTCAGTCCAGTCCCTAAGGTAGGGCTCAAAATGTTGAATAAGAGCTTCCATAGCTGCTGGCTCCCCATAGGTCAAGTACGGCAGGATCCTTGCCACCATCTCCTCATTCCTTTGTTGCTTGTTTGATTTTTTGGCACCTGAAGGATGACATATTCTATCCAAAAACATAAGAACAATTTTCCTGGCCTCCTCACCAGCACCAGTCGCCTCAATACTAGTTGTACAAACACTTTGGGCGATGCTTATGTCACTCTCATTAGCTTCCATAGTAAGACTTTCTACAATTAGTAGAATACCTTCAGCTGGTTCCATTGCATCCGCAGAAAATGCACGTCTAGCTGTCTCAAGCAGCAAACCCAAAGCACCCAGGCGTAATAGGGCACATCTGTTTTCACGGATTTTACAACAATACTTGAGAAGGTTAAGAACAGAAGCCAACTCTTCTTGATTAGATCTGAACTCATCATCACGCAGGCTCTGCCAAAAACACATAGGAACATTAATACTAAAGTGGTCACTCTCAAGCCTTGTTAACAAAACTAGAACACAAAATTCACTTTTTTTCAAGTTCATGTGGATAGCTGCTCAACAGATTGGAGAGCAAGGGATGAAGGTAAGGTAACCAACTCAATGTATAACCTTAAAAAGTGCATACCTGAATCATGCTCAAAATAATCTCAAGGCCTCCACATTCCCTAACAGCACCCGGCTATGGCAAACTCAATTTCAGGATCTTGTGATTCTTCCCTTTCCTCATCCAGCTCTTTAATCATAGGCTCAGTAGCTTCACCATCTAAACCCTGATCATAAAATAAAAATGTCTTATGAACATTACACTGAACCAATGTTAGTAAAGTCAGAACGTCTATGAATCCATCATGAATTGTCCGAAAGTGTTTAACACAAAGATGCAAATAATCACAACAGGCACAATAAGTATAAATACTAAATAACAGAAAGAAAAACACTCTCCTCCAGATTAGTTTATTATAGTACAACAATTTTATTTTATAAATAGAAGGTGCAACAGGATTTGACAAATCTGTATGCAGGCATGCGAGAAATCAGCGTCTTATTGAGTATATCTAGATGCACATATAGCAATATAGCAAACAAACAGCTTAGCAACATATGCGAGACATCAATACAGCAAAGCGACACACAGAGGTTCCAAGTACTAGTGGACATTATACTAGTTTAGTTTATTCGCTGCTAACAAACAGTTCTTATAGACAAGCATCAAGGTCCCTTTGGACCAAATAGGTGATAATAAAAATAAAAAAATAAGTAAAGAAAACAGAAACCCTCATCCCCATAGCTAACCTGCAGTCTGTAGGTCACTGTCATTGGCGGGCAATCTCTGACAGATGAAGCAGCAGTTATTGCGCTGACATTGGACAAAGAATGTTGAGTTTGACCATGGTGCTTCCTCCATACTTGCTCGTAGACTTGGGAAATGCTCAGATCAAGTGAGATTATACTACCACCAACTAATAATTCCATACCATAATCATCCTCCAAAAGTCCAATTAAATCAAGCTGGTTACATATTTTGTTTTTGACATCCCTCATTAGAGGGCCAACATCCACACTGGAGTATGGGTTCTTTGTCATAGAACCCCTGATGAACTCCTCTTGAGTATGTGCCTTGTTCAGTATCAAAAGATAAACAGGCTCTGGTTTCACTGGGCAAATCAGATTGCAGAGTTGCTCCACAATAAACTGCAACAGAGTTTTTGATAAGACAAAACGGCAAGATAATAAGTTAGTCCCTCCATTTCTTTTTATAAGGTCCATTACGAATTTGAGAGTTTTTGGTCATATTATCCTTGTGTCTACTGATTGTCTAGGTAGTACTAGTAGTATATGGTCTTTTACTTGAGAGTTAAGCTTTAGTGCTTCTCTCTAAGTTACCTAGTTATCTCTGTTAAAGCTGTACCCAGCATCTATCTTAGCATCTAGAATATGCCTAGTATCTACTTTATGTTAGAATATGCTGTAGTAGTTGGGATGCTTTCTTATGTACCAAGTTTACTTTTCCTATATAATGAATGAACCTAAAGGCAGCCACGGTTAATTGCTGCCATCTAGATCCTGAGTCCAATTCCAGCTGCCAACATATGTAAGTCGGTTCTTTTATTTAGGCAGTAAGAGTAGTGCAGCTGTCTCTGACTATATGCAATGAAAGCGAGCTAGTTTGCTTCAAATGGAACCTGCCTTATAAACTCCAGCTACTCTATTCACCTCTGTTCATCCTATAGCTGCTGCATTTCTAACATTTTGAAGAAGTATGTTAACCATTAATTCCTCGCACAATTATATTACCAACTACTACAAACCAACATCTTACTAAAAGATGTTAAATACAAATCTAAATGTGTGCTAAACTTACATATAGTTTGGCTAATTGATGACGAAGTTTACAATGTTTAACTTCTACAATTTCACAATTCTAATTCACCCTACATTCAAGTTTACAATGTTTAACTTTTAAGAATCCTAAATACAACCTACATTCTAAATTGATAGTATGCATACTATGTTTAGAGTTGCTACCAAACTATAAGCACAATATCAAAAAAAACAAGGAGAATGTGCTCATACCAAAGACGTCCGTCTCTTTTTTTTTCCTTCACATGCTTCTGCAACCCAGAGATGCAAGCACGAATAAATTGACGTTTATTTTCAGTACTCTCAACAAGCAAGCTATCAAGAAGGTCTTTCAAAAGACGATTGCAGTCATTAATTAACTTCGTCTTTTGCACAACAAGCCCACGGATCACCAGAAAAGCTTCAAGCACCTCAGATAGTAACCTATCACTCATAAACCTGTAGTATGAGGGAAAATGGGTAAGGACATCAAAAAGTAACCAGGCATATTGGTAGCTTTATGAAGCACAAACAAGGGTTTTACCTTCGTCTGATATTGGGAATTTCAAGGAACTTGTTCAGGAGCTCAACAAGCTTATGGAGAATGAATCCCTGTGATATATCAATGCTTAGGCTTCTCTCCTGTGATTCAACATTGACACTTCTTTTGTTATCATAGAACATAATGTTGTCAAACAACCACGAACAGTTAGGAAAAGACGAGAAGACTCTGAATCAATCATGGTCCCAAGTAACTCAAAGTACTCTGCTGCACTGTCACCAGCTGAGAGTGTTTGAGGAAGTAGTGACATGAGCAAGTTCAATAACTGAAACTGTCTAGGAGTGTTTGATGGGCATAGCAAGCTTATGAGTGTGCATATCTCAGATCTTATTGACTGGGAACACGAACTTAAGATCAAGTCTGACACCCAGTGGCCCAAGGCAAATTTCGAGAAGTCACTCTTACTTGACTCCAGACATGCACGACGCCCATCTGAGTCCATATTTGAGAACCAGATAATCAGACTTATATGAATCATGACGTGCCTTCTGAACAGATCCTTTCACTGCCTGGGATACTTTGTACTGCCTCGGACAAAATCTAAATATGATGCACCATTCTCCCATTCAGAATAGCTCAGAAGTGGAATATCCTGGCCTCTTCGACTTCCATCATGAATTTTTCCAGATATATCGGGCTGAATCTTAGCACTGGGGTTGTTAGATGTGTTACCAGTTGTATTATCGTTCTTAGAGTGCACCGTCAAGCTAGATACTCCCAAACCTGATTCTTTGTCCCCACCATCAGATTTTGGTGGTGTGCAAGCCTGAGAAATTATCCTCAAACAAGGAAGAATAATATGTTCAAAATTGCAGGATGTTTTGCTCCAACCTTAATAGAAGAGAACAACAGTTGAAAGGTGACACGTAATCTTGCCTCCCAAAACTCATCCACAAGAGCACAAGTCTCTGATAGCAGCAGTAACTCTTCTCGTGTTGATTGTGCAATGTCCATGGAACGATGGTGCTCAAGACAATACATCACCTTCTTCTGAATCAAGTTATTTAATTCCTGAACCGCATCTTCATCACTTTCTGAGAATGAAGATAGCACAGCCCTAGCAAGAGTGCGTGCTGTCCTAGGGCCCTGATGAATGTTGTTTTCAAATAACTCTGATAAAATTCCAGCACTGACGAGCTGCTTCCTGCAGTGTTCATGTTTTGAAAGCACTTGTAATAACTCCAAGCATTGTGTAACAAATGTAGTACTACACCCATAACAACTATTTGGAGACCTTGGTATTGAAATGGCTGGTAATGCATTGGTATCACTAGAACTTTTCTGGTGCAGATATGTCATTAAAACACGGCGCAGCCCTTGCAATGTCTGAACACTTTTGCTCACAGAATCAAAAGCTGCTTTGCATTTTTCACCATATAGAACACCAAGAAGTGCAATCTTGCGATTTACCTTGCATGTGGGCCCAGGCAAGGACACCATCATCTGCTGAACAGCATCCTTCTGCTGCGAGTCTATCTCGTGTTCACCTATGCTTGACACAAGTTTGATGAGAGGCTTTTAAATCCCATCAGTTGCTGGTACCGCCTATGAGCATTTTCCGATTCTGACTCTATTGCTGCCAATCCTTTTCTCATGTCGTCATCATTTTCCATGTCATCAAATGAAAAACTGGGTTTTGCCATGAAGTGGAATTCAAAACGACCATATTTGCTGTATCCACACTCATTGCAGAGGAAAGAATCAAGATTTTCATAGTTGATATTTCTACACTGCCGCACTGATATGCATTTTCGTGGCAATTACTACATATGCCGTGGCTTATCCGTGACAGACCTGCTACACCGTGGGCATTGCAGTGACTCAAGGGAGGAAGCTTGAAGATTCTCATAAAATGAATCAAGCTCAATCATGAAATTGCATGCTGTAATCGGAATGGGAAATTCAACCTTCAGTTCTGTCTGATTAAATGTAAGATGGCAGCTCTTAGCACGCTTCCAGAGAGTCCAATTATTCTTCAATTCTGACAAGTCAGTCACAGGCCTGTTGTTGTAATACAGGTTGAGTACTTTCACTGATTTAGACTTACGAGCATCATAAACATTCATTGTAACTGACTGTATAGTAAAGCTTCCGGTGCATTTTATTATAATTCTGTTGTCAGTAAATTTGGTCTCAGACTTAAGGGTTTCCAGCTTTGTCCTTGAATATGGAACATCTGGACAGCTGCAGGTAACACAAGGCTCACTCTCTAAGTAATAGCCATCAAACTCCACTAAGCAGCTCAGCGTGTTGTATATACGAGAATTTGGATGATTTGCCAATAGCTCATTCTGAGAATGTAGCGTGTCAAAGATGCAGTTTATGACCTCAGGTGTCAAACATTTATTCACAAGTTCAGAGTCATTCTGCTTTGCACTCAAGTCATTCACTTTCCCAAGTAAACAGGTCATGAGGTCAGTGTACTCAACAATGTTTTGTCCATATACAGGAAGATGTATCACCTTCTGTAGTAGAATCGATAGCATTGTCTCCCTAAGCGGGTTTTTTTTGCATGGTACCACACTCCAAATAGAACACATTTAGCCTCATGACGGACACCTGCTGAGTTCCATTCTAGCAAGAATATGTCAATAAAGTGTTTCAACATGTCACCTTTCTTGTCACTAAACATCTCTACAAACCTGTTCCATGTCCACGCAAGATTTTTCTGAGGAACCTTCAGAACAATCATCAGCCTTCCGCTTCTTTTTTAAATCTGAAGACTGTGAGGTAGTTCTCGTAGAACCCCGAGATCAGTATTCTCTGTTTTTTTGTGCATTATGATTGGCATCTTTTCCTGAATAGAAAGCCAAATTTAGAAGCTTGAGAGTCTGAATAACACACTCTTCACTGAAATGGTAAAAATTGTCCATGAGAAATGGAAGAAGATCCATGTGCTTCAAGCAGAACTTTTGCCAATTCTTTGGCCTTGCCGCAGCCACATCACAAAGAGTCGACAAACATTTTATGAGCTTAACACTTCTCTCATAAGGCACAGGATTACGGAAACCTCCAGACTTGTTTATGATCTTCTTAAGTTTCTTAACTTCATGGGAGTATTGCCATGAATCCCTCACACTATAGTAGTGAGTCTTGCTGCCACATAAATGAAGGAAGAGCCTCCTTGCATACCTCCGAATGAATGTTGTATGAGGATTGCTAATATAGCTGCAAAGCACATCTTGATATCCATCCAACTTTAGATCCTTGGTATTGGGCCCCTTGTAGCATCTATCCTTCTCAGCAGACTTCTCCTTCTCTGGTCGAATCATACTATATACAAGCCGGAAAGTATTCTCCAACAATAATTTGTAGTAGTCCATGAACAGATCAGTCGGATGAGATTTAGCGCATTTAATCTGAAAAAAAGGGAGAGAAATTTCCAGCTGGCAGCTCTCTTCTTATTGTCAATAGGGATCCACAGCCTGAACCAGAAGAACCAGCTTCTCCATTTATGGATGATGACTTGAAAACATGAACAAGTTGCTGCAGAATATCCATAAGATAATTCAAAATGGCTGCTGCCTGAGGGCAGAACAGGCACGGACTAACTGGGAAGCAAACTCATTTTTATCCTGGTCAGCACTGGATGACGGAAGAGTTATTGTTGTTGACGCCAGAACCTGAGCAGGACCTTTCTCTGTCAAATCAGAGCTCCCACTTGACTTTGAATGAGAATTATCACTCCCAGGCTGGTGCCAGTTATGAAACATAAGCGTGAAGAACATGAAAACAAGGATCGATACTTCTCCAAAAGTGCATCGTGTTTTTGGCAGGGAATGGTTTATTTACGTTGATTTCATCCATAAGCCACTTCACAAATTTCTCCAAATCCAAATTTTCTGGCTTTGAACTATCCATGAAAGGACCACCAACTGCAGAAGAAAGCCTGTAGAACAATTGCATTAAAGGTATGGCTCGGGTACCAGCAGTGGTTCCCATCCAACCTCTAAGCTCTTCAATTAGATGGCTAAGTACCAGGGAGTTAATGGCACGTTTTTGATGCAGAAATCGAAACAGTTGTCTGGTCTGTAATAGTCTCAGGTAAGTCTGTAGACTCATATACATGTATTGACGATGGGGAGGTCTGAACACTCCTATCAGCATGACGAACACCAGAATCCGTTAGCTCATCGACAGAGAAATGGATTTCACTGCCTTCGCCTGCAAAATGTATCAACTTCAATTGGTATTGCTGACATGGGATGATCTTTTGAATGGGGTGCTGGTAGGCGATCTGCATCAACTATCTCATAGCAAGTTTCACATAGGTCAAAATCTGGACATATGCTACAGTGCCACCTTTGCCTAAGTATTGAACTGTGGAACAGCCATCACAACAGTATTGCACTGATGATGTGGCAGGATCTTCTTCACCCATAACCTGAGAGTTTGCACTGGTGGGATTCATAACAGAAGCACTTGCTTTAGCTTGGTTTTCAGGAGCATCATCATTAGCCATCATTGTCTGCTTGGGGAAAGGTACTTGGAGAAATCGGGATGAGATAGCCAAACTGAAAACCAGCAATAAAAAACACAACTGAGAAAATGGTATAACAAACAAATATAAACTAGCAAATGTTAATAGTGGTACTCTAATTGATTTATAAACAATACAGAAGACAAAACCACCTGCTAGAAGTTTGTACTGCTTCATATGGTGCAAAGAGCAGCTTCTTCAACAGAGCAACTGCAGGTCCCACTGAAACTCTAGGATTTTCACTGGAATGAAGAGCCAGGCATTCAGCGTAGCTATAAATAAATTCCACACAGGGCACAACAAGACTATTTATCGCTTGTGTGTCCGCCTGTCTAAATCTAATATACCCCAGAAAACTTGCATAAGACCATCAACTAGTTCTGTACCTGCACAATATAGTCATTAAAATAGACATTTTTATGTTAATATTTGAAATTAGAAATGCTTCACATTATCAATGATCAAACTAGTAGATAGTAGATACAATTGTAGGTTGGAGAGTCAAGTTGCCAAATAAAGGAGTCCACAGACCACAACACAAGTTGACAAAGTTAAACATCAAAAACAACAAAAGCAGCAGCAGAATGATTGCTGTGACATCTTTGGAGTTTCATATAATTTATTAAACTGTAATGCTAACCAGCAGACAAGAAGGATAGGCTTCAGAATCATCTAGCCAACCTTCATACAGCAAAAGAAGACAATACAGCAAAAGAAGACAAACAATTGATACACAGAAAAATATCACTACATTACAACATGGTATTTATGTACACGTAGGGACCACATAAATGCAGCCTATGCCATTATGCTGATTGGTAAAAATTAATATAAATATATAATCCTGAAATCAACATGCACAAGGTGAAATAAATCAACAGACAGCAGTAGTTAAGTATCCCTTCTAAAAGTCAAGATGCAATAGTAAAGCAATAAAAATTTGGTTAAACGAACAGAAGTACAATTAATACCATGAGTTTCAAGAAAAGAGGCCAGGTTTGATTTCCTATGCAGTGCAACTTTGAAACTGTATGGAGCTGGGCTATAAATTCTTTTATCACCCAACTAGATGCAGCGCCTCCAACTCCAATTCTTGAAGTTATTGCTGGGAGTGATTTTATTACCCCAAGGAGTCGCATGGTGTCCTTAACCTGTGCAAACATAATCCATAAGTAAACCAGAAAATGGTGGAACAGAGGGAGAAATTGACCCGTGGGCAACAAGATAATAGACAAACTGGTATTTACATGATAGTACATGTCCTTCTTTGGGAACACAGCCTGAAGGACACGGCATGCAGCAGAATGTAGCAGAGGTTCCCTGTCACTTTGAAAAATGGTTTCCAGTAAAGCTCGGCACTTCAGATTATCAAGTTCCATGCCTGTGTCAACCATGTCAGTAAAGCAGCTTGGTTGGCATAGCAGGTATATGCGTGAGAGAATCCTAAGGGCATCTGCCAGAACTTGTTCCTGGATAGGCGCAGCCTTCAAGTTTTGGGGTCTCTTTCCTGATCTACCACCAGTAGCATTACCACCCAGTGCTTCCATATCAAGCGCAGCGTCCATTTTTTCTTTCCATCCAAATTCATCTTTGGCTCGACCATAAATTTCAATACAATCTATCCTTGGTATAGATGAGCCATCGAACGTTGGACCAACAGTAATTGTGAACTCTTCGTCTGCCAGAAGTGATTCAGCAGTAGTAAATGGAATATCATACCATGATCTCATGCCTTCATCAAGCTTAATGACTCTATGAAAAATTGTGATCTCAGAAGGAATGCTGCTAGCAGATGTGTTGCCCACATGGATCCGGCAACCAACCATGACTATATCAGGGTTAGGATTCGAAATAACGACCTACAAACAAAAAATGGAGTGCAAAATGTTATTCTACATCAATTGGTTCAGGCCACTGAATAAAACAAAATCACAGTATAAACAAAACCAGAACAGCCTACCTTGAAGCCAGCAGGTGTCAGACTCTAAATACCCATCATCTGATGTCAATCTTTGTTTAATGCTTTCAGAATCACCACTTTTGGTTGTTTCACTATTAAACTTAACGTCACATGTAAGGCAAGTTGTCTTCTCAAAGAAATCAAGTGGAAATTCTGGTTTTGTGCCAGTGTAAGCTCTACTGCTGAGTATGCTGCTGCCCAGTTTCTTTGTTTGCTCTGCTGTAAGGTTCGTTGAACCATCACCTCCACTAGGTGTATGAGAGTAAATATGAAGGCTTCCATCATCATACAAAAGAAGACAATGTGTTTTATCTTTGGATAAAGGCTTATAGGCAGCAACACCAACCACAGAGGAATTTGCACCAGTACTGTGCCTCATGTTTTGTGCAACCAATTCATGAGGACCCAACGACACCACAAGAGGAGCATTTGATTTAAATTTCGATAGGCAGGTTAGGATACCACTGCCAGATACTAGCTCTCTCCAGCAGTAAAGCCCAGCTGGCTTGGATTTACCATCATGATCCTCACTTATATATGATAATTCCGTTATTGATGAAGAATCAGCATTCAAGCGCCCCATGAAGGTTGTACCATCTTGATGAGATACAAAAAGAAGCCTGTAGGTTGATGAGAAGTACAATGACAACCCTTTATGCATGGATATGGTATCTTCAACCAAGACTGTTTCAGTCAAAATCTTGGCACCAACATCGCCCTCCAATGTAATATTCAGTCTATATAAAAGGCCCCCTTCAGATAGAACAAGTAGCACCAATTTCCCCATTGAGGAGGGGACAAGGGTTGCATCAACTATCACATCATCAGCTACAGTAAAATAATGCATGGGGCTAATATTATCCTGTGAGAGATCATATATCTTCACAAACAGGTTTGTTACTACCATGAGCTGTACCTGAGAACCTTGAACCCATTCCAAACGACGAATATATGCTCCTTCCAGTGCAAGTTCTATGGCAAGGCGATCAGTTACTTCACCACGACTATTTAATGTTAGTACTTGGCAGTCCTCGTATCCAGCAACAGCAAGGTAATGGTCCACCAATGGATTGTAAACTAAATGGACAATTTCAAAGCGAACAATATTCCTGGAAAGGGGCTTCACATTGGTTTTGTCTGCAGTAATAGGTACTGCAGTAGGCTGTCCAATGATTTGTCCCACATCAAATATAGCAACTTTATCGCCTTCTCCAACAGCAAGCTTACCTCGAGTGCTGATACTGAGCAATAATTTAGCCAGAGAACCATTGGCAAGATGTGACTTAAGTTCCCTAGAATTTGGATAATCAGCTTTTATCTTCAGATCCAGTGATCCACTTTTAAATACTTTCTTTAATTGGAAGAAGTCAAAGGAATGTGACACCAGCACATCACCTCCTAACAAAACTTTCCTGTCTTTCAAAAGATTCAATTCCCTTTTGGCTGAGTATAGTAGGCAGCAACTTTTTGCAGATTTCAAGCACCCTAACCTCAATATCCTGATTTTTAAGAAATAAAGGAAGCCCATTGCTGAATTCATTTGGCACAGATAGCTTCATGGTATTATCAGCATCTGTAGAAATGTCATCTTCAAAATCAGAACCACTATCCATTATCTGTTCCACATCCTCGTGATATGGCAATATGGGGTGGAAGCTGCTAGCAGCAGGCGGTGGTACAGTAGAGGTGCCAGTGAATTTCCTCGAGGTTTCAGACACTGACAGCTGCTACCTCTCACACCTCCAGCCCCACAGTCGCAGAAGAAACGGCTTGATCTGGAGTAAACAACACGATGCCCTCGATGACACACCTTGGCACAGACTGAACAGCACCCTTTGGAAACTGTCAAGTCACATGTATAGCAGAAGTACCAATGTTGTTCCATGAAATTACTCCCACTGGATGTAAATGTGCACACTTTTGACGCTAGAGCTTTATCACTGTTTCCATCGTCTTCGTCATCTCTATCAATGCTCCCTAATTCCCCATCAGATGTACCATCATCTTCGCCTTCCTCACAAGAGCTAGCATCACAATCAACAGCAGTATTACTTACTTGATTCGTATGCGAATGACAAGGTTTTCTGAATTTTTCAACTGTTTCAGGATGAGAGATCCTGACCCAAAACTGCTTCCAGAAGTTTTTGATGAAAGTCTCTTAAGCTCACTTCTACTTAGTCCAGTATCACCTAACACTGCCTCCACAAAAGAAAATAGAAACTTCAAAGTTTGCAGTTTGCCCTCATCCTCAACCATTGTCTCCATCAGCATCAGAGTGCTTTCAAACAAGCGCTTGAAGTGTGATTCTTCACTTGATAGTTGAACAAGAAAATGGAAATATGCTCTAGCAATCTGGAGGTCATGTGACAAAAATGCTTGATCAAGTAATGGTAGCATAGAGTTGAAAAGGTGATGCTGGAATTCTTTGTTAAATGTTTCAAATGGAGGACAAATGAGATGCTTCAAGAAATCCACTGTCAGTTCTCCAGCCTTTACAGAGGGCCCCAATAATATAAATTCTAACCAAGACGAAAAGCAGGGCACATCCATTCCAATAAATTTGTTTTGCAACTTCTCTTTAAGACCAGGACAAAAACCATTGCTTAGTATATCAGTCAATAAGTGGATAATCTTCAAATTAACCTGCTCAGATTTGCAATCCAAAACATCAATAAAGACTGACATATCAGCACGCCCAGATGCAAAAATACGGCTTGCTCCTTCAGGAGCACCTTCTGCATCACCAAAGAAAAAAATTTAAACACTTCTGATTTAGATTGAAGGTCCTCCACTACATCAACAACTGTAGAAACCAAAATCTCTTTCACCCCGCTATCCATGCTACCATTCAAGTTTGTGTCAGCCAGGAAACCTTCTAGCTGCTTCAGGATAAACAATTCACCGTATCTCGCAAGATCATTCCTGTTGTTAATTAGACTCATAAATATATTATCACAGTCTCCATGAACAGGTCCAAATATATGATCTGATCTAACTTCCATCACCATACCAAGCAATTTGGAGATAGCACCCTCATCAACTTGGTCTCCTGGTTGTGCAACCTTTATATATCCAGTAAAGGTTTGCATGATCTCATTTATCACCAAAATGCAAGAAAGGAGAGCACTGTTGCTAGAAATGTAATCTGATGGAAATCCATGCAACAAGCACTTCTGGAAATAATATTTTCGCTGCCCTTCACCTAGCTTTGTGGTGACTCTATCTATCCTTGATGAAACCTTACATATGGGTTCCAGCATTTCCAAATATGAACCAGATTTCTCAAAAAGAAGATGGTGCTTGGATTTGTCAAAGACAGAATGCTTGAGCAGCAGGGAAGGATAACAAGTATCCAAGGAAGACCTTCCAAAAAATGACAGATAAGCTTTCTTAAAAGTACGAAGGTAGGTCTCCAAAAGAGAAGATAGTATATCCAAACAGTGTCCACTGTTCTCAGTTATGTAGATAGACAAATTCTTCCCACGAGTAAATAGGTACTCGTCATGAACCTCCTGTATTTTGTGTGAATCCACCTCAGATTCTACACCTGTCTGCTGCCTTTGAAGAACAGAATTAATGTGAGAGAGAATAAAGGAAATCCATGCCCCTTTCCTGAAAAATCCCAACTCTCCAGTGTACTTGAACCAAGAATATCAGAGTGCAATAACTTTAGGAGTTGAAATATTAACGCAGGTAGATCAACACCAAGATGAGATGAAGCACCGCTGCTGATACTAAGAGCAAATGTTAGGAAGGCATTGACATCGTCAAGGTCAGGCTCCAGGTAATAATTATTCAGAACAGAATCATTGCCTTGACAGCATATACCAGAGAGAGTACTCCAGCAAATCAAAAAAATGTATCTTTCCACAATGAGATCATCAGCAACTTCAGGGCTCCTACCACTCCAAGAACCAAGGATTTGTGACATCGTTGCACCCAAATAAGCCAAGTTCAAGCCCAAAGTTTCAACAGCAGCTTTATCAAAACAGAACTCAGCATGAACTGGAGTAACATCAATTAACTGAGGGAGCAAGTTACTAGCTACAGAACTCTTTTGGACAGAACCACCAAACAATTCCTCAACAATAACAGTGGCAAGGGATGGCAAGCAGTCATTTGTGGGACGTGACTGGCCTTCCTTCAACTGGATATCCCACAATCTGGATCTTAACCTTGTAAACAACCATGGTGGGTGTGTGAAGGGGTACAGCAACATATGGCGCAGGACAAGCAGAAGCCTTGATAGGAGCAATGCCCATCTTGTCAGCCCAGCCACAGTTACACCAGACACAGGCTGTTTCATTTTTTCTAGGGAAGAGAGTACAATTTTGACCAAATCAGCCTTTTCTGACTCTGTGGTTAAATGGAATGCTGCCAAAACAATTTCCAGATGAAAAGGACACGGGAGACTTGCACAGAAATCACTAACATTTAATGAGCTGGATGATGTATCATTTGCCTTCTCCAAAAGATAAGTAACATACTGAATAAAAACCTTTCTTCCCAGACTAAAACCTGAGTTTGATGTGTAACTCATAGCATGCACAACGAGAGCAAGTGTATAGTGGTTATAGGTATACTTCCCACTTTCAACATTAAACACTTTTTCCACAAGATATTCCCTTAAAGAAGCAGGACATTCATCACAAACAAGAAACGTTTGTAGAAGTTCAAAACAAGCTGCATTGATGTGTGGTAATTTATTTTCAGAAGAAGACATCATATTTCCAGTGCTGCTATCATCAGGGAAGCAAGCTTGGCACTTCAGTATTGAAAAGAAATTGATCTAGATGACAGGTACTGAATTTTCTGCAAGCGCCCATATATATAGCACTGGACCACTCAGGAGACAAGATGGATGTTTTCATAAAGCACATCAGATCAGTAGCTAACTGAATAAACCCCTGCTGGCTCTTTGATGGACTGTTCCCAAGAGATATTGACTGTTCAACACTTTCATTTAATCCTGCAGGACGTACTTCAGCAAATAGGTTCCCAAAAGTGCATCATCCTCATGACTTGCCACAGATTCCAATTCCGACACAGCATCTTGTTTTGTGCAACTCAGATGTTGCTTCTCACTTGTCAATGATTTCAGTCCTTCTTCATGGAGGAAAAAAAGTGAGATGTACTAAACCACTCAACCATTGATGTCCTGGAGGGAAGATAAGCCATAAATACTCCTCACATGTATATTTCTTTAAGCAATGGTACCTCCTCTGAACGGATATGACAAGACAGGTCACTTGTATCTTTGTTGCATGAATAATCCATGATATCTTTGTCTGGTTTGTCCCTGTCAACACGACTTGTCCATCGCTTACGCCTCTTTAAAAAGTTTCAGCACAAACTGAATAACGTGAGGAGAGTAAGCTAAAGGAGGCACCAAGCAAGTACCACATTTTTCATATCTCCATATATTAGACTGAAGATTTCCAGCATGGATGAAAGAATGCATACTTTAACTGTACAACAGATATTACTGTTGCAAACACTAATGTTTTGCATTATCTGTAGAAATTCTTCCAGTATCTGCAGCAAGATAGTGCCAACACCATCTACAGAAAAGACTTTGTCATGATTAGAGAACTTGAACTTCAGTCTGAACAGGGATGGAAGACTATCAGCACATCTTGCTACCGAGGATAACATCATGGCATCAGAGGCATCAGGAGGGAACTCCATAGAAAGACCACAGACTAACTTCAAAATTCTTTGGGTGAAAGACAACCTGTCAATGTTTATATCTTCAACCATTTCCAAAGCAGGAAACTGGCAAAGCTTCTGCACCAGTGTAAGAAGGCGTGGCATACACTGTAAGTGAGCAACCGCAAAATGCTGTGCCAATGGCACCATGGCATTTGGAGATACTGCAGAGCATGATTGGGTATTCTCTAAAATAACATAATCTCGCTGCAAATATTCTGGTAATAAGGCCAAACAAAACCGCTTAAGGTCATCTTCACTTTTCGAGCAGTTGAAGCCTTGGTAACAAAGAATTGAAGATAAGTTAGAACTCATCAAATGAAAAGCTACAGTGCATAAAACATTGATTCCCTTCGCATGGGAAAGGCCCCAAGAGTTTACCTTTTAGATAGCAGAAATATTTCTCTTGTGGGCTCACGCTCAGTTTCAGCTTGCACAGATGTCCACTGTGCAATGATGTCATTTATAATGCTGGGTTCCAATGAGGATGCCTTATTGAGAGTACCATTAAGCAGTACAGATTCCACAAAACAGATAACCTCATTCTACAAACATGTGACACAATTGTTAAGAAATAAATAATGCAACAGACTTCCAAGCATCTATGAAGAATTCTGGCTCAACAAAGATGGAAACAAAATGGTAGCAGCCTATCAAATTATTCTTAAGATAAACATCTTATAAATTTTGAAGGATGGAAACTCAGACAAAAAAAGGTGTGGTGCCCAAGGGAGCTGGCACCCTCTCTATCTCAGCCATTGCATGCGATTGCCCCCATCAACTTTAACAAAAACAGGTTAATGGTTGGAATAGTAAAAAAAATATATTTACAGCAGACAGAACTGGTTGTATATTGGATTTCTGTGTAGTAGCAGATGATTGTGTTGCAGATTGCTGCATACCTGTTTTTTTTTTTTTTTACAATTTGTATTCCAAACACTTTGTGCTTTAATTAATGTATTACAAAGCTCCACTTTATGGTTTCCATATTATTGGGCCTTACAAAATCATATGTTGCCTTATAGCAATCATGCTATCTGTATATGGAACGCAGGTAGCATGGTGTGCAACTGAAAATTATGGAACTAGACCATGAGTAGTTCAACAGAGAAGAATGAACCCCATACAACAACATAAGCACATCATTTTGATTCACAGAAGCTATACAAGTACATATTTCAATTTTTTTACTGGATATCCAGCCATCTGCTGTCGTTAGTGTCTATTTGAGCAGCTTTTCAGAATTTAATATAACAGTGTGGATACGCAGGGCGCCAGCCACCAAGGTCCAAATGCATACTCAAATTCAGAATAATAGCCCCAACTATTTAAAACGAAGCCAACAGAACTTACCAGTAAGCCAGAGTCATCACACACATATGATGAATTTTCTAGATGTAAGAGACAAAATTCCAAAGATCTCTCCACAATCTCCACAACTGTTGGCTCCACTTGCTCCACTGATAACAAAAGGTGAAAACAGAAAATAGAAGTGAGAAACAGATCAAATCCTAACCTACACTAGACCTCTAATACGTTAAAAGGACAGGAAACAGCAGAAAAGAGGCAATAATATTGGGGGAAATCTATTAATTACTATCTAGTAAGTGAGAATTAGTACTCCAGTAATCATAGGCAAGAAAAATAAATTATTTCAAAGAAAGGCAACTTTGCAACAATGGTGGACAAGTCCTATCATTTTATTTATTCAACACCAAGCATCAGAGAGGAGTTGAAGCTTCAGTGCTTTCGGTGTCATTCAGAAGGTCACTATGCCACTAAGGGCATGCCCAATATCAAGGAGGGGCATGCCCAATATCAAGGAGTGACATGAAATGCAATAGAGATTGCTTCCTAGCATCTCATACCTCAGTCTGAACACCATAACTGATATAACTATCTTTACAGAACTAATTTATACATTTCTCATCAATCAATAAAGTGATCAGGACTGGTAGGGAGGAGAAATGATACATCTCAAGATAAAACCACTGTCTAAGATGGATATTAGATACTAAGTGCAACATAGACAACGACAGCAGAAAAAAAAAAGGTACTGAATAGAAAGGCAACAAATATCAAGTATCAGAAATACAAACCCATCCTTTAACCACACCCAGATCCATATCCCAGTACCCATTTTACACCCTCCCCAAATTTGTCCACACCCGTTTCCCCCATACATATGGCATACGGGTAATTGGGTAGCACTAGTGTCCAGCAACAAAGACGGCCTGTGCCTGCTTGTCGCATCTCTCGGCAGAATCAGGGCGTGTCGGCTAATGGCAGCATTGGCACTTGTGGTATGAGGAGCGCTTTCAAGCTATGGCATCCTTGGCATTCTTGATAAGCCAGTCAACCCTGCTGCCATGCTGTACACAACAGGAGCAGGCACAGTAGCTCAACGAGCAGCTGCTGCGGCACGACAAGCTGAAGGAAGTGGCCCATGGTGTTGATAACGACCACCTCCACAGTCATCATGTGTTTCATGTCCTCCACCATGCCAGGGGGCATCACGAAGTCGGCCTTCACCTAGACGACGCTGCACGGCACAGTCCCAGGAAGATTATCCAGGCCACCTCCAGGCGCATATGGACAGCATGCTCTTCTTGAGTGCTCAGCATAGGAAAGGGTCGCTGGCGGTGTTGGGGAATGAGGACGAAGCCCATCACACAGGCATTGAAGTCCGACGACAAGGCGTCCAGCATGCTGTCAATGCTCTCCCGGTCGAAGCCCGGTCGAAGCCGCCCACATACCCCTTCTCCAACAAGTTGATGTGCCTGGGCACAGCCGGCATTCCATTTTCTGAGAGCTTCAGGGGGCGCGACACAATGCTTCCCTTGCATGCAGGCAAGGGCAGCAGGAACAAGGTCGGAATTGAAAGTGACCGAGCAAACGGGTTTACCCTCCCCATACCCTCTTACAAGTGGGTACGTCCATATCCTACCCATTTCTGATGGGTGAAAGATTTTCGATCCATATTCTACCCGTTTAGCCTGGATACGGATTTGGGGACGGACATTGGATGCCCAGTGACAGGTTAGTAAACAAGGCAGGTCACCAAGGGGCTAATCCACGAGCTCAAAACAATGCTGAAAGGGTGACAGAAAAATTGCAAGGTTCAATCCAAATCTTGGAAGTTCTCTCCAAACATTAGAAGTCTTAGGGTTTCAAGATGATAGAGATCATATTGGAACAAGGGAAACATGAGGAAACTAACAAATTCATTACCCTTGTTTGACATAGAATAGATACATTGGTAAGACCTCACATTTGGAGCTCTTGACCTCTAAGAACAATCTTTTAATCCAAGGAAAACTATCTCTTCACACTGGGTATATATCTATAAGGAACTTAACCAAGCATCAAGAAACAATGAAACTAATATTCTTGTTTTTCTCATGCCTATAAATTGTTGGAAATAATCCTACGTGTCTAGGTGCATGCTAGTGTCTAGGTTCATAGCCTTTACGCTAAATCTCAGCATGGAATAGTAGGCTGATTATTTGGGTCACATTCTGCATTAATTAGGAGGCTACCACAGCAACAATTTGTACCTCTCAGCACTATATAAAGCTAGGAGGAAAATTAGAAAAAGGCTACGCCATTCCAGCCACCAAACCCACGATGTTCATGTTGTTCTTGTGTGTGTGCATTCCTGGTGATCTGTTGAGAGGCTATTTGCCTTTCATAAATTACATAGTGAAAGAGAAATCTGGAGAATACCATTCTGAAATCAAACAGCAACCAGACAATTATAGCTATTAATAACCTGATTTGGTAAATCGTGGTCTTCTTGTTGATGGAACAAAATTCATATAAGATTCTTATAGGCCCTGTTTGGCACAAGCTTAAAGTTAGGAAGAGGGTAGCTTTTCTCAAGCTGCCCACAGCATCCGCTTAGTGGAGAAGCTCGGGCCCAGAAAAGCTAATTGTTTGGCAAAAATGGCTTTTTTCTCTAGCTTCCATGGTGGTTTCCATGGAGATCTTGGAGATGAAGACGGGACAGTCAGATCTCCGAGATGGAGACAGAGATAGCCAGATCTCACAGGAAGGTGGGCTGATCTGATGCTGCACCCATCTGAAGGGTGCAGTGGCGGAGGGTGAACCAAGGGGGCAATCAAAGGAGCCAAAATGGAATGAGAAACCACTCACTGTAGAAGGCATGTTCAGTGGTTCCAGTAAGTGTCGTAGTTGCGCTGGACGGCTGAGGTCTCACATCAAATAAAACTATCTTGCAAAGGTTACTCAATTTAGGAATTATAACAAATTATGATAGTAGGACACATCTTATTCTATACCAGCGTAATGCACCGTAGTGGTTTCACGCCTAACATAAATTATAAAGGACAATCAACAAAAAGACTAGCTGCAGTCACATATGAAGCTTCTGCCGTTCATCCAAGGTGACCAAAACCCCTCAGAGCATCAACTGACCACATTAGGCTACAGCCTACAGGGGCAGAAGTCCAGTATCGCTTCTACGAGGCGCTGCCAGTGGAGGGGGTAAAAAGGCAGAGGGAGGTCAGTGGTGGCTTAGGGGACTTGAGGGTGGTCACAGGGAGCTCAATGCCAGAGGGGAACTTGAAGCCATTGGACACAGTGAGGCTGATGGGAAGTGGCACGAACAGGGTAGTGGAGGCATAGGCGAAGGCTGGTGCTGTGGGAGGCGGTGGAAGCTGGCGCGGTGGGAGGAGGTGGATGGCACGCAGCTGTGTGCAGGGCTGGTGGAAAAAGCTAAGAAGCTGCCTGGGGACTGTTTCTACAAAAATCCAGTGTCCAGATCATCTCTGAGGAGCGTTGGGACAAAAAAAAAGCACAATAGAAGCAACGTGTTCAGTTGCCTGGAAGCTTTTTATATGGTTAGCTGCTGAATAAGCAGTTCTAAAGAGGACTTTAGTCTTGCTATTTTCTGCAGTGCTCCAAAATCTAAACACCTAGCCCATAGTTGGCAAGAAATGGGAACCACGGATCACCACTGCATCAACTACTACCAAATGATAAATACCAGTATCCAATCTACACTGGCTGCTGATCATGCAGTTCAGCCACTGTACCGCTGTACCACTGAGAACTCATCCTGATAACCAAGCAACAACCAGTCCAATATTAGATAGACGTAAATAATGATTCGTCAACCACAGGGAGAAGTATAGTGAAACTGATCCATGCGAGAAGCATGCATTTTTAGTGCAACTGTGCATAAAAAGTTACCAAGTGGCTAAAACAAGTTCTAATGGGTCTCTTCGTAGTCAAGACTCCTAAAAATGTGTAGAGGAAAAAAAAGCATTCATGAACTCATGGCACCCAAGGATGACAAAGAACAAGCAAAACTGTAAACCTCACATCACACAAACATAACAGACAGAAGCAGAATGCATAAGTGGACCATGCCCAAAAAGAGTGAAACAGAAACATATTCACGATGCCTAAACCTTTCTGACAAACAATGAGATTGATACAAAATATTAACTTAGAAAAACTTGAGCTATGGGTGAAACAGCTTTGAACTTTAAACATTACAATGAAACATAGATCAACTGAGAGGGTGTGAATTACAGACTCACATCATATCAAATTCCAAAAGAAAAATGAAGCAACTAAAACATCATATCAAAATGTAAACGAGAAACAAGGCAACTCAAATATCCTATTCCTATCAAAATCCAAAAGGAACGGATCAATTAATCAATAAGGATATCTAAGTTGCTCCACATGAATGAATATGAAGCTTTCATCGATCAAACAGAAGGCGATACTTATCTTACTCTCTAATAACCATAAGCAATTTAAGATCACACAATAAAAAGTAAAGTAGGAGCATCGCGTCTAGTATAGCACCCCAACAGTTATAAACCTACAACCCGCGATAGTAACAGCAAAGAAACCACCCATGCTCCACACTCCACAGCCACCACCCATGGTCCACGGCGAGACGGGAAGGAATTAGCGGGTGGGATCGGGGAGCACACCTGAGGCAGGGAGGACGGCAAACACGACGGCCCGGGCGGCAGCTAGAACGGTACGGGCGGCGTCTGGGTCAGCCAACTGGCCGGCGGCGAGGGCCCCGCTGGGGCCTCGAGCCCCGGGCGCGCCGCGGGCGACCGGAGGCGGCGTACCGGCGGCTCCGGCTCCCCGGAGGCAACTAGGAGGTCCAGCATCGCCGAGATCTCCGCCGCCGCCATGGTGACTACGATCGGCGGCGGCCCCTATACAGAGAGAGGAGCAGGCCTCGGATCTACGCCCTTGTGATGAGAGGGTTTTGTGATGAGAGAAATAAAAAAAGGGGAGAGGAAAGAGGTGTTCATGCGACTACCGGGAGGAAGGTGATGCTTCGAGTGGTTTTTTTTTATTTATCATCATCATCACTATATAAATATCATCATGCCACATTTGCTTTTTGGTTTTGTCTTCCTTCGCGAGTAAGGGTAGGTTTGATTGGACAGAGAATTCCCTTTGTACCTTAATAAAAATATAAACTCTATCCATCTCTACTGTATACGGAAAAATATAAAAGTGCAAACCACAACTATCGTATAAACTCATGTAAACTATGGCAAAAAAATAGTCTAAATTCATCAAAAAAAATACACATATAGATGATATGATGATAAACAAACTTGTAAAAATCTTGTCTGAAATCGACTTCCTTTGTGAGATATAAAATAACAAATTTCGGGCCAAAAGCGACAATTTGTTACAAATTTGTTATTTTTATATCTCACAAACGAAGTCGAAGTTTAGACAAAGATATTTTACAAGATTGTTTATCATCATATCACCAACATGTGTGATTTTTTTGTTGAATTTAGATGACTTTTTTTATATGGTTGTTGAATTTAGATGACTTTTTTTATATAGTTTCTTACTTCCTATCATTTCACACTTTTCATGATAGTTGTGGTTTGCAAATACATATTTTGCCACTATATACTAATACTACTTCATCATCTATTTCTCTTTACATGACGTTCACCACATTGAGTAGTTCTTACTTCCTATCATTTCACACTAGCAATTTCAACATGTAACCACCTCGGTAGTCCACTATCATTTACAATTTAAGCTTAGGTGTCTACGTTACAACCCACTATCATATGTAATTAAAGTTCAAAAAAAGTTTGCACTAAAATTATGATATCCACATGAGGGAGATACATCATCCACTATATATATATATATATATATATATATATATATATATATAATAGTTGTGCTAATAAATTTGTACATGTATCATATCATGTTCATGTATTACCAATATTATACATATACATCATCTAATTCTTATTAGTTGACATTCTAATCTATCTATATTCCTCCTCTTGTGTCGTGGACTCGTGACTACGCATGGAAAAACCTCCTAGTATATATATATATTAAAAATAATGGAAATACTTACTATCGAGCGCACAGGATTCGGTGCTATGGAAGAGAGATTAGGTGTGCATTTCTTATTAATTTTTATGATGATATTCTAAAGAGTTTTTTTATTTTTTGTTTATCATATACTTTCCTAGTTGTTCAAAGTAATATACGCGGTACAAAATTCATGGTAGGAACTTTTTTGAGTCATTGTATTTTTCTATTCATATGAAGAAAATAAATATGTGATCTTCGAATTGGAAAATCGAAATGAAGTACTTTTTGTTCAATGTATCTTGACCTAGGATTGCTAAAAAGTAAAGGATCCACTCATAGGAAAACCTAACATTTCCCTGCAATTGGCACTGATCCATTTTAACGTCTAATGATTGAGGAGTCCTTCCAATTAACCAATTAAGAAGTTAAGCTCGCTGCTTTTTTTTATTTTCCTAGAATTAGAGCCAAGGATTTATTCACTAGAACCAGATAAACTCTCTTCCTTTTCTAGTAAACCGAGTCACTTTCCTTTAATTAATAAAATAAACGAACCTAGTAAAATCCAACAAAACACAACAACAAGAATAAGAAAGAGATCATGTTGCACTCTTTGAAACAAATTCTTATAAATTACATAGATGATTTTGATTCGCCAAGGTTGAAGGAGGTCATCTAAATCGTGCTCGTGCCTACTGCGTGCGACGTCTTCTTCCTCACTTTCGCGCCTACAATCTTCTTCCATAGCTCTGACTTGGAGGATTGGGTTACGGCGGACCGCGCCACCCCCTTCTTCCTAACCCCGTGAGCTTAGAATAGAGGAGTTTGGGGGAGGAAGGTCGGCCAGGCGATGGGGGCAACAACAAGGCGATATAGGGGGCATGGCGGTGGTGGAGGCAGGTAGAGCAGGGCAGAACAGGGGCTATGCCTGGAGGTCACGACGGCATGCGAGAGGGGAAAGGGGAGCAGGAGGTTGTCGTCGGTAGTTGGGTCTCACTGAAGTTGTACGATATTGGCAAGACCCTACCGTCCGTGGTGGGATAGTGGGCGACGGGGCAGTGAGAGGTGGTGGAGACAGGACCAATGGCGAGGATGGTGTCACTAGATTCGGAGCCGAGCAGGTGAGGAGGCAGTGGGGAGGCACCTCCAGAGGCAGGGAAGACACGGGGAGGAGGTGGGGTGGGAAGGACTAAGAAGGAAGAAGACAAACTGTACGAGTGGAGGTTTTTTAAGCATAGGCATGCGTCTCCTAGCAGCGTCCTAAAAAATTGAGTTTCCAGGTACCACAAAATCATGTTTTTTCAACCTCTTGTACCACTACAACTACCACTTATTTTTCTCAATTTGGAAGTTAATTGTGACCATAAAAAGTTAATTTGTCCTTGTGTACTGTGGTTGCTAAGGGCATGTTTAACCTACGCATGAGGGATGTCTATAAGCTTTTGGAATTGGACACAAATAATTATATTGACGGTTCATACAATGGAATGTATGGTTGCTCGTTTGCAAGTTGATTAATGCTTTACATGTAGTGAAGATTAGTCATGAATACCACTTTTGTAGACCCTTGTGTTGTTATTTGATAAAAATAGTTCACGCTCAAATAAACATGATTACAATATATTTTAGAACCATATTAGGATAACTTGAACTAAGCACCCACAACTTCAATTTTTTAGAGGATAAGAACAAAAATCAAATGTCAACACACTTAAGACTTTCTCAGTGCTCCTTTTCATACAACTTTTTATTCAAACAAAATCAATACATAAATACACATTGATGTACCCTGGTCTTCAGCATAGTGTGTTGATGCTCAAAAGGGTCCCAACGTGGGCATCCTCAACAAGTTCCTAACGTCATGGGCATGTTTGAAAATAATTGGCACAACAAAGGGTAAAAGAATCAAGCAAGGAAGAAGGAAATGGTGCCTACCCCTACACCAGTCAGCTTACCCGACTATCCCTCCTATGTTGGTCGAGCCACTATGTTGAGCCCATAGAGTGAACACAATAATCACCCACCCCACCTCACGCCCACAAGTGACAGGTGCTTACTAGTTTCGTGCATGTCCCATGGGTGATCATGAGTTCCTTGTTTGTCCGGCTATCACATAGGTCTCATTATTTTTCAACTAGTTTTGTACACACACAACTGGTAGGAGGATGAAGACTCGAAGGACCAAGGAAAACATGTTGAGGATGAGTTGCTCCATGATATTGATGTGCTTCATCATTGCAGTCTCCTCCTCATCCTCCTCTGTTGACATTTCTTAGCGCAATCAATGGAAACAGGTTTAAAACCCATCCCCAATAACAAATAGCCGAATGCGCCGTGACATCCCTAAGTGAAACCACCATGTCGGTGATCCGAACGGAACGCCAACGGGATAGATCTTGCCATCTTAGATATTTCATCCGCAAGCGCACGGATCTATCATTGTAGCATTTCACCCGGAAGTATTCAGGGTATCGTTATTTATATTTTTCCCAAAGGAAGACATGTGTTTAATAAGCTAGCATGGCATTTGAATAGAGGAACACGTGTTTGCTTAGACCAATTTGTTCATAACAGGGGTAAGCAATAACGGTTTATGGATAGTGTGACACACACTTAAGAATCCACCCAGCAAAGGATAAAGAAAATAGATAAAAGAATAAATGAATAACCTAATGGAGTAATTCTAATGTATCTAGTCATGGCCATACAAATGAATAGTTAGGATCATATGCAAACATGATTTAAGCATGGTTAGGTCTAGGATACCGGGAGACCCCACCAGAAGTCTCGCTTCCCACCGAGGCATTTACGAACTCCTACAAAGACATACGAACGTGGGGGATTTCAAGGGACGGTCAAGGCTTGTCACGACCCACCGCCTACCCCCTCAACCGTGGCATGCTCTCATATTCGCAGTGTCGTAATACCGGGCACCATGCCCGCATATCGAGCACTACTCTTGTCCCCCAGATCCCCACTCGTCGAATGGACTAACTAGAACAAGAGCAAACCCGAAGGAACAACGAACCGATATCCCACCTCTAATCAAGTTAGGCATATGATGATCGATGATGAACCGATATGAACATGTCAAGATTATGATATGTAAACTATATGCTAGTTCATATACCAACACAAGAACATGAACAAAACTATACTCTAGTTCATAAGTTAGGCCAAGAACATAGATATAAGACTTGCAAATAGAAGAATGCTCCATTGAGAAGATATATTACCAAGGCACTTTCTTCTAGGAGACAAGCCCTCCTTGTAGCTCTTCTACTCCAAGTGCTAACTGCATTAGAGCACTTGTGTGACATAGAGATCATATAATATATTAAGAATTGTTACTAGAAGGCTTGCAAGACATTAGAGCTAGCGCAAAACCGCATTTACGCCTTTTGTCTTACTAATCGGTTTTGCTAAGTGACTTTGTAAAAATTTTATAGGCTATTCAAACCCCCTAGCCATCTAGGATCTTACAGCTTGGTTGATTATCATGCTCTTGGGAGGTTAGCCTCTCAATCTACATCACGTGGCAATCAAATCAAGTTATTTTTTTATAGCTCACTACACTATGATGAAGGCCAAATCTAAACCCTAGACCTAAGAAGATGCAGCTGCTGCTTGGTAGCAATTCAAGGTGTCACAGGAGCCATGCAAGTAACCAATCCCATGAGGCATGTTGACGATCATTATGGTCTATTATTAATCATCAATTTAATGCATAGATATGATCTATAGCCTTATTAGGGATTTCAGCTAATAATCTCCACGAGTTTTAGTGAGTTTCCGCCACACGAATATCCGCAATAAGACAAAAAGAGGAGGATTGAAGGGCAAATAAGATGCAACTTATCTGAAGGCTAGTATACGTCACAAGGCCCTTGAAGATGAGAAACAACCCCGAGAAAGGTGGGTCCCACCTTTGATAGAGGAGGGGCGGCCAACCTGGCGGCCTAGGGCGACCGTGACGGCCAGAGTCACGATGTGTCCACAACCCGGCGACCTAGGGGCGACCGCCCGCCGAGTCACCATGTGTCCATCTTCCGACGTTTCCCAACCGCCTTTTGATATTTCATCTCGACCATCCATTAATTAAGGCCGGTTTGATCCAACAACTATGATTCATCACTACCCATAAGCAAAGACAGACGCTCTCCCCAAAACCCTAATTCATTATTCAATAGACTTCATTATATTCAGAGAGAATTAGAAACTAGGGTTTCCAAAGATTAGAGAATTAGAGAGCCCTATTCAAGGTTTATAGTTTTAGACAATCTATTAGAAATTCAAGGAAGAGTTAAAGCATTGCTCGGGACTTTAAATATGTTATTCTTGGAGATTCAAGAATATATTCATTTGAGTTCTCATTATTGTAAGGAAAATGGACCTCGTCCTATTTAGTATAGATTTTGGTGTTTTGAATGATCAAACATGACCAAATGAGACTAATGAGTTTGTAAGTGTTTATTTTGTAGTCTCATATGATGCAAGACATATTAGAAGCTCAATGGAAGATCCCATGGATCCAAGCAAAGTGTAAGCATGAAGATTGAATCGAGCCCGAAGCAAAGATCGAAGAAGAAACAAGGTGAGGAAAGTGTCTCGAGGCCAGCGGGACGTGTCTAGAGAAAAGCCGACGTGTCCGATGTCTTTAAGGTGTGGCGTCCCGTAGTCTCCTGGGAGTTCTTCGATGACGATGGCGGTAAAGCACGACATGTCCGGAGAAGAGCAACAACGCCCGATGTGCAACGCAGCGTCGGGAGATTGCGGCGAGCTGTCCGATGCGCTTTTCGCTCGGGTTGCTCGGGTGTGGGCGGGCGTTGCACCTTGTGTGTCCGATCGACCATGCGGCGTCCGATGCAAGTCTACACGCGCCTAGCGGCCTCGGCAATCGGCTACGGGCGGCAAAGAATGGTCGGGAGCGATCCAACGGTCGGCTCAACCATCAACAATGCACGGCGGTCCGATGCTAGGGTTGGAGCATCCGTGCAAAAAGCCCCGAGAAGGCTGGATTCGCCTCAATGGCTAGTTTCTCATTTGGGTCTATATATATACACACCACCCAACTGGCCAAATAAGGGGTGTGGGAGTGTGGAAACATACCAAGGGTGTTGAGACACCATTTTAGAGGTCCCCACTTGCATAGTGCTTAAAGAAATATTCAGTGATTAGGTTGAGTGCTTTTTGCAAAGTGCTTAGGTTGATTAGATCATTGGTTTATGCTCTTGCTCTAGGCTTAGGCTTAGTGTTTAGTGAGATTTATGAATCTTCAAGAGTTGTACATCAGAGGGACTATGCTATAGATGAGTATATGTTATCTACTTATGCTTAGACTTAATGATTAGTAGTTACTAGTATAAGAGGTTGGTTGTGAACACAATGAGCAAGAACAATACATATTACATTAATCGGTTTGTGAGATGGATTAGCATGGACGTGCTTGTGAGATGGATTAGCATGGACGTGCTTGCGGTACAATAGATTATGGTTTTAATATTGCACAACCGGTTCTTACATTATATAGATCGTCGTGATCCTCGTAGTTGTGATATTGTAGTTTTACATACACGATAGGTAACAAAATTGGGAACAATTTGTAACCACTTGGACAATGGAAGAGTGTTTACATCCCCATGATTCTCCTCAAGTTCCCAAATTCAGCGACACGATCCAAAGACTTGAAGCACAATTGAAGTTTGGTGTGTGGAAATTGATGATAAAAATCCTCAAAGCCGAACGATGCCCGATGGTTGAAATCGGCAAGGATGTTTGTTTGGTGTCTTACGGTCAAGCAAATAAGATCGTATCGTTATCTGTCATCCGAATCTGAATTGTATAAAAGGCTCAAAGTAGTTACCATGGTTGATGAAGGTAATGAAAGTGATTAAGGTCGGTTAGTTGGTCAGGTGTGCTCTGCTTTTCAATTTAAGCTAACTATATAGTAAAATAATTGCCTATCTATTCTGTAGTGTCATATCGGCAAGTGGGCGACTATGGTTGTGCTCTTGCTCTTGAAGCCCAATGTGTAATGTTGAGATGCATCGCACGAGTTGGATAGGTTGTTTATGCTTGTTGTGTCTGGTGGGACATGAAACCTACATGTATGCGAGGAAGTGTATGTTAGGGAGACAATTTGCCTATCAAGTAAGAAAACCAATCAAGTGTGTGCCCGATCGGATTATTGAAGTCCTTCCTCGTCATGTCCGGTTTTAGTTCCTGCACGTGTACTCAAATCATTAGCTAGTTGCCATGGTATATGAAAGATTGAATAGTGAACGAGAGTACTGTAAAGTTGTTTGCGATGAAATATCTTACCTTTACTAAAATCTGGTCCAGATGGTGAGTCATATGATTCATATTCAGGATATCATGGTACAACATGAAGCTTGAAACCTAGTCTAGATAGAGCTCGGCATGAAAGGAGAGGGAGCTACAGCTCGACGACAAATTGCGTCTCCAAAATCGCAAGACCTTGAATATGCCTCTGTATTGTCCTAGGTGTTGAGATGTTGATGCAGCTATTGTATATGGACCGAAGAAAGATCCAGTACCTTGGTGTACTCTGGCAATGACTAAGAACCGTTCATGGCTTTAAGAGAGTAGATAGAATATTGGGCAAATAGCTAAATGAGCGTTATGTAGTGACTATGGATATAACAGTTGATCCCCATTGATTAAAATTCTGAGTAAGATGCCTAGAATATTGGGCGAATAGCTAAATGAACATTATGTAGTGACTATGGATATAACAGTTGTTCCCCATTGATTAAAATTCTGAATAAGATGCCTTGCCAATTTGCACATTTTTTTGGAGCTGAGTGGCCACTTGGAAGTTGGTACAGTACTTGTGAAGGTGGCTGTGCACAGATCCTTGGAAGCGTTACCTCAGGTGGCAATGGTGGAGCAGTAGGTTTGTTCAGTCCTGAATGATAGTGTCGCAGGTGTCAATCACAGACACCGAGGAAGAATGTTAGATTTATGTGGATATAATGTACTGGTCCTAATGTTTCATGGAAATAGTGACCGACCTAAACCTTAATAGTGGCCTTGCTTGGTAATCTGTGGAAATGATGAGAGCAAGAAGGCTGCTGAAATACAGCATAAATCAAAACATGAAAGTTACAAACGTAGTACTGAAAGAACAAATGACCAACTGAACCTATAAAACACTACAATGGAAAAATAACAGGAATTTACTGAATAGAATAAGAATGGCTTCACAAATAAGCAAAATGGAATCATCCGATCACTTCAGAAATAAGCACAATGGTATGCACAAGATTAGTCATTAATAACAAGAATGTAGCATTCAAAGCAAAAAGCGGAAAGTATTTACTATGACCATAGCTCTGAATGAAAGAGCAATGTGATATTCATGCAACAAAATTTTCCCAATCAGAGCATAATATGCTCGTTGACTAATAGAAAATCCTGAAACCACTACTAAATAACTGCATTTTTATATACTGTCTGGAACAAAAACGTTTGAGCAATTGAACTTCGGGCTAAACCAAACACAAATTAAACTGTACTGAACTCAAGATCTAAATAACATCATGGGTGACAGGCCTAGAGGAAATCAACTAACCTAGACTTCATCGGGTGGAATTATTAATAGAAATTTGACTTACATAAATTACAGCAATTAAACGACCATTGAAAAATAAACTCCCATCCAATTCATCCCAGGAGCCATGTGTATGGCTCAACCAAAATTTAGAAGAGGTGGCAGCCCAGGACCACCTACTACCTATGCGACATCAAGCTCCTCCAATTCATCTGCAGGCACAATAATCACAAACCATAATAACATACCGTTGAAGGCAAGGCCATAGCAGGCCATGACGCATGCCTGGATGATGGTGTTCTCCTGCTTGGTGAAGGGCTTGGAGACGCAACCGAACCTCTTGAGCGCGGACTGAACCTCTTGAGCACGGTGGTCCATGAGCGGGCCAGGGAAGTAGCCGAGCAGCCCCGTGGCGATGTTGAGCTCGACGGGGCACCGCCTGGGATCTCCGACCGCGGACGCGAGGAGCGGGTCCGGCATCTCCTCTCCGATTCCATCGGGTCGCCGTCGTCCATTTACGCGACACACGCCGCCGACCGCACCCTAGGGTTTTCGTTGGAGCCGAGGCACCTTGGAGGCGAACCCGTTCAGCCCCCAGCCCGCGGCGGCACGTGGAGGAAGGGAGATGAATGGGAGGCACGAGCATTAGCGGAGGCGGAGGCACTAGCAGTGAAGCGGCGCCGCTGGAGAAAGCGGGGAGGTCGCTGCTTGCGGGAGGACGGGGAAAGAGCGACAGGAGAGAAGGGAACCAAAGAGAAGTTCACTGGAAGAAGAAGCTGAAGCCGGGTATTCATTTGTTTTTACGAGATTCTAAGGAGAAGTTGATGAGAACCGAGTAAAAGCTGATTCGAGTAAAAGAATCTGGAGAACTTGAAGCTGGTGGAGGATTGTAGCCATTCGATGGAGGATCGAATGGAGGAAAGAATTTGGGGCAACGTGGCAGGCCGTGGTTCCTTCGAGGAGCCCCCTGGGCCTTGTGGGGTTTAAATTTAGAGTCTTTACTCATAGAATTGTTATGATTGTCTTTATCAAGTTAGTTGAGTCTCTATATTTTCTATCTTTTTGGAATACCATTATCATAGTTATCACAATTACCATTATCATTATCATTATTATTATCATTTATCATTTGTATTCACTTACCCTAAAGCATTGGAATGATTGATTTATCATAAGTAGATATAGTATTAGTTAATTATGAGTCATATTAACATTTGTCTCACGGTCCTTCCTTTTGGGAAAACATTACCTAGAATACTCTAGTGAGATGCTACAATGGTATAAAGTTAATTATCCGTAAACTATGGATATCAATTTGTGCATATATGATTATATTCTGTTTAATTGTTAAAAGTAAGAGATGAGTTAATTTATACCAACAACATTTCTTAGTATAGTTGTTGTAAGTAATTTCGCTAACATGACAACAAGGCACCCCATGGAGATGAAAACCCGACGTTGATCAACATTATTATGGATGAAATCGAGAGTGCTCCAGATCTCCAAGTAGAGATCTCGCCTTCCGATGCACCATCGGAATAAATTGGTGAGGAGCTACACATTGAGACAAATGTGTAGAGGCATATGGTAATGGATGGGGCGGTGTTGAGGGAACCAAAAAGTACTCAAACGGGCATGGCAGCATGACCCATTAGGGATGGGTGATGACACTATGGGGAGGGCAGTGTTGCTACAAGCTTGATATGTTCGTTGTGTCTATTAAGCACAACCCACCCCCAACCTATGTTTCTATAAACCTAACTCTCCAAAGTATGTGAGCTAGTAATTCATCCATAATGTATAGATATAACCTCGGCCGTATAAAAATGACTTAGTAATACTTATTAAAATAATCCCAATGTATAGCACTATATAAGTTGGACCAACAGAAATAAGGAAAACCATCTAGTATCTCCCCCTCCTCCAACCTGTCGGTCTCCCTCTCTCCCATGGCCAATCTCCTCCCAAGTCCCAGGCTACTTGTCTCGTTTGTTTGGTAAGCAAAGATAGCCAACCAATTAGACACATGTTTGGTTTCTCGCTTGATCACCTCAGGGATTGCTTGGGCAAGCTCCTCGTGGCTCACTGCGCTGATGCGACAGGCGAGGCAAAAGTCACTGCCAAAACCAAGCAGCTCCTACTACCTCCCCAACCAAATCCCATGCAGGCACGCGATACCAGATACAACAGTGTGGGATTTTAGTGTTGCCTCCCCACCCACACGTTTTTATTCATTGTGAGAGTGGGTTCTATCCAAGAGAACGGGTTTATAGATTCAGGTTCACAATGTGAAGGAGCGGTATAGGAGGCACCCATTGATGTTTAAAGATCCGAGGGATAGGAGGCACCCATTGATGTTCAAAGATCCATTCTGCCTGTTCCATGTAGACCCACATCAAAAAGCCACATCAAAAGCATGAACGACCTAGTTTTGCTTGGACTTGTGTGTGAAACTATGAGGCATGTCGAGTACTGGTGGGGACTGTACCATTACATTCCGGCTCCTAGCGAATTCAAGAGTAAAGGAGAAAGAGCAGTCACAAGTTGTCAAACATGGTCGACCATTTAGGTTCTTCTCATGTTGACATGCCGCTTTAATTGCAATCGTTTTGCATTCCTGTCTTGACGTTCTCTAAAAGCTACTTACAAAACAACTTTCTACTAATTCCAAAAGCCATGTCTCCACATCTACATAGGCACAACCAGTTCTTATGCCATGACAAACTAAAGTTTGCTAGAGAAGTTCAGCCATCATCTGCGGGTTTAGGATGCGGACGCTGAAGCGTCATGAAGCATCTGGAAGGAGAGGTGGGGGTGCGTTTGCGGCGGTTGATACAGAATCGAACAACCAGAAAATAAGGGCGACTGGCATAACGTGGGGCAAAAAATTCGAGCAAACATAATTAACTGCCATAACAAAACTGAAGTTACAAAACTAAAGTTTGCCAGAGAAGTTCAGCCATCATCTGCGAGGTTTTAGGATGCGGACGCTCCAAGCGTCGTGAAGCATCTAAAGGAGAGGTGAGGTGCGTTTGCGGCAGTTGATACAGAATCGAACGTCTGGAAAATAAGGGCGATGTGGCATAACTATGTCTTGTGCAGGTTGAGTACCCCAAATTGCTGGAGGTCAGAGATCATGTTGTCATTTGAATTGATACTGTACCGCACAAAATCATATATTGTTACCCAGCCCACTAACAAATAGGATGTCAAAATTTAAACTGCACTCAAAATTCGAGGGGCCAATTGCTCCCAGAAAAGGGAAGTGTTTTGAGCATTTGCCCATTCCCTGTTCCATGTACAACAAAACAATGTAGATAAATTTATCTTCATCATCACAACAATGTAGGTAAATTTATCTTTCATCTCACACAAATGCAGGTAATTTATCTTCATCATCACAGCAATGTAGGTAAATTTTATCTTCAATGCCAGGTCCTACCTTCCTTTGCCTATCCAATGAATCAGACATGTAATCTGGTAAGCATCCAATTTTTCTGCATGGAAACAGAACATAACCAGAGGTCAAAGGTGTTCACAAATCGAACACAAGCTACAGTACATACATGACCAAAGAAAAGGTAGACATGTCTAGATTAGGTCAGAAGACACTTCTGCAGAAAGAGTATGGTTGCAGCGCAACAGTGATATGATGCAGGCAGGCAAGCAAGCAGATGATTGTTTGTCATGTTACATAAGATGACAAGACTTTTTCCATGCAACAAAGGATGTGTGCACGCATGTTTTTAACACGGCATAACTCTTTACCCAAACAAGTATGCCGTCAACATTTTAAATTGTAGCTTAAAATTTAACATAATTCATACAAAAAATCATTCCAATACATGGCTCAATCCAATCTCAATACAAATGTGCCATCTACTAACACTTTTGTGAGCAGAACGCGTGCAATGAGACATACAGTTGGTTACAATAAAGACTGTTGTATTGTATATTCCACAATCACCAATAGATACTCTATCCAAGGAACTGGTTCACAAGCCCATGGCCCCGCACATTGTCTACTGAAGTTTCAAACTCTGATAATAAAATATCTTGTACCGCTAACAACACAAATATAGGACAGCAGAAAATGTGCTTTCACTTGCAAAGCTGCCACTGTCTGGAAAATCAAATGGTTTACATGGTTATACTAAGATAAATTTATCACTATAAGATCTAAGCGTGACATCAGCATCCCAGCTCTTAAAACCTCCTGGCTCCTTATGCTCGCATGAGAGCGTTCAAAGCCTTGGTGGCTCACTCGCACGCCGACTCACGTCTCTATACTATTTTGCGAAAAAGCCCTTTGGCTTTGTGACAATCAACCCATGGTCCAAGTTATCCTCTCTATAAACAGCAAACATGTTTTTGATATTTTGCTGGATAGAACTGTATGTAAACTTTATTTCAGTACGAAGAAGGGATAATTCCAAAACCTTGCTGTTTTGGGAAGAGGCCCCCGCAGCCTGACCCTAGCGCAACACCCCCATCCCCGTCTCTTACTCAGTTTCCCTCTAGTCTATCCTTTGGCGCCACTGCCAAATCATGTGCTCAGCGCACACCTCCCCACTTACCGCAAGCACTATAGCATGGGGAGCCACACGCATGGCGGAGTTCTGCAGACACAACATCCAGTTGGCGGCGTGGGGAGTCACATGACATCGGCAGGGGGAGCTCAACGAACTCCTCCCCCGCCATCATAGAGTGACCTTGTCTATGGCACTGCCACCACGGCTATCGCCCAACCTAGGTGTTCCTCCCTCCAGCTCCCCTTCCCATTTCCTCTGCCTCAACATTGAGCTAAAGGGCCCAAGAGGTATCTTTGTTGATTCAAAAACCCTTGGAGTTCTCCCATGTCTATGCTCAATTTTTCTAATGTTAATAAGTCAGTTTATGAGTAGATTGTGTATGTAGTTTTGTGCTACTACTACTTATGTATGCTTGACTTTGTAAACTGCAAACACCATTTTTCTTGTACAATCTGAACACATCGTGATGTCATCTTCTTGGAATAACATGCTCTACTGAGAAAGCTTCCACCTTGGGGTGCTTTTACACCCACATAGTGGTTATGTATAATATTTGTTGATTCCATGATGGCAATACATGGGTGGTCTTCTCGACTTTACAATGAAAATGCAATATGCTTGGGCTGGTTTTTGTTATTCAGTCTAGACTTAAGGCTCCAAAATGAATAGAGTTAAGACTTTCAAAAACCTTATAACTGAAAGGCAATAGGCTTGAACTGTATTTGTTGTTCCACCGCATCTAGACTTCAAGCCCGAATGAATGGAGACTTTCAGAAAGCTACTACTTGCAGTTGGAGAAGGAAGCACTTGCCCTTATTTTTGAGAGACCAGTTCATCTCGGGAAGCCAACGGGACTAAACATTTAATTTGTAATGGTAGTGCCTGTTTATGTTTATAAATCATGAGAAGAGTCCTGTCCATCAACTGAAGTAAGTAGATTGCTAGAAACACAATTTTTTGTAATAGCTGTTTTCGACTGTTAGGAATCTATAAATTATACGGTACTGTTATTTTTCATATATGTACTAATTTTTAAGATACCAGTTCATCTCTTCAAGAAGCCAACGGGACTAAACATTTAATTTGTAATGGTAGTGCCTGTTTAGGTTTATAAATCATGAAGAGTCCTGTCCATCAACTGAGGTAAAAGCTTTACTTGCTAGAAACACAACTTTTTTGTAATAGTTGTTTTCTAGACTGTTAGGAATCTAAAAAAATTATACGGGTTCTGTTATTTTTCAGATATGTACTATGATCTTTAATTTTCCTTATTTCCTAGAACTGAACATTGTGACTTAATAAAACAGTTAGTTATTTAGGGTAAGACAATCTTGTGGCTTGCTTCATAATTCAGTTCCACTGATAAGTAATTAGTTGTTTCAACTGCTTATTTACTATTGTTCCTACAGAGGGGTATTTGTACTCTGTGTAAAGTAGGTCAAACTTAAAAAAGTTTGGCTTAGGATAACTTTTTGGGCATTTGATTTATTCGAGACAGAGGGAGTACTACCACTCTCAGCTTCCACATCAAGCATTGTAATTGTTGCATATGCTTTGATGCAGACTGCAACACCATAGCCTCCTCTTCCCTAGCCTTACATTGATCTTTTGTCACTGTTATCGCATTGAATTTAAATGTTTAGTAAGCATCATTTTATTTTTACTAGCTTTGCTAATACAAACCAATTTGAAGGTTTGTTAGCTCTAATACATAAAACATGTAGTGGATTCTTTGCTATGTTTTTAGTTTTTTTGAGCGAGAATACAGCAGGAAGCCCCCACTGTAAGGTTATTTTTATTAAAAAAAATGAGGAAAAGACCAAGCAAGTACAACTATACACCAGCCACTAAAGCAGAAAAGAGCAACAGGTCTAAGGACTAATGGAAGGAGAAACTAAGCTTAGGGATTCTATACAAAGAGAGAAACCCAGTCGTTTAGCATCACTGAATCTCAAAAGCTTGTGCAGTTTAGCTTCGTCCATGAACAGCCCCTCTTCCCAGAATCCCTATCAAAGATGAAGTCATTTCTTTGCTTCCATATTTGCTAGGGATGCGATGGTGAAGATCTCCATGAAAAAAAAAGGGCTCTTGAAAATGCTGCTTGTTTGTCAAACTAGGTGAGGGAATCGATAGAGTAGGAACTCATGCCGGCTCCCACCACTGTCATAACACATTTGTTTTCAAAAAATCTGCAAGCCTGCAATCTGCTTCACAAAAAGAGGCACTTCTAAGACCCCAGGGAAGGGCGCCCCCAAAAGATGAAGCCGTTTGCTTCCAAATCTGCCAAGTAGCAAACGATGATCTCCATAAAGGAGTGTTGGAACTTCTGTTTCGCTTGTCTCATCATTTGGAAATAAATCTCCCGTAAAGTTCCCTAGTGAATTTCTAAGAGCCACCAACAGGTTTCACTGATATGTGTTTTAGCTTTCAGAAAAACATTTCGGTACAACCAGGCCCTTTGAGACCTCTTGAGGAAGTGCTTAGCAATTTTGAAGTTTCCGGTACGCAGCCAAATTCCGTACTGGTGGTCTTTAACTAAAACAACAATGCTGTATTATATAGTGTGAAGACAGAGACTCATTCCTTCCAAGAGATGGTTATGCAATGTTGTAAACGGTGCACTGATGTGGACCAGGATATCAATCATAAGGCCAAAAGCATGCAGGATTATTGCTATGATGTCGTGGGCTTGCTGACATTAGTATGTTTCATTTAAGCACTCATATGCTACATCATCAGAAAGATATTGAAGTCTAGTTTCCAACGTAACAAACGGTGCATCTTTTTGGGCTTCCGAGCTAAGAGTTATGTCTCTTTTAGTGGAGGCTGCACATGCTGTTGGTGGCTGCGCGAGAATTGAAAAGTTTGCTTGAGTTTCCACTTCAGTTGGCCAAAAGTAAAAGGACCTTTGGTATGGTGTTCAGCACTAAGATTAAATGTCAACTTTCCACATACTTTTCGTCATTGTATAAATACCCATGTAATCCTTCAATGTAAGAGTCTTTGGATTGAATATACAGCCACCTTGTGTGTGTGTTCTTTCTCCCATGGAGAGAAATATTTGGGAAACCTTTAGGTGAGGCATGAGTGGCCTTGCAATCTTCGCTTTCATTCCCTAAAAGAGCCGTAGAACAATCAACTTCCTCGTTCACCCTGTTCGTGTCTTCATGTCTATAATGTAGCGATTGTGTGGATCGGCTTTGTCGGTGGGTGCATGAAGGGTGGATGTCTCGCAGCTCGTCCGCTGGTGCAAGATCCTGGTGCGCCATAAGGTCAAGCAGCTTATTATTAAAGTCGTCAACCATGTATTCCATACATGTTTGCATATTATTTGGTATTCCACAAAGTCTTGGTTGCCATGGTGAGTTGATTATCCTTACAAGCTTCCCTAACGCAAATTGGTTTTCAATCCTAGATAGCGCTTGAGTCAAGCCCCCTAATGCTGATAGGGTGCCTTTGAGAGTTTTAAACATTGGTTTTGTCCTCGCGATCATGCACACATCAGAAATGCTAGTTTATATGTCTGTTTTATGATGGACTTACGTGCGTCACGCTTAGGTTCCTTCAAGGGAGAAGGAAGCCGCTGATCACCAACCGTGTTTGGTTGCGGGATCGATGGGTGGGGGTTGGCTCCAACCCCCGTTTTGGGGATGGATCCAACCCTTCTCATGTTTGGTTGGAAAACTTGGATTGGGTTGGCTCAACCCATTTTTTATTTGGATGGAAGGATTGAAAAGGAGGGATGGATGTCAATTTGACAAAGTGATCCGCGGGACCGCATGTCATCATCACAATACCTCCTTCCTCCTCGGCCAAACGGGAGACGGAGGATTCCGCCTGGGCGCGTGGAAGCTAGTGAAGGGCGGCGAGGGGGAGGAGTTAGGAGGAGGCGCGGCCACGGCGGCCAGTCTTTGCGGCCTAAGGCGGACTCCGGAGGCGTCTGCGTGCTGAGTGGGGGCGCGCCGGCATACTTCCCTCCCCACCTCGCTTTTCAACCTTTCCTCCAATGTTTCCTCGGTGAACCCCCGGGCCAGCTACAAGCAAAGGGTAGATCAGCGCTTCACCGTAAGGCTACCAGGAGAGCCCGCTACAAGCCCCGGCAAATAGCGCCACAGCCCCTCGGCCGTGCCTACAAGATGGGCTAGAGGAGGCGTGCCAGCGGGCGCAGGTGGTGGATCATGGCGAGGTCAGCGGTCATAGGGTACGCATCGATGGGAGTAGATGTGGTTTGAGGACTGAGAGAAGACTCGGAGGGACTCAGCCAGCCGGATCTTAACCTTCCCTACTGGTTCGCCCTCGGCCCACCGATTTTGGAGGACGGGTCCAACCCGCGATCTTGAGGGAATATTCCACTCGAGCCAACTCCAACCTCGTGATCTTCCATCCAAACAAACATGTATGCGGTCCGGGCCTGAATCCGCCGCCCGCCTCCAACCAAACACCACGGCAAATGTAGGATGGGATGGGATGCTGAATGTCGCGGGAGAAGGGGCGCTTTTGATCACCAAATGTAGGATGGGATGGGATCCTCAATGTGCATCTCAGTCCCAAACATGTTAATCAATTGAATTGGTTGGTTATATGGCACTATATGCATATATAGCTTCTTTTTATTGTTTCCCGTCTTCCATGCGACATCTACGACCTTCATCCATAGTGTTCTTTTGATGCAAAAGTCTTCAAAGATGCCCAAGTGTGCAAGAATCTTTTTACGGCACCTAAAAAGGATTTAATTTTAGCTAATTATTTAGTGATTTATAAATTGGGCCAAATAGGCATGATGTTCTAGTTCCATGTTTAACTTTAGCAGTAACAGCTAGGCAACTGTTTTAATAGAGCATGTGTTTCACCAAATATGTAGGCATAAATTGATTGTGAAGCTAAAAGTGAATCGATTAGATTGTGTTAGCTTGTGGGATTTCAGATATTAGGATGCTAAAAGTGTCTACAAACTGCAATAACCTAGAAAAGTATCTATATTAACAATCAAGTATTGTGAATTGTTATTTATTTTATATGAGAGAGGTCAGTGGACCATGATTTTATTGCCAATATGCCATATATATATCCCTCATGTCTGAGTATGTTACAATGTTGTACACAGTATGTAATGTAAGTAGGCCTGTTGTAAGCCCAGCATTACTTTTGCAGTAAGAACGAAGTCAACAAACAGAAATCAGCAGTATAAATATTTCACGAATTGACAAAACCAACATACCCGATCTAGTCCTCATCTTCATCAGAAATGACTATAACAGGACCCTTGACCCTGCTATCACTATGCCCAATAAGTTCCTGAGCAGCCTTTGCAAGGAACTCTTCTGCAGCAGCACGGGCAGACTTCTTTTTCTGGTAAAGGCTTGGGCTTTCTCTTCTGCCCCAGACCAATTCCCCGTTCTCCTCTACTTATTTCCTGCATGCTCCTCTTCTGATCTGAATAAAATAAAATAAAAATCTCATTTCCATACCATAATAATCAAGAATCCACACAAACTTAAGTGCCAAATATGTACGGATGTCAGATGTGAAAGTGAGTGTCCAATAAACCTTGCCGCCAAGCTTCTGTGTATTTATTGTAGTAGTAGGGGCTTAAGTAAACTGCAATTCAATTCAGGTAGTAACTGAGTACCAGCATTACATATTTCAGATAAAAATGAATAAGCATTTATAGAGAAAAAAAGTACCCTTGTCCCAGTCCTCAAATTGATTTAACTTCTCCTGCCATAGGCTTAACCTTCCTGGAAAGAAATGAATCAGAAGTCAGGAATAAAACTTTCAACTGTAGGGCCAACCTAGCTGGCAATTCAGCTATTGCATTTTTGTTTCAAATAGTGGCTGCAAAGACTCCACAAAAGAGTCACAAACATCAAAAACTTCTCCCAGCTCAAGTAGCATAATAGCTGGAAAGGTATGAAAGGATTGAATTCATGTGGCTACATAGAACTCTCTATTCAAGGATTACAAAATATCAAACCTTTTATAACATATAACTTAGAGCAGAATAGCTGTCAATACAAAGACTGTTTTTTTTCCATTCATGTTGCATCAACATAGAACTCTTCATTAAAGAACTGTTATTATTAAAACTAGTCTTCTTAAATTGAACTTCCAACTTTATTAGAACAAATGTTGACATGTAATCATAGAATTTTTCAATGCAAGACCATCCTACCTAACAATCCCAACTCAGCGACACAAATCCTTCTCCAAAACTGCCTCTATGCCAAAGCGACAACAGCAGTAAGCTAAACACTACAACATGTCGAAGGTGATATTTACAAACCTACAAGCTCTGTTCTGACCTCAAAGAAACCTACAGTAAATCCATGTGCATGCATATTCAGGCCCATTTCAAACCTCTCCATGTTTGATGCTCAATACTCCCAGGCAATATTATAAAATATACTCCCATCTTTGTTCTAGTCAATCAATAACATCGAATTGTTTCCGAAAAATCAAAAATCAATCCCCTACTTCAATGACACCCGAAAATACACTTCGAAAGATCCAGGATTTTTAGAGCTACGAGGAGCTTACAAATTCCTTTCTGATGGGATGCTCGTCAGGGTCAACTCCCGAACACCTTAGACGAACTGCAAAATTCCACCAAAAAGAGATAATCATAAAAAAGAACCCCAAGATTGTGCAACGAGAAGAAGAAGAAGCGTGGAAGGTGCAGTGCCTCCGAGGAGGGAGGTGGCGGCCTGCGCCACGGCAAGGAAAGCGCGCGCCCCGAGCAGTGGCGGGAGCCTCGGCCACGGCGTCGGGGTCCTCGCCGCCGCCGCCGCGAGCAGATGGGAGAGATGGTCCCCTACGGATTCGGCAGCCGCGAGCGTTTCCTCAGCAGCCGAGACCACAGACGGCGGAACTGCCGAGGCAGCGTCGGTAGCGGCGGCGGAGGCCATGGTTTTGGTCCTTTTGGACTTCAGGTGTATACGGCGGCGAGGAATCCAGGAGGCGGGTCCTTGGCGAACAGTTAAAATAGGTCGTAGAAACAAGTCAACTGGACTGTGGACTGTTGTATTCGTTCCTTATATTCATAAAAACAATAAAAATATTTATCGTTTTATAAAATTAAATAAAATATTTAGAAATTTTGCTATATATGGAGTTGTTCCGTATTTTTAGATTTTTCGTTAGTTAAAAATGATAAAAAAACACACAATTAGCTTTTCTAATATAAACACAACTGGGATAGTTTTTCTTTAGTTGCAGGCTAGTTGATGACTTGATGTACACCTCGCCCCATTTTAATTTGCATCTCTATCGCTACCTTCGATTTATATGCATTAATTTGGTCGTGTGATTTACCTTTCATAGCTTAGTTGATAAGATTGGAATGGAACCTTGGTTGATAAGATTGGAACCTAGGTTATAACTCTTTTTCTGATAGAGATAGCACCACACATAGTAAAACCATAGTTGCACTTATAATTTACCTTGTTACAATATGTTTTGACTAGGTGAAGTTAGAGGTCACGATTAGAAGTAGAATTTAAGTTTCTTAATTAACTCACTTTTTAGGCGTCCGCGATTCCCTTCTGACCCGTTTGGATGTAGATATTGAGAGGCTCGAATTGAATTGGAACCATGTTTTCCCTTACATTTGTTAGGATGTCTATGGAATTGAGATTTGGAATTGCAACCCCAATGCCTCGTATTGGAGAACTAGGAGTGCCCTCACTTGTAATCTACAGGGTAAGGCTACGCATTCAAGCGGAATTGTTTTCCACGAGCTTGTAGCCCCACCCAACCCTCCCCCACGCTGAAGCCGCCCTCTCGTCCCTGACCCACTCGTCGCCGCCCCGTTGGGCGCCCGGTTGCTGTAGTGGTCGCCGCCTCTCATTGCCCCCCTCTCCTTTCCAGTCCCACGGTGTGGGACCTCTCCTTCCCCAGTCCTGTAGTCAAGGTCGCTGCCCCGAGCGCCCTCTGCTCTCCGTCTTACCCATGTCCGGTATGGAGCCCCGCCTTCTTCCTAGCTCCGGCGAGGCGGCGCCAAGATGGAGTTGTCCTGTGGCCGGGCCCCATTCCTTCCTCCCTTCTGTCAGGCCCTTCCCTTCCTCCTCAGCGTCCCGTGGCCAAGCAGCCCCTTTCTTCCTCGGCCCACCTCCTTCCTGCGTAGCTAACGGCTCCCTTCCTCCCTTCCCTTCCTCGCGCGTGGGTGGGGAGGGTCGCAGGATAGTGGGAGCAGCTTGAGGCGAGGAGGCTCCATCACGGCAGCTGCCATCGATAGGTGGAGGCGCAGGATTCCATCAATTAATTCTATCTACATCAAACAATGGCATTTGCGCCATTGACCCATTTCCCAAAACTAGGCCGATTTGGCATTGGATCCAATTCAATGTTAGGCTCTCAATACGCAGACATCCAAACGGGCCTTAGTTGATTTGAGTTCTAAATTTTGCAAAAGTGCATTGTTTTGAGTTCTAAATATGCAATTTTATCTTTTTTTTTTTTGTCAAACCTTGCAGGTCAGGCGTGTCTAGGATGCCTACTAGGTGAGAGGCTCTAGGATGAGTGTTAAGTCTTTTGACAGGAATGATGTTGGTCATTGTGGATTGTGAATGCATATTTGGGTGCATATTTAGAGCTGAGTTGGAATAGTTTGGTTTTATTTTCTAATTAGATAATGTAATTTGCTTTAGTATCAACGAAATCTTCTTTGTCGTAAAAGAGAGAGATAGACATGGGAGTATCTTTGATAGGGATGCTCCGATGTTAGAAGGAAAAAATGACGTAGGTCATCAAGATTTTTAGGCCCACGTGTTAGAAGGAAAAGAAAATAAAAAACAACGAAATCTGGTCTTCTTTCTCCCATCGATTCCACTCACGAGGGACAGAGTGTGTAGCCATGGTTGGCGCATCCTTGCGCTAGGCGGCCATTGTGATGGTAGCGGAGAGGGACAAAAGCGGGTCTCAAGCGGTGCGGGGAGGGTCTCGGCCGGCACTCCACATGAGGGCTCCGATACTCAGGTGCGGGCGGGGCTTCGGCGCTCGAGGCAAAGGAGGGTGCGGCGGGGTAGGCGGTGGGGCTAGGGCAACATGTAGGTAGGGACAGCGGGGGGCAGGACTATAGTGGGCAAGGGGCTGACCTAAGCTAGGGAGTGGAAGGCGGGCCCTTTGGGCTGGCGGCCACACAACCATTCCCGAGGGGGAAAGGCGTGGTGGTGGGTCTACTGTTTAGAAGACTTTACGGCAAAAAGCAGTAAAAATAGAACTAGACTAGTCATTTTCCATTTTATGATGTCAATGGTGAGAATTTCAATATTTGGGATAAATTGGTTTTGCCTAGTAACATTTGGCCACGTCAATCCATATGTTTTTCAAAATATGACATCAGGGGATGTAGATGCGTTTCAAGATAATGGAATTCAACCTTCTTCTCCTATTTTTTTTCATTTTTTCTTTAAATCTTGACCTCTAAATGGACCAAGTACCTTTGCCGGGCCACCACCCAAGTCACCAAAAGACAAGCGCCTACCTAACCCCCTTTGGGGTTTCTCTTTCTCCCATGCCAAGCCACAACCACCACCACACACGTGATGGCTTTTCGCCCGTGAAGCCCACCACAACTCACGGCGAGAGGCCCAGGCACCAGCTCCATCAGCGTTGCTAGTAGAGCCACGGTAAGCGTTCGAAGGCAAATCACTTATGGCTCCTCTGGTGTCGGCGAAGCCACTAAGCGCACCCCTCCACGGCTATAGCTCACATCGTCGGACCAGAACAACTCATCGGCTTGCGGCAACATGTTCGGCGGGAGGGTGGGCGTGGGAGCAGCGCTCGAGGCAAGCGAGTATGCGTAGGAGGCACGGCGAAGACAACGGGGAGGGTGGTGGACCTCTTGTGCAAGCCTCGCCATGCATGTCCCATCCACTTTGGAGGCGGTGTTGTACCTTCTTCCTTCACCCAACAAAACCTAACCAAAGAGCCAGGCGGCGAGGCTATATCCTGTTGCAGTTTGAGGTCTTTGGGGAGGGAGGCCGCGGGCTGGAGGAGACATAGGGTGGTCGGGAAGGAGGAGCGGAAGGAGCGAAGGGGCTCGGCGGCGTGGCGTCTTGGTGTAGGGGTGGTAGAGGTGCGGATGCACGGGTGCTCGGCAAGTAGCGGCCATGCATCAAAGCTGAAAGGTAAGCGAATGGAGAGGCACACTAGTATACCAATAGTACTTTTGGCTATTTAGGTAGCCAGGAGGAGGAGTAGAAAGATTAAATAAAAAAAGTAAATAAGAAAAAAAAAAGCTGAAATCCCTTATCTTAAAACAATTCACATTCATGTTTGTCATATTTTTGAAATACACTACAATTGGATATCAAATGTTACAAAGGTAGACAAAAATCAATCCTAAATGTTGAAATTCCTCCACGCGACAACGGTAAATTTCTTCCCTAACTCCAGAAAACTTTGGATTTGGTGGCTAGTCGTTTTTGTTGGGAACATGTCTCGCGGGGGAGCTAAGGGTGCACGAAACCGGAGGGGACTGGGATCCCAGTCCCACTCGTGGTAGTGTTTTTTTCGTGTGACAGCAAAAGGACCCCCGACGCGCACTCTCACCTGCACCAGGCATCGGTCCCGTTAGATTAAAAAGAGTAAAAATGGAACCAAATTGTTTTTTTTTTTAAAGGGACTGTTAGAGTAGTATCATTAAAAGATTCAGACTATAAGAAAAATACCTTTGAAAGATCCCTTTATAGAAAATTACCCATAAAAGGGATTCTTTCCGTGATTGATTTTTACCATCCCGCGTTAACTCATCTTTAACTCTTCATACATGAAAAAACCTCACGCACACACCCCTGTTCCAGAGTCCTAGGCAAACACACGCACACACAGCACCGGGCCACACACACACCAGAGAAGGGGATCGAAGGCCTAGGCAAAAACGCACTGGCCACAACACCAGGCCACGCACGCACGCACGAGAAGGGATCGAAGGGCACCGGCAGTGCCCAGAAGCCCACCTCCACATTCCCATGCTCAGGGCCCCAAAGCACCCGCACACACACGAGGCTCCAAGGCGCCGGCGGCCCGACACGTCTGTCCAGCCTCGCCGACTGCAGCGATAGGTTCTCCAACGCCCGCTGGCCGGGTAGAGCGGCACGACGTCAGAACAGGCTGTGCGCGTCGTCGAGGAGAGGCCCATCTTGGCGTAGCAGGACAACCTGCGTCGCCACCGACACCACATGCGGAGGTCGGCGGCGTGCAGCCGAACAGCAGCGCCCTTCGACGCCGAGGAAGAGAAGGCGGCTGGAATTGGCGCCCAGGTCAAGACCTTCTCGAGGTTGAATCGTTAGGCGGCCGGTGAACTTCGTGCTTTTGAGTTGGATCTGTTTTTTTTTTTCCCTTGGTAAAGTCCATGAAATTGAGTCCTCAAACTTGTAGCGTATTGTCATCAGGTCCTTAAACTCTAAAAGTGTGTCATTAGGTCATACAAATTACATTGCGAGGTTTCATATTCATCAAATGGTTATGAATCTATACCGCATACCAAGAAAAGATTTGATTGCTTGAAATAGAAGATTAGCAGGGTTATATAGAAGATCGTGAGACACAAAAATCAAGAAATATTCATAAACCTTATGAGGGTAATTTTTTTAAAAAATGTCTTCCTCCT
>JADLZK010004863.1:0-44949 GCA_015847255.1 Hyparrhenia diplandra | reverse complement strand
AGTTTAACACTTAAGCTTTGCACACGAGAGATGATTATGATGTTTAGCACCTATGCATAGTTAATTCATGATAGAAGACTTCTTTCCCTTGGTAGAATATAAATTCAACACCTGGTTCTTACACCCTGTTAAAATGCTACAATGGTATATTCATATCCGTGCGGCTTGGATACCCAGTTATAATTGTTTATTTACTTATTAAGAAGTTATCAAGGCATAGTACGAATATTTTATTCCTTGTTGATTTTTCGACATACATTATTTCCTCACATTAGCATATAATTGGGGCTCAAGAACATGTAGCACACTTACCTTGTATTTATTGTTTGAGTCAATTTGTGGATCCATGGAGATAGATGTCATAAGTCATAGATCAAGATGTGCAAGTGAATCAAGATTATTATTACCACTTTGCTCTCTCTAGTTGAGAATCTTCTATCTCCCTTTTTGGAACATTTATATTTCTTTTTCTCTTCTCTTTTTTTTTTTTTTTTTTTGAGAGGTAACCGGACTAATTTGTAGAGAGGTGGGTTCTTCTCACCCTCGGACACATGTCCATTTTTACTCTCTTAATTATTAGAGAAGTGGGCCCTACTCACCCTCGGACACTTGTCCATTATTCTTCTCTTTATTTTTTTTTTTCTTTTCTTAGAGAGGGGGTTCTTGACCCGTAGAGCACTTGCTCATTTTTCTCCTCTCTCTCACTTTTCTCTCCACTCTTAGAATTTTTTTCAACATTTGGCTTTTTCATAGTTTGTACCTTTTTCAACAATTAAAATTATGGGAGATAGAGATTAAAAACTTTTTAGAGCATGGATACTTTAGTGAAAGCGGTGTTAGTGATCTTGATCTTAGACCTTAGACACTTTTCAACATGGGTCGTGTTTTTGACAAAGCTCAACACAAGAAAGTAACAATTAATTATATATATATTTAGTGATTGCTATAGCTCTACCGGATAATTCATTGATCACAAAGGAGAAACATAACTAATGATTTTAATATTTTAGAATAAATAACTCTCCGAGAGATGAGATAAAAGAAAGAGGATCTCATTATTCTAACTTTGTTCTTTCTCATGTTTTAAATAATTAAAGCATCCCAACAAATGACGAGATAAAAGTAGGGATTTAATCATGCAAAATTTGTTCGGGACATTTTTTTCATATTGGAAAACATATCATAACAGAAAAGATTTATTTAAATTCGAACGGAAAATAAATTACGAAAATTAAAGAGTTTTTAGGAAGCGAACCGAGCAAAGGATGGCCGGGCCGAGTGGGCCCGAGGCGGGGCCGATCGGCCTGGTTATTGGGCGCGCGGCCGCCTCCCGGGCCGTTCCGGCCGCGGGTCGTCGTCGCGAGTTGATGGTTCCAATTTAATTCCGATTTTCCTGATTTTTAGGTCGCGAAAGTTTCGTTTTTACGTCGTCACGGATCTTCCCCATACTTATTTTTCGTTATCTTGCATACAAAGCATGGTGGAGACAAAAAACATATCCAGAAAAAATATATATATAGAAAAATAATTGACTCAACTTGTGGATTACTTTATTGATAAAGAGAGAGCACTTTATTACATAAATCCGAATTTCCTAATATTCTAAACAAACTAATCTTAACTAATCCAAGCTAAATTGAACTAAATTTAAGACTCAAATGTGCTCTAGCTATAGCTATGGTGCTTACATAGGGCCCTTGCCCTTCTTCGTCTTCCGCGACTAGTACCCTCTTCCCGATTTTTACGCTTCTTCTTTCCTTCATTCTCTAAGAGATGAAGGACGGGAATTAGTGAGGCTAGTGTTGACACGATGGATCTCCTTGCATGTTGCTTTGCAAGGGCTGCAACTTCAAAGGCGAGGTCAGCTACGGTTTTTCGGTTCTTCTTTTTTAGGGGCATCGCCGGGTCGGCCTCGATAACGAGAACCCTCTTGATCCGGGATTCCTTGCGCGGATTCCATCAATGGTGGTACGGCGTGGAGGTGCTGTAGTATACTTGTGCATCCTCGTGTTGCCGTTAGCGTCCGTGCGGCGAACGCGCGTGAGACGCTCGCCCTCCTTCGGTTCTTGAACCTCCATGTAGCCGGGAACATGGATCGGTTTCTTCAATGCGGCCGCGGCGACGATCGCAAGGTCAGTGCGTACATGATCCGCTTGCGTCCTTGCGGTGGTGGTGGCGTAGAGGGGACGGCGAGGTGGAGCATATGGAAGGGGGGGCATGATCCTCCCGGCGGTATGATGGCGAGTGGCTTCGGTTGCTCATTGGCAGAACGACTTGTTTTGCTCTCTCGTTGAAGGGGACTAGCTGTTTCTCGGACATGGTTGCTGGTTTTGAGATTAGATGAGAAAAAAGAGTTGGTCTACCCTCGATTATATATGAGTCGAATTTTTCGGGGACGGGAGAACGGGATTGCGACGAGAAAATAGATCCGGAAGGTAGTTTTTCCCGGACTAAATATGTAGGAGACTCGCGTGAGACAAGACGGGGCGTGAGAGGGGGAGTCGTGGGCCCGATCGGCTGTTATCTCGGGCGATCGCCCGCCACGCAGTCGCCTCGTGGCACGCCCCCGCCGTGGCGTGCTCTAACTCTTTATTGTTATCCCGAAAATCCTGACGTTGGCCCGTTAATCGCGAAAATTAATATTTTTGGGTAATTCGAAGAATTCAATAACATCTAATTCTTCTAATTCTTTATTGGGCTCTAAAAATATTTTGAGGCGATGACCATTTACCTTAAATAGCGTACCTTAAATCGTCTTGAAGAGTGACGGCTCCGTGTGATGATGAGCTCACTACCTTATGCGGTCCTTCCCACTTGCTTCGTAGTTTTCCATGTCCAAAGAGTCGTACCTGGAATTAAAAAGTAATACGACGCTGGGTGGAATTCCTTTTTCTTGATTCTTTTGTCGTGCCATCTCTTGGTTCTTTCTTTGTAGATCTTGGCATTGTGGTACGCCTTCTCTCTCCATTCTTCCAGCTCAGATAGTTGCATTCTTCGTTTTGTTCCGGCTTCATCAAGGTCCATATTCCATCTCTTAATTGCCCAAAGGAGCTTTGAATTCTAGCTCAATAGGCAAGTGACATGTCTTCCCGTAAACCAGGTGGTAGGGGGACATTCGATGGGAGTCTTGTAAGTCGTCCGGTAAGCCCGAGAGCTCGGGTAGCCTATCTTTCCACTTAGTTCCCATTTGGTCAACCGTCTTCGTAGGATGTTCTTGATTTGCTTGTTTGACGTTTCGCTTGACCACTTGTCTCAAATAAGGTGTAGCGGCGTTGTCTTTGGATCCCATGAGTTGAGAGGTATTTCTCGAATTTCTTGTCGATGAAGTGGGACCCTCCGTCACTTATCACTAGTCTTGGTGTACCGAATCTTGGGAATATTATTTCTTCAAATATCTTGATGGAGCTCTTGTGGTCGCTAGCCTTGCATGGCATGGCTTCAACCCATTTAGAAACATAGTCAACTGCCACTAGGATGTATTCGTAGGGTCCGGATTTTGGGAATGGCCCCATGTAGTCAATTCCCGGACATCAAAGAGCTCGATTTGAAGATTTGTCGTTAGTGGCATGGCATCTCTAGAATTGATATTGCCATGCCTCGGACAGCGTTACACCTCCGTATGAACTCCCGTGTGTCTTGATACATGGTTGGCCGAAAAAAATCCGCTTTGCGGATCTTTGCGTGTGTAATGCGAATGCTCCATAATGACCTCCATATGGTGATGAGTGGCACTTCTCGATAATCTGTAGTCCTTCTTCTGCCGTACACACCTCCCGAGTAGGCGTTAGCGCATACTCGGAAGAGGTATGGTTCATCCCATAGGTGATGACGACTCTCATAAATGAGCTTTTTTTATCGGCCCCCGGGTCGTACATATCCTGCAACCATAAAATTAACAATATCTCGCATACCGTGGGTCGGATCGGGAGATCCGATAGAGCATGTCATCCCTCATAGAGTCATTAATGGGTAATTCACGGGGTTTATTAAATTGCATTCTAGACAAATGATCGGGCAATGAAATTTTCTACTCCTTTCTTATCTTTAATTTCTAAATCAAATTCTTGGAGCAAAGAAAATCCATCGTATTAATCTTGGTTTAGCATCTTTCTTAGTGAGCAAATATTTAAGAGCGAGAATGATCGGTGTAAACAATAACTTTTGCTCCTACCAAGTAAGATCTAAACTTGTCGATAGCATAAACAACGACTAGTAACTCTTTTTTTCGATTTGTGGCATAATTAAGTTGAGGTCCATTAAAGTTTTACTAGCATAAGCAATAGCATGATGTTTCTTGTCTTTTGTCCGTCCCAAAACAGCCCCCACAAAAGATAATCACTTACATCACACATAATTTCAAAAGGTAAAGACCAATCGGGGGTTGAATAATGGGTGCGAGAAATAAGAGCATTTTTCGAGTTTCAAAAGACTTAAGACAAGCATCATCAAAATCAAAAGGAACATCCTTAGCTAACAAGTTTGTAAGAGGTCTAGCAATATGAGAAAAAAATTCTTTATGAACCTTCTATAAAAAACCAAATGGCCAAGAAAACTTCTTATTCCTTTAACATTTACAGGTGGAGGTAGTTGTTCAATTACTTCTATTTTAGCTTGGTCTACCTCTATTCCTCTTTCGAAAACTAGATGGCCTAGCACTATTCCTTCTCTAACCATAAAATGACATTTTTCCCAATTAAGGACTAAGTGCTTTTCTTCACATCTTTGCAAAACCTTATCTAAGTTTTCTAGACAATCATCAAAAAAGTTTTTCCATAAACGTAAAAAATCATCCATAAAAACTTCCATAATCTCTTCAATCATGTCGAAAAATATAGACATCATGCATCTTTGAAAAGAAGTCTGGGGGCATTACATAATCCAAAAGACATTCTACGATATGCATAAGTTCCATATGGACATGTAAAAGTGGTTTTGCTTTGATCACTGGGATGGATTGGGATTTGGTGATACCACGAATATCCATCGAGAAAACAAAAGAAAGAGTGGTTTGCCAACCGTTCTAACATTTCATCAATGAAAGGCGTGGAAAGTGATCTTTCTTTGTGGCTTTATTTAATTTTCTATAATCTATGCACATACGCCAACCGGTGACGGTTCTCTCGAGGAATTAATTGTTCTTATCATTCTTAACTACTTTGTCATGCCTCCCTTTTTAGGCACAACTTGCACGGGGCTCACCCACTCACTATGTGGCACGGGGATATATAATCCCTGGCGTGAAGAAGTTTTAGAACTTCTTTCTTTACTGACATCTTTCATCGCATTATTAAGTCTTCGTTGAGGCTCTCTAGATGGGGGAACATCGGGGATCTGTAGGTATACGATGTGTGCAAAGGGCGGGGCCGATGCCCTTTAAATCTTGGAGTGAGTAGCCAAAGGCCGAACGATGTTGTTCTAAGCCGATAATTAACCTATAAGTCTCTTCCCGAGTGAGTTTATCATTAATGATCACGGGGAGACTCGGGATCATTATGCGAGAGAAAGGCATATCTAAGACCGGTGGTAAAGGTTTAAGTTCAATGGGAGGTCTTGAGGTTTCCTCGAATTCATCGAGAGGTTCGAATCGCTTGGATTTTCTTCTTCTTCCTCGATGAAGAATTCAGTTACATCTTCTTGATTGGATTCTACGAAAATGTTCTATAGATGCTTCCTTCACCTCTTCCATTCGGTCCAGTTACGACTGGGTTCGGTCTTAGTATGGATTGAATGTGCGAAGTATAAAGGGAAATTTATTTACGCCTAGACAAATGTCTAGTTTTCCGTGTGTCCTTCTTTTAAGGAGTCTTTCTAATGGATGGCCTATTAAAAGGTCAAACTCCTTAATGTCGAAGATATAAAAGCTCGGGTTGATTAACATGTCATTTACCTCGAATAGGTAGAGTGTAAAGAATTCTGAACTTTGGACAATTTGCCCAGAGGAATGCTTTAATAACTTAGTAGTAGGAGATAATGGCATGTTCTTGCTAAATTGCTCGAAAAAGGTTAAAGCCATTATATTAGTTCCCTACGATCAAGTTATAAAGTGCATCATAGGGTATTGCATTTATTATGCATTGAATTGGTATAGAAGGTGAATCCAAACGGATCACATCGGAAGAAAGTTCGATTCTTCTAACCACTCCGCACTCATGATGGATGCGAGCTCGCTAGTGTGTTGTTTTGAGAAATATTGCTCGATGCGATCAATTTCTTCTTGTGAAGAAAATTTGCGTTTTTCGAGGTTTCTTCTCTTTATGATAATTCAAGGTGTTTCCAAAATCGGAAAATAAATCATCCTCGATATCATTCATAAAATCGGGGAAAAGAATGTTTTTCCTTTGATGTTTTAAGTAGCTACGGGTTGAGATGATTACGGCATAGGTTCAGGTGTAGCTACTTCGGAATTTCTTCTTCTAAAGATTTCTCTTCTCTTTGGATCATCATTGGTGCTGGCTAGAATGTTGTCTAAGATGGTTCTAGCTTCACTAGATGTAAGATGGATAAAAGATCCATGTGAAGAGGTATTCAAATAGGCTCTAGATTCTTTATTAAGACCAATATAGAAATGTTGAAGTAAAACGTGGTCTTGAAGGCCTAGATCTGGTCGGATTTGCAAAGAAGTTCAAAACGTTCCTGGATGAACTCAACGACTCACTATCCTCCCGCTTTGAAAGATATGATCCGGGTTCTAAGGTTGACTACTTTAGAAACGGGGGTAAAAGTCCAGCGTAAATCGCACACGGAGAGTTCCCCAATCGCCTTTCTTCTTCTCCTTGGTTCTATCATACCATTGGCGGGCTTTTCCTTTTAGTGTGAATGGAAAGAGCTTCCAACGGATAGTCTCATCGGACATACCCTCTATATGAAGGCAGTCACATGTTTGCTCAAATTGTTGGAGATGATGATAAGGGTCTTCGTCTTCTATTCCTAAGAAAGTGTTGGTTTGGACCATCTCTATTAACTGCGGGCGTAGCTCATAGGCCTCGGATAGAATTGGCTTGGATGATGGTATAGGCCTAAGGCTTTGCTCCGTAGGTGCCGAAAAATCTTTAATGGATGTAGTATCCATGATAATGAAAAGGATAAAAAATTAAAAAAAAGGAAAGATAAATGTATACTCAAGAAATCTCTAAACCGTTCTCCCCGGCAACGGCGCCAGAAATGCTTGTTGGTATTTGTTAACCTATAGGAATATTATGATGGATAATCCGCAAGCGCACGGATACCGGTGAGCACTTCACCCGGGGTGATGGGTTTTAAATATCGAATCCACAGGGAGAACGTAGAGAAGGGGTTCTTGAGATTTACTACTGATCTCTAAGTGGTTTAATAAAACTAGATAGATAATAAAGATAAGGAGTTCTAGTAGGAAGGTCTTGTTCTCACTTCAAGTAAATCATTTGCACATTGTTCTTAAGAGGGGTTGTCATGAAGAAACTCTTAATAAAGGGGTTCTACGCTAACAACGCAGGGTCTCCTACGATTTCTATAAACGGGAGCGGGCATACGAAGGACTCAATAGTGTCATCACCACTACGATCACCTTAACGGTTGGTGTTTCACTCCCGGCTTATAGAAGGTATTCGTAATAAGCTAGTCAATCTAAGCACCACGCTTACATTAATCTAACAACTTTAATTCAAGAGCGGCAGGGAATCAAAGTAATCTTATCAAAGAAATACGAACCTTAAGAACAATAGAGACAATATCACTTACTTAAATGGAATTCGAACAATTCACAAGATCTCGTAGTCGTGCTCCAATGGCATCGCCTCAGGGGGAGACGATGATGGAGGCGCCAACTCGGAAGGAGGAAGAAGATGGAGGCGCCGACGACTCGGGCCTTCCTTCTACTCCGCCTCAACCGCTCTCTAATTCTCTCAACTTGCAAAACTACTCTCAATCTAATTCTAATCTAGAGCTTCTATCTCTTGTCGCCGTGGATGATCCGATTGAATTGAAGATTGAACTGAGATTCCTTGAAGCCCGGGGGCCTGGGGGCTGCTTATATAGCCGGGAGGAGGTACCCGGGGTTTGACCTAGATACATCTCGTGCTCCCACCGACACACCATCGGATCAAACCGACATTAAACGGGTGGATTAGATTGCGTCTTAGAGGCGGTTGAAGATCATTCAAGCGGGGGCGACGTGGCGGCGTGGCCATGCCGAGCGGCATGGATATTGGGCGATCGGCCCGGGGTGGGTCCCACCCCGGGCCCCGAGATGCGTCGTGGCTTCCGGAGTCTTCTAGATGATGTTTTCTTCTTGATTGTCAAGTTTCGTTTCCGTCGGGTGTAATCCGGAGCCTTCTAGACTTGTTTCAGAGTTGGATTGCGTTACGAATTTGTCGTTTTCTGTTAAGTCCCCGCGCAAATCACAACTTTACCAAAACTCATGAAAATCATTAGTATAAACCCCTAATAAGGTTATCTAATTATATTTTAGCCCTTTTCCATGTTTAGTTGATAATTAAAAATATACGTTAACAAGTGTCAACAAACTACAAAAAGCTTGTTGGTATTTATTAAGTGCAAAAAGAAAATAAAGGGTTCATAAGCGCCGCGTAATATATATACCATTGTAGCTTTTACCCGGGAGTATTCCGTAGTATCGTTATTTATATTTTCCACGAGGAAGCAAGGGTAAAGACTATGATAAATCAAAATCATGTATCTACTAACTTAATATATCAACTAAACTAAAGTGAGGGGGTAAATAATGTATATGATATGAATGATAATTAATAGCACTTAACCAGAGAATATTATAATATAGAATAGATAGCTAGGTCGAGAGGACAACGGAGAGATCTAGGTTCCCGAATACTTCTCTAGTACTTTGGTTCTTGAGTAACTAAGGCATGAAAAGGTATAGCGATCATAAAAGAACACTTCGGGACATCGAAACACTAGCCACGGAAAGGGATGAGAAGGGGCTAGGAAGCTCCGACCACGGTCCTACACTACCAATCCGAACGTGGTGGAATACGTCGGCCGTTAGGGCTGTCACCACCTAGGGCTACCACAACTATCCGTGGGGGTTGGGTGCAATCTAAGGTAACCTCTAGTCTAGACACCATGTCCACACTATTAATTACTACTCTAATCATCATGAATAACCAGAGCACTCAATACGAGCGAAGATCCTATGCAATTATATAACAACTATATTCTAATCAATAACATGAAAGGCATAAAAGTACTAGAAAAGATAGATCTAATTATGGCATAAAGTCTAATAGAGTTGAGATACAAAGATATACCGTAACGGCGAAGACTTCTCCGTAACCGGAACGCAGCCTTCGCTCTCCCTAACTCTCTACTAGATCTATTCTATTACATTGTAGCTGTCTAATCTAATTCTCCAGGCGTCGTGCCTCCATCTGATGAGATTGATGTATGAGATGATCTGAGATTAGGGGCCTGGGGGCTTGCTTATATAGTCGGGAGGAGGTACCAGGTGTTGGATCTAGATACAACTCGTACTTCCACCGTCGCCCTCGGATCAAACCGACATTAAACGAGCGGATTAGATTGCGTCTTAGAGGCGGTTGGAGAAGCTTCTGGAAGCGGAGATGACTTGGCCGAGGGGCCAGGCGGTCGGCCTCAATATTAGGCCTGGCCGGCTGGGATGGGTCCCACCCCGGTCCCGCGGTGTGTCGTGGCTTCGGAGTCTTCTAGATGATGTATTTTCGGGTGTTGGGACTCTTTGACGTCGGGTGTACTCGGAGCCTTCTAGACTTTGTTCCGAGTTGGATTATGTTGCGCTGCGTAGTCGTATTGCTTGCGAACTCGTTGTTTTCCCGTTAAGTCCCTCGCAAATCACAACTTTACCAACACTCATGGAAATCGTTAGTCGAAAACCCCTAATAAGGTTATCTAATTATATTTTAGTCCTTTTCCATGTTTAGTTGACAATTAAAAGTATACGTTAACATGTGTCAACAAACTCCCCACACTTAGTCTTTTACTCGCCCTCGATAAAAGGATGGTCTAACTTTAATGTAACCGTAGAGACAAAGAATGGATCATAATTATACTCCATGGTCATACACGGACTTTGGGATATCTGAGCATGAAATGGTTAGAAACAGATCACCTTAAATTCTTAAACCAAGTCACTTGGAGAGATTTTGCATAAGTTTTGAAAAGAAAACATAGCTCTACTTACTCCTTTGTGACACTCTCAAGTCTCTCAAAATATATTATATCCTCACGCTTCATTTATTATATCATATGTGGAGCTCAAGAACATGTAGCACACTTACCTTGTATTTATTCTTTGAGTCAATCAGGATCCATGGAGATAGATGTCATAAGTCATAGATCAAGATGTGTATGTGAGTCAAGATTATTATTACCACTTTGCTCTTTCTAGTTGAAAATCGTCTATCTCCCCCTTTTTGGAACATTTATTTATTTATTTTTCAAGCGAGGTAACCAGCTATTTAGTGGAGAGGTGGGTTCTACTCACCCTGACACTTGTCCATTTTTACTCTCTCATTTATTAGAGAAGTGGGCCCTACTCACCCTCGGACACTTGTCCATTATTCTTCTCTTCATTTTTTTGCCTTTTTTCTCTTTTTTTTTTTTTTGAGAGAGGGGGGTTCTTCGACCCGTAGAACACTTGCTCATTTTCTCCTCTCTCTCACTTTTCTCTCCACTCTTAGAATTTTGAACATTTGGCTTTTTTCATAGCTGTACCTTTTTCAACAATTAAAATTATGGGAGATAGAGATTAAAACTTTTAGAGCATGGTTACTTTAGTGAAAGCAAAGTGTATGTGATCTTGATCTTAGACTTTAGACAAATTTCAACATGGGTCGTGGTTTTGACAAAGCTCAACACAAGAAAGCAACAATTAATTAGATATATCTTTAATGATTGCTACGGCTCTATTAGGATGTATCATTGATCACAAAGGAGAAGCATAACTAATGATTTTAATATTTTGAAATAAATAACTCTCCAAAGACAAGATAAAAGAAAGATGATCTCATTATTCTAACTTTATTATTTCTCATGTTTTAAGCAATTAAAGCATCCCAACAAGTGACAGTATATGTAGGAATTTAATCATGCAAAACTTTGTTCATGGGTTAACAAGACATCTTTTTTATATAGGGAAATCATACCATAAATGTAAAAAAGACTTATTTTAATTCGAATGGAAAGTAATTTGTGAAAATTGAAAAGTTTTAGGAAGCAAACCGAGCGGTGGACGAAGCGGGGCCTACGTGGGACGAGGCGAGGCGGTGGGTCGGGTGGTATATGGGCGGTCGGCTGGTATATGGGCGGTCGGCCTTCCACCGGACCGTGTCGGGGCGCGGTTCGTCGTCTTGAAGTCGGTGGTTCTGTCTTGGTTCCGAATTTCTTGATTTTGGCCGCGAAGAATTCTGTTGGGTCGCCGAGGATCTCCCCACACTTATTTTACTCATTATCTTGCATACAAAGCATGGTGGAGACAAAAACATATCCGAAATATATGGAGAATAATTGACTCAACTTGTGGATGACTTCCATAAGAGCATTTTATTATATAATTCGAATCCTAATATTTAATAGTAAACTAATTTTGACTAAACCGAGCTAAACAAATTGATCGAACTAACTTTTTATAACTCACATGCTAAGACTCATTAACTCGTATATAATAACTAGCTAATATTAAAAAGGTAAAGTAGCAATACTTATCGTGATAATCGGGTGCTCTCCCCCAAACTGGATATTGAAGTAGTCCTTTCGTTCGTCCTTGGAACTCGTTCGCCTGCGGGTTCTCCTTAAATGTTCTCCTCTCATGGCGTGCGTCATCGATGGCATCTCGTCGGAATGTTATGTCTGAAATGGTGCCTTCAATGATCTCGGCGAGTGGCGTAGATGAGGTGGCCGATGGAGATGGTGTTTGTTCGCTTGATGACGCGGGTAGTGGTAGGTCTTCCGAAGGTGTACTCTTGACGTCCCTCTTCAAGTAGGTGATGCTTTTTTCTTTTTTCCATGTCGCTTCTTCGGAGGAGACCTTTCTTGGAGTGGCAGGTCTTTGAGTGTTCGGTTGGTGGGGCCGAGCGAACTTCTTTAATCTTTTTTTAATGTCTTCCTTGTTCGTCAACTCCGTTCCAACTGGTCTTGTGATTTTTAGCAGCGTCTCCGCGTCTTGTTTTTCTTGGGTCTTGTGGTGAGGTAGGCAATAGTGGTGGTGTAAGGCCCTCTTGATGGAGTATGAACGTTGACCCATTACTCTTGTCAAGTGGTCTTCACCTCCAGTCATGTCGTGCTCACTTTGATCTTCCTTGGTCACTCCTCAAGTGCATCATCCGATCTTAATAGCTACTTGGTGATGGCGTTGCCCATGTTCTTCGATTCAAATGCTTGAAGGAAGATTGGATGGTGGCGGTAGCGGCGTCTTGTTTAGTGTGCATATTGGTAGGTCGGGGACTTCCACTTATAGGAATTGGGGAAGTAAGACTTCTCCTCTTGTTGCGCAAAGTGAGTCCTCGCTTGCAAAGACAAGATAGAGATCAAGTGCATGGGCTCATTGGTGGGAAAACACCATCGTAACCAAAATTTCATTTACTTCTATTCTAACCTTGTGGGCACATTGAACAAGATAAAGATAATGTATAAGTTCATTTATGACTAGGGTGGTAAGATCAGAAGATAAATCTAGCATGTAAATATTTTTAGCAAAATAATGAGCGAACAAGAAAGTGATGCTAGAAACAGATTTAAAAAGCTAACATGTCGAGTTAACAAGATTGAATCATGTGAAACTATAACTCTAGCATGTTTGACTTTTCATTTATGAGAATGCCGTAGTAAAGAGGAATTAATGACAACTTACCTCAAGGTGTTACCTTTATTATTGGAATATGATGGCGCTATTACACCTTATGGTGGTCCTTCTCTTCTTCTTGAGTGGCATGTGGAGTGACAGTGCATGTCGGGAGGAAGAGGATGGCTTAATTATCTTCAATGGAATTGGCCTCCCTCCTTGATGCTTCCATCACCCATGAATTCCTCCTTCGAGTGAGTGATTCGATTGTGAATTTTGTCTTGTATCACTCTTGTTCTTCTTTTTTTTTTTCGCTTATCGGGAATTCTTTTATCCATAAGTCATGTCTCACATGTCTTGCTCAATTTCTAGTGAGTTCATCTCGACCTCCCAGTCCAAAAAGATATACCAAAGATCTACTATAGTGTACTATGGTTCAAAAGTCAACCTAGACACCACGTCTAATTTGATTTAGGAAGGCGTTCTAACCTAAGCACCGCTTAATTTAAAAAGCCTTTAGAAGAAAGATCACCACACCTTATGGTTTCGTGGAATCAAACTAAACACCATGTTTAACTCAAGCCATGAAAACAATTTAAACTGAGCACCCTGCTTAATCTAAAAGGTGTATGAAAATACTTCAAAACCTAAGCATACTATAGCAAACAACGGTAGCATGAAAGCATTGCGAGAGATTTATTCAAACAGAGATGATAGAGCATGATGAGTGATTTTGCTTAGATATAATTTACTTGCGGATTCACCTTATATGCCGGGTCGTGTAGTAGATCGTAGTGGTGACAGCACTATTGAGTCCTTTGCAATCCATCCCCCGTGTATAAGACTAGTCGATAATGGTTCTTGGGATTATCTTGTTTCGTTCCTGATTTTCTTAAGTAATCTTCGGGGTGCACATTCTTATTTATGGTTTTGATATATATATGATCTTATGCTATGCCTGTCTAAACATTTTGTAGATTCTTTGTATGCTACCTAAGAACTGTCCCTTTGTCATAAATCCAATCCTAATCTTACTAGGAATTAATCTTATGCTATGCTCACCACGTGCACCTCTACCGTCTCAATACCTTATCATTATTAATATTATTATTGGCTCACCTTGTTTAAGTATATGCTAAATACTACAAAATCTCATTAGTATTCTATCACTGTCTTTAATCATTTGAACTGCCTATCATATCTTCCTCGTGGATTCGATATTTAAAACCCTTCCCGGGTGAAATGCTCACTGGACATCCGTGCGCTTGCGGATCTATTTCTCTGTAAGCTAACAAATACCAACAAGCATTTAAAGGCGCCGTTCTGTAGGGAAGACTTTGATAGCTGCTCTTTTTGATTATTGATAGATGAATACTAAGTGTGGATTTGCTACTTAGCACCTCTGCTTAAACAGAATTACCCGTGTATTGTCTATTAGTCTATCTTATGCGGGTAATTGATTAATATTTCGAAGCGACCTACGGTAAGAGAATCCATTGTACCTGAACTTCATGAACCATTAAACATTGGAACCCCACTTCAAGTCGACGCGTCAAGAATTCAAGTGACGAATAAAGAAAGCCGCACAACTCACAAATTCTATTTGTGAGTAAAGGTAAGTATGATCGAACGTGAGAAGGTTTTTAAACTTTTGAATAATTATATTAGTCTCACCATGATCAAACCCCTTCATCTCTATAAAACTTTTATGCTACCTCTGTTTACTATAGTATGCTTAAGTTTTGAAATATCTTCATACACCTTAGACATGATGCTTAGTTTAATTTCATGGCTCAAGTTAAACATGGTGTTTAGTTTGATTCCCGAAACCCGCAAGGTGTGTTGTTTTTATTTCTAAAGGCTTTTAAAATTAAACGTGGTGTTTAGATTAAATTGCCTTCTTAAATTGAGTTGGACATTATGTCTAGGTTGATTTTTGGACCGATAGTATACTTTAGTAGATTCTCGGTTATCTTTGTTAGACTAACCCCTGCAGAAAAAAATTATCAAATCCAATTTGGGAAAAGAAATTAGCTTACGCAAGGTATGTGACAAACTCCAACAACTCTGGCAAGAAAAGAAGACTCAACTCACTCCTTATGAGAGGACAAACCGTAAGTGCCTAAATACTCAATTTGTCTTTTGTCGCAAAATTACCTTTGCCTTAGCCACGCTTTAAGTGCAACCGCTTCATAATAATAATAATAAAAACAAAAACAAATATATATAATCGTGCTAAGTTTTTAAAGAACCATCATTATGTTAGCACAAATAAATCATATGGACAATACCCCTTTTTTCAATATCATTGCTATCCTTCGGGTATATGTCCACTAATACTGCATTGCGGGGAAAAAATGTGGTGGCCACGTTCATGGACCTACCTCACTACCACTTCCACTACAAAAACGAGGAGTACCAAGCCGGGAGGCGATGAGAAGAAGGATCAACGTCAACTTACATCATCTTGCTTGCTCTCATCACCCACACAAGAAATACACCTTAGGAATGCACTCCAATCAATGACGGGCCAATACAAAGAGAAGTCACAATAATGCCCCGAGACCATGGAGGACAAGGATGTCACTAATGCGGTTTCTCCCTTGATCATCAAGACGACCGGTGTGCTACACACCATCAAGAAGAACACTCCACACCACGTTGTTAGAAGACAAAGCTAATCAAGGAGGGACTCCAAGTTTACATCTCAAACGAGCATCCTTTCGTCAACCGTAAAAAGGAAGATGAAGAAGAATTGACAAAGGAGGATCAATTGGTCGTCGACATCCTCATCCCTCGGGCCGATTAAAAGAAGAAGAAAAGAAAAATGGATTGGTACAAGGGAGAGGACGAACACAATAAGATTCCATCAAAGACCGACAAATCACAACACACTCAAGGAGATGATGAGCAAATCAACCACGACTTTAAGCGCCGAATGACACGAGTTTGAGCTTGGGGAGGAAGACTAATTCGCTAGAAGATGATCCGACAAGGCTCTCCCTCCTCTCGAGACTCCCACCGTTCCGACACGTAAAAATGAAGAGAGGACAAGACACTCAACTACCTACGAGAGAACCACCATGAGGGTGTTACGATCTTGCCATGATTCTACAATAAAGGTAACATCTTAAGGTAAGTGCCCTAATCGATAAAGCTTTACTCTAATCATGACATGCTTACTAAAGAGTTAAATATGTTAGCTCACAACCTCACTTAGATTAATCTGAATAGCTCAACATGTTAGCTCTTAGTCGTTTCTTACCCTTGTCTCTCTAGTTTTATTTTTTCTCTACACTTTTAGTTTGCTATGTTATAAAAGCCACATTCATGCCCGTCGTCCCGATCTTTTCACCTTTGTCACAAAAAATGAAACACATTATGCTACCATGGTTATATGTGCTCAAGGTTAGAGTAGAATGAATACAATTTTGGTTACGTTGGTGTTTTCCCATCAGCCAGAGCCCATGCACTTGATCTCTACCTTGACTTTGTGAGCGGGACACACTTTGCGCGCCTGTTAATGTCCCGCCTACTACATGCACAATAAGCAAGGAACATGGGTGATGCCATCCTCGGGATCACAACCCCAAGAGACGCAACTTCAAGATCGGGGCGAAAGCACCCAAGAAGCAAGCCTAAGAAGAACAAGACGCGAGAAATCACAAGTTGGATACGGAGGCGACGGACAAGGAAGACATTAATAAGATTTAAGAAAAAGTCCACCCAGCTCCCACCAACCAAGCACGCCTAACCAGCCACTCCAAAGGTCTCCACCGAAGAAACAAGCTTGGAGGAAGAAAGAAGACACGCCTACCAAGGGAGACAACAAGAGTACACCTTCGAAAGACCTACCACCACCACTGCGTCAGCGACCGATCAAACACCGTCGGCTACCTCATCTCGCCATTCATCGAGATCATTGAAGGCACCACACCAAACACGACATCCCGACGAGATTCCATATATGACAACACGCCACGCGAGTAAGTAAGTACGAAAACTCTCGCCGAGAGGTAACTTCGGTATTTATCTCGCATATTTAAATTTCCCGCATAGCATATTTCAATTAGCATGTTTCCCTTAAGCATATTTACTTTTCTAAAAACCTGCATTAGAAAATCACAAAATTATGTTTGCTTTGCATTTGCATTAGTTCCTTAAAAGCCCCATGCAAGCACCCCTTGCTGTGTGGTGGCATAAAAATAAAAATACAAAAATATTGCACTCATATGTTTTTACATTAGCATCCCTATTGCATAGAAAAATTCTCAAAAATATGTGGGCACATGAAGGTCCACACGTTTTTCTAAAAATCCAAAAAGAAGTGAGCACATGAAGGCTCACAATATAATCCTAGAATTTGTTCCTTCGGGTATGTGCGAAATTAATATTTGCGGGGAGAACATTTAAGGAAAACCGAGAAATGAACAAGTTCCAAGGGCGAATAAAAAGACTACTTCAAGATCCAAATTTGGGGAGAGCACCCTCGATTATTACGATAAGTATTATCCTATCTATTTTAAATATTAGCTAGTTAGTATATTTGCTTAGAGTAATGAGTCTTAAATAAAAGTATTAGTGTTAAGAGTCCAATAAATATTAGAAGCTTGCGAGTTAGCTCTCTTTTCTTTAATTATGACCTTGATGACATATGCTTGGAAATGATGAATAGTTGCTCCGCCTTAATTCCTCTTAAAAGTACTTACACTTTGGACTTAGATTCCCCTAAAGCTTTAAATGCTTAATTTGCTCTAAAACCCAACACCTGTGGGAAGCACATGCTTAATCTGAGTCTTAGCATTGAAAGATAAAAGTGCATGAAAAGTTGAGCTACTTTTGTTATCATATTCTTAGAGATACTTGATCCTGGTTTTTATCTTTGAAAATTATAAAATTACATAATGAGTTCCTTAGTTATGACCCTTGAGAGTTCGTCATCAAGATCATCCCACTCCACTAAATACGCTGCTTCTAACCCGGAAGTACGCATCCCCATACTCCATCAAGCCGCTAGCCATATTATAAAAATAAATTCTAGCAATTTTGGATATGTCTCTCTCAAACGTTTTTATGCCAATTAGATTAAGGCTACATTCGAAAAAAAAAGAAGGAAAAGAAAAGAAAGAAAAGAAAAATAAATTTAGAGAGAAAAGTGAGACGAGAGAGGGAGAGTAACGGACAAAAGTCATACTAGGCGAGAAGGGCCTACCTCCCTAATAATAAAAATATATTTAGAGATGAATACCGGACACGTGTCCGAGGGTGAGTAGGGCCCACATCTCTAAGGAGAGAGAAAAATGGACAAAAGTCCGGGGCAAAGCCCACCTCTCCAAGAATGGACAGCCCAGGTCTTAGCAATTTTTAGAAAGAGAGATATAGTCCAAGAAGCTTGAAAAAAAAATACTAGAAAAGGCTAAAGGCTAATTACTACCTTTCATCCTCATCCATTCGTCACTATCATCCCACTATGTATGTTCCACCACATGTATCTCCACTAAATACCATCTACTTAAGAGGGTCATACATAGGATCTCTGAGTTTCTTTTGAAAAATATTGCAAAACCCCAGGATGATAGTTGATCAAAGAGTTTGAGACATGGTACTTAACTTGATTGTTTTATCTTGCTAATGATTCGTGAAAAGGCTACGCCCCATGGTAAAAAAAGGCATGAGAGAGCAATGCGGTTAAGAGGAGAATTTATTTCGATAAACACAAAGACTTCGAGGTATGAAAGCGTAGTAGCAACTCCCCGATCCTACTATAGTATATAGCTTTGCTAGGGACTAGCAAAGGGTAAGCTTGGGGAGTTTGTTGATGCTCACTAACTCATATTTTTATGCATCAACAATTCATGGAAAAGGACTAAAATATAATTAGATAACCTTATTAGGGGATTCTACTAATGATTTCCATGAGTTTTGGTAAAGTTGTGATTTCTGAGGGACTTAACGAAAAAAAGCGGCCGAAATGGCGTGGCATACGACCGGCGTAACATAGCGCAATCCAACTCGAAACAAGTCTAGAAGGCTCCGGATTACTCCCCGACGTGAACGAAACTTGGCACCGAAGAAAACATCATCTAGAAGACTCCGGAAGCCCACGGCGCATCGCGGGGACCCGGTGGGGACCCACTGCGGGCCGATCCCCCTGTCTCGGGAACCTTCCTCCACCGCCTCTAAGACGCAATCTAATCCGGTCGTTTATGGTCGGTTTGATCCGATGGCGTCGGTGGGAGCACGAATTAGTACCACATCGCTGCTTTGAAGCTGAAGAGACATAAGAAGACCCATATATAAAACAGCCCTGGACCCCCTGTCTCATCATCAATCTGATCCAAAGCCTCAAGTCATCATCAAGAACGAGATCAAGAAGAAGCCAAGACAGGGTAGAAGAGGAGACACCAAGAGATAGGATAGCTAATTCATAGCTCTAAATCTAGAGCCTAGTTTAGATAGAAAGTCGAGTTTAGAGAAGAGAGCATCTTGCTCCGGTTACGGATCCGTAAGTTACACTATGGATCAATATTATTATTGTTCTCATACACCTTTGTGCTATTTCATTACTATGTATGCAATTAGTCTACTTATACTTTATTCTAGTCATAGCATATTTGATATGATCATTATTCATGATAATTCAACGCGCTTATTCAGTAGAGCTCCTAGTATATTACGGTGTGTGCTAGGTAGTAGAGAGTATGTAAGCATGGTGCTTAGATATCATTTACTTGCGGATTCACCTTATATGCCGGGTCGTGTGGTAGATCGTAGTGGTGACAACACTATTGAGTCCTTTGCAATCCATCCCCGTGTATAAGACTAGTCGATAATGGTTCTTGGGATTATCTTGTTTCGTTCCTGATTTTCTTAAGTAATCTTCGAGGTGCACATTCTTATACAATATGATAGTTTGTTGACACATATTAACGTATACTTTTAATTGTCAACTAAACATGGAAAAGGACTAAAATATAATTAGATAACCTTATTAGGGGTTTATACTAATGATTTCCATGAGTTTTGGTAAAGTTGTGATTTGCGGGGACTTAACGAGAAAAACAGCGAGAAATGGCGTGGCATACGACCAGACGTAACATAGCGCAATCCAACTCGAAACAAGTCTAGAAGGCTCGAATTACTCCCGGCGTGAACCAAACTTGGCAATCAAGAAAACATCATCTAGAAGACTCCGGAAGCCCACGACGCATCGCGGCCCGGGGTAGGACCCACCCCGGGCCGATCGTCGGTAATAAACAGGCCGATCGGCCTGCCTTGGTCGCCAAGCAAGCCCGTTCCGAAGCTTCTCCAACCGCCTCCGAGATGCAATCTAATCCGGTCATTTGATGTCGGTTTGATCCGAGGGGTGTCGGTTAAGCACCGAAGATTAGTACCACATTGCTGGCCGGGGTTTAAGAGACATAAGAAGACCCCTATATAAGCAAGCCCCTGTGCCCCCGGCTTCAATCATCTCGGATCAACTCATCATCATATCGGATCGAGATCCAAATCTAGTTGAAGGCCTTAGCTCTAGTTCAAGAACAAGAAGTAGAAGATTAGACAAGATGTAGAACTAGAAGCCCTAGATTAGAGTTGAGAGTAGAGCTTCAAGTTGAGAGAATTAGAGCGCGGTTGAGGCGGAGTTGAAGGAAGGCCCGAGCCGCCGGCGCCTCCATCTTCTTCTTCCTCCGGGTTGGTGCCATTGGAGCGCAACTCACGAGATCTTGTGGATTGTTCGACTTCTATTCGAGTAAGTGATATTGTTTCTATTATTCTTAAGGTTCGTATTTCTTTGATAAGATTACTTTGATTCTTGGTTGCTCTTGAGTTAAAGTTGTTAGATTAATGTAAGCGTGGTGCTTAGATTGACTAGCTTATTACGAATACCTTCTATAGGCCGGGGTGAAGACACTTGTTAAGGCTGATCGTGGTGGTGGCAAATACCATTGAGTCCTTTTGTTACGCTTTGCCCCGTTTATAGAAATCGTAGGAGCCCCTGCGTTGTTAGCATAGATTCCCTTTATTAAGAGTTTCTTCATGACAACCCCTCTTAAGAACAATGTGCAAATGATTTACTTGAAGTGAGAACAAGACCTTCCTAATGGAACTCCTTACCTCTCTTTTAATCTAGTTATATAGCCACTCGGATTTAGCTATACACCTTGACATGCTCTCTCACCTTCTCCTGTGGATTCGATATTTAAAGCCCTATTCCCCGGTGAAGTGCTCACCGTATCCGTTAAACTGCGGATTATCCATCATAATATTCACGTAGGTTAACAAATACCAACAAGCATTTAAAGGCGCCGTTCTTGCGAGAACGGTTTGAGACCACGTTGAAAAACTATAGCTAAATCTTGTACCATACTTTTATCTTTTTCTTTTATTCTATCTTCTCATCTTTTTCTATCTTCGTGGGATCAATTGATTCCATATTTATCTATCTTATATTTGCACCCTTAAGCGGAAGCTCGGCCACTAGAATCTTTAGATCTCATCCTTACATCGGCCATTAGCTACGCCTACGGTTGATCAAAATGATCATGAAGCAATACTTCTCGGGGGTGAGAAGCGGGATCATATCTTCTATGGTAGGAGTCTTTGCCGACATCATGAAAGTGTTGTGCGCATGATCATCATGCAGTTTTTTGGAGGAACCTTTTCTTTCCCCTTTTTAAGCAAGGTTTGCTTTGGCGAACTCAGCGGGTGAAACCCATATACTAGCATTCTTTATGACCACCCAAAGGAAGAAGAATCATCCTCCAAATAGAAAAAAAATATAGAAGTTCGATAGCTATATCACCATCACTCCAATCCTAAGACTTAGCTATCGACCCCAAACCATCAATGCGCTAAAAACCTTTAAGGGGAGAAGAAATTCAACCCTTGGATATCTCTTTAGATGATGAGTTTTATGAACTTCCAGCTTCACAAGAGACCATATATAATCCAAACCTCTTTTGAGATAGTCTCTTAGAAAGCACCTTTATTGCTACGCAAGAACATTGGGGAACCTCAAGGATGACATATCTAATCATGCCATAGGAAGAGAGCAAAGCCATCAAGAAGCCACTCCTGTCTCTCTCTTTCTATGTTCAAATTAGATAATTCTTTTCGAACCCATCTTTAACTACATCCTTGAACCCAATGAATCCTCTTGTGCCCTTTTCTTACGTCTCCTCACGATCCTAAAATATTATGAACAATCTAAGGAAGACCAAAAGGAGCGCATTTTTTGGAGAACATCAATGAGCATAAAGACTACTTCATAAATGGAACTTTTCCACCTAGTCCATGCTCATTTGAAAACTCCTAAATTGATTGCCATCTCAATTCTTGCCACACATGAAATCTCCAACCCCCCTCATACTCTCTTTCTTAAAAATTTAGAAAGGGTGGTTGTCGATGAATATTCTAATGGCTTGAAATTTTGAGATTGGCAATATAAGGGAAACCACTTCATCATCTTGATTCATAATTTGAAAGTTTCCCAAGGACGAGCTTTTTGTCCTAAAAACAAGCACTCTAGGGGGAAATTCTATAAAGACTTATATATCACTATATACCCCTACATTATGAGCATATGATTATTAAAAAAGATTTTTTCCTTCGAGTATTCTTGTCACTAACCATGCCGGGTTTGGAGTAAAGAAGAACGAAGGATGACAATGTAAGGTATGTCCAACCAGTCATTATGCAACATTAAATTACATGAATAGAAACATTTATTATTATGTTGCTATACTAGCTTGGTTGTCTTTTACCTTCATGCCATGCTCGATCTGTTAAATCACTCATCATGCTCTATCATCTCTGTTTGAATAAATCTCTGCAATGCTTTCATGCTACCATTGTTTGCTATAGTATGCTTAGGTTTTGGAGTATTTTCATACACCTTTTAGATTAAGCATGGTGCTTAGTTTAAATCATTTTCATGGCTCGAGTTAAACATGGTGTTTAGTTTGATTCCCGAAACCATAAGGTGTGGTGATCTTTCTTCTAAAGGCTTTTAAATTAAGCGTGGTGCTTAGGTTAGAACGCCTTCCTAAATCAAATTAGACGTGGTGTCTAGGTTGACTTTTGAACCATAGTAAACTATAGTAGATGCTTTGGTATATCTTTGTTGGACTAACCCCTGCAAAAATAATAAACTCAAACAAGTTTGGGGAGGTCGAGATGAACTCACTAGAGATGAAGCAAGACATGAGAGACATGACTTATGGATAAAAGAATTCCCCGATGAGCCAAGAAGAAGAAGAGTGACACAAGACAAGATCCACAATCGAAGCGCTCACTTTCGAAGAAGGAATTCATGGGTGATGGAAGCATCAAGGAGGGAGGCCAGTTCCATTGAAGATAATTAAGCCATCCTCTTCCTCCCGACATGCACCTGTCACTCCACAAGCCACACCTACTCAAGAACAAGAGAAGGACCACCACAAGGTGTAATAGCGCCATCATACTCAATAATAAAGGTAACACCTTGAGGTAAGTAGTCATACGATTTCCCTTTTTACTATGGCATCCTCATAAATGAAAAGTCAAAACATGCTAGAGTTATAGTTTCACATGATTCAATCTTGTTAACTCGACATGTTAGCTTTTTAAAACTCTAGCATCACTTTCTTGTTCGCTCATTATTTTGCTAAAAATATTTACATGCTAGATTTATCTTCTGATCTTACCACCCTTGTCATAAATGAACTTATACATTATCTTTATCTTGTTCAATGTGCCCACAAGGATAGAGTAGAAGTAAATGAAATTTTTGGTTCTTTGGTGTTTTCCCACCAACAGAGCCCATGCACTTGATCTCTACCTTGTCTTTGCAAGCGGGACTCACTTTACGCAATAAGAGGAGAAGTCTTACTTCCCCAATTCCTACAAGTGGAAGTCCCCGACCTGCAAACATGCATACTAAACAAGACGCTGCCACCGCCACCATCCAATCTTCCTTCAAGCGGTGAATCGGCGAAAGAACATGGGCAACGCCATCACCAAGTGGCTATTAAGATCGGATGATGCACTTGAGGAGTGACCAAGGAAGATCAAAGTGAGCACGACATGATTTGGAGGTGTAGACCACTTGACAAGAGTAATGGGTCAACATTCATCTCCATCAAGAGGGCCTTACACCACCACTATTGCCTACCTCACCACAAGACCCAAGAAGAACAAGACGCGGAGACGCTGCTAAAAATCACAAGACGCAGAGATGGAAAACGGAGTTGACGAACAACGAGGAAGACATTAAGAAGATTAAAGAAGTTCGCTCGACCCGACCAACTGAACACTCAAAGATCTGCCACTCCAAGAAAGGTCTCCTCCGGAAGCGACATGGAAAAAGAAAGAAGCATCACCTAACAAGAGGACGTCAAGAGTACACCTTCGGAAGACCTACCACTACCCGCGTCATCAACGAAAAAACACCATCTCCATCGGCCACCTCATCTACGCCACTCGTCGAGATCATTGAAGGCACCATTTCAAACATGACATTCCGACGAGGTGCCATCGATGACGCGCCATGGGAGTAAGTACTCAAAACTCTCGCCGAGAGGTAACTTCGGTATTTATCTGCATATTTATTTTCTACACGGCATATTTAAATTAGCATATTTCCTTTAGCATATTTACTTTCCTACACCTGCATAAAAAAATCATAAAAATATGTTTACTATTTTTACGCATCGTTTCTTTAAAAGCCCCATGCAAGTACTCCTTCTTGTGGTGGCATAAAAATAAAAACCCAAAAATATTGCATTCATATGTTTTTGCATCATCATCCTTTTTACATAGAAAAATTCCTAAAAATATGTGAGCACATGAAGGCTCACAACATGTTCCTAGAGTTTGTTCCTTCGGGTATATGCGGAATTAATATTTACAGGGGAGAACATGTAAGGAGAACACGAAGGCGAACAAGTTCCAAGGATGAATCAAAGGACTACTTTGCAATATCCAAATTTGGGGAGAGCACCCCAGTTATCACGATAGGTATCACTATCTTTTAAATTATTAGCTAGTTATTATATATGTTTGCTTTGATTAGAGTTAATAAGTCTTAGCGTTTAAATCTTAAAGTTAGTTCGATTAATTCGGTTAGTTCGGTTTAGTTAAAATTAGTTTACTTTAAATATTAGGGTTTATATAATAAAGTGCTCTTATGGAAGTCATCCACAAGTTGAGTCAATTATTCTCCATATTTTTTCGGATATGTTTTGTCTCCACCATGCTTTGCATGCAAGATAACAGAAAATAAGTGTGGGGAGATCCTCGACGACCAAACAGAATTCTTCGCGACCAAAATCAAGAAATTCGAACCAAGACGGAACCATCGACTTCGCCTGACGAACCGCGCCCCGACACGGTCGATGGGGGGAGGCCGACCGCCCATATACCAGGCCGACCGCCCCTGCCTGCCCCACTCGGGCCCGGCTTTCCACCGCTCGGTTTGCTTCCTAAAACTTTTCAAAAATTACTTTCCGTTCGAATTAAAATAAGTCTTTTTCTCATTATGGTATGCTTTCCTATATGAAAAAAAGATGTCTTGTTAACCCATGAACAAAGTTTTGCATGATTAAATTCCTACATATACCTGTCACTTGTTGGGATGCTTTAATTGCTTAAAAACATGAGAAAGAACAAAAGTTAGAATAATGAGATCCTCTTTCTTTTATCTTGTCTTTGGAGAGTTATTTATTTCAAAATACTAAAATCATTAGTTATGCTTCTCCTTTGTGATCAATGATACATCCTAATAGAGCCGTAGCAATCATTAAAGATATATCTAATTAATTATTGCTTTCTTGTGTTGAGCTTTGTCAAAACCACGACCCATGTTGAAATTTGTCTAAAGTCTAAGATCAAGATCACATACACTTTGCTTTCACTAAAGTATCCATGCTCTAAAAGTTTTAATCTCTATCTCCCATAATTTTAATTGCTTTGAAAAGGTACAGCTATGAAAAAGCCAAATGCTCAAAATTCTAAGAGTGGAGAGAAAAGTGAGAGAGAGGAGAAAATGAGCAAGTGTTCTACGGGTCGAAGAACCCCCTCTCTAAGAAAAAAAAAAAAAAGGCAAAAATGAAGAGAAGAATAATGGACAAGTGTCCGGGGTGAGTAGGGCCCACTTCTCTAATAAATAAGAGAGTAAAAATGGACAAGTGTCCGGGGGTGAGTAGAACCCACCTCTCCACTAAATAGCTGATTACCTCGCTTGAAAAATAAAAATGTTCCAAAAAAAAGGGAGATAGACGATTTTCAACTAGAGAGAGCAAAGGGTGATAATAATCTTGACTCACATACACATCTTGATCTATGACTTATGACATCTTTCTCCATGGATTCACAGTTGACTTAGCAATAAATACAAGGTAAGTGTGCTACATGTTCTTGAGCTCCACATATGATATAATAAATGAACTGTGAGGATATAATATATTTTGAGAGACTTGAGAGTGTCACAAGGGAGTAAGTAGAGCTATGCTTTCTTTTTCAAAATTTATGCAAAATCTCTCCAAGTGACTTGGTTTAAGAATTTAAGGTGATCTGTTTCTAACCATTTAATGCTCAAATATCCCAAAGTGCAGGTATGACCATGGAGTATAATTATGATCCATTCTTTGTCTCTACGGTTACATTAAAGTTAGACCATCCTTTTATCAAGGACAAGTAAAAGCCTAAGTGTGGGGAGTTTGTTGACACATATTAACGTATACTTTTAATTGTCAACTAAACATGGAAAAGGACTAAAATATAATTAGATAACCTTATTAGGGGTTTATACTAATGATTTCCATGAGTTTTGGTAAAGTTGTGATTTGCGGGGACTTAACGGAAAACAACCGAAATGGCGTGGCATACGACCAGACGTAACGCAACGCAATCCAACTCGAAACAAGTCTAGAAGGCTCCGGATTACTCCCGACGTGAACCAAACTTGGCACCGAAGAAAACATCATCTAGAAGACTCCGGAAGCCACGACGCATCGCGGAGCCCGAGGTAGGACCCACCACGGGGCGACCGGCCCAATAAACGGGCCGATCGGCTGCCTTGGCTGCCAAGCAAGCCCGTTTCGAAGCTTCTCCAACCGCCTCGAGATGCAATCTAATCCGGTCATTTGATGTCGGTTTGATCCGAGGGTGTCGGTTAAGCACGAAAGATTAGTACCACATTGCTGCTTGAGAATTTGAAGAGACATAAGAAGACCCCTATATAAGCAAGCCCCGGGCCCCCTCATACTTCAATCATCTCGAGATCAACTCATCATCATATCGGATCGGATCCGGCTCTAGTTGAAGGCCTTAGCTCTAGTTCAAGAACAAGAAGTAGAAGATTAGACAAGATGTAGAACTAGAAGCCCTAGATTAGAGTTGAGAGTAGAGCTTCAAGTTGAGAGAATTAGAGCGCGGTTGAGGCGGAGTTGAAGGAAGGCCCTTTTGTCGGCGCCTCCATCTTCTTCTTCCTCTTCCTCCTGCCATTGGAGCGCAACTCGAGATCTTGTGGATTGTTCGACTTCCATTCGAGTAAGTGATATTGTTTCTATTATTCTTAAGGTTCGTATTTCTTTGATAAGATTACTTTGATTCTTGGTTGCTCTTGAGTTAAAGTTGTTAGATTAATGTAAGCGTGGTGCTTAGATTGACTAGCTTATTACGAATACCTTCTATAGGCCGGGGTGAAGACACTTGTTAAACCTAGATCGTGGTGGTGACAGCGCCATATTGAGTCCTTTGTTACGCCCCCCGTTTATAGAAATCGTAGGAGCCCTAACGTTAGCGTAGATTCCCTTTATTAAGAGTTTCTTCATGACAACCCCTCTTAAGAACAATGTGCAAATGATTTACTTGAAGTGAGAACAAGACCTTCCTAATGGAACTCCTTACCTCTCTTTTAATCTAGTTATATAGCCACTTTTGATTTAGCTATACACCTTGACATGCTCTCTCACCTTCTCCCCCCTGTGGATTCGATATTTAAAGCCCTATTCCCGGGTGAAGTGCTCACCGGAATCCGTTAAACTGCGGATTATCCATCATAATATTCCCGTAGGTTAACAAATACCAACAAGCATTTCTATTAACGCAAAGCAGAAAAATCCGCAAGCGCACGGATACCGATGTAGCTTTCACCCGGGAGTATTCAGTATCGATTTCCACGGGGAACGTGAAGTATACTAGAAAGAGTTTAGAACGTCCTAAGAAAAAAATATAATGATGTTGGGAGAGAGATTGTTTCTAAGGTCTCTAATTGATCTAGGAATCTGAGATACTTTCGGGTTTATTTATATTAGGACATCGAACACTAGCCGCGAAAGGGATGAGAAAGGGGCTAGGAAGCTCCAACTACGGTCCTACAAACACCAATCCGAACGTGGTGGAATACGTCGTACCGTCGTGGTCACCACCACAGGGCTACCACAAACTATCCGTGGGATTGGGTGCAATTCCGTGTAACCGCTAGACTAAGCACCACGCCTAATCTAAAGATTACTACTCTAGCGTTGCAAAAACTAGAGCACTTGATACAAGCGGAATCTAATAAATAAACTTAAAGTAAATGCTTTGAAAAAAGTAAATAAATAGAGAACTTAGAATTAATAAATATAGAACACGGAGATTGTTTGAAGAAACGAACTAGTTCTTTGTAGATGTACAATGTTGATGAAGATCCGACAGTCCCGGATCTCCACTTTCTCCTTGCCTCTCTCCTTGATCTTACAACTAGATGAACTAGATCTAGAACTAGAACTAGATAACTAGAGGGACCTCTCTCTCTTCTAATATGAAACCCTAGTTTATGCTCATCGATAGCTAATGAGAAGATGATCCGAGATGATTGAAGCCGGGGGTCTAGGGGTCTATATATATGGGTCTTCTTACGTCCCTTCAGCTTCAGCAGGCAATGTGGTACTAATGCGGTGTTGGATCTTGATCCATCTCGTGCTTCTACCGACCCTCGGATCAAACCGTCATTAAACAACCGGTTTAGATTGCGTCTTAGAGGCGGTGGAGGAAGCTTCCGGAGACGGGGTGACTTGGCGGGGAGGCGGGCCGATCGGCTTTGTTATTTGGGCGATCGGCCCGGGGTGGGGCCCCCACTGGTCCTTGATGCGTCGTGGCTTCGGAATCTTCTAGATGATGTTTTCTTCGATGCCAAGTTTGGTTCACATCGGGGAGTAATCCGGAGCCTTCTAGACTTGTTTCGAGTTGGATTGCGTTATGTTACGTCGGTCGTATGCCATGTCATTTACACTGTTTTTTACATTAAGTCCCGCAAATCACAACTTTACCAAAACTCATGGAAATCATTAGTATAAACCCCTAATAAGGTTATCTAATTATATTTTAGTCCTTTTCCATGTTTAGTTGACAATTAAAAGTATACGTTAATATGTGTCAACAAACTCCCCCAAGCTTACCTTTTGCTAGTCCCTAGCAAAGCTATATGCTATAGTAGGATCAGGAGTTGCTACTACGCTTTCATACCTCAGAAGTACTGTGTTTATCAGAAATAAATTCTCCTCTTACCAGATTGCTCTCTCATACCTATTTACCATGGGGCGTAGCAAGATAAAACAATCAAGTTAAGTACCATGTCTCATGTTCTTTGATCAACTATCATCCCGGGGTTTTGCAATATTTTTTCAAAAAGAAACTTCGAGAGATTCCTATGTATGACCCTCTTAAGTAGATGGTGGTAGTGGAGTTACACATGTGGTAGGACATACATAGTGGGATGATAGTGGTGAAGTGGATGAGGATGAAAGGTAGTAAATAGCCTTTAGCCTTTTCTAGTATTTTTTTCTTCTCAAGCATCTTGGACTATATCTCTCTTTCTAAAAATTGCTTAAGACCTGGGCTGTCCATTCTTAGAGAGGTGGGCTTTGCCCCGGACTTGTGTCCATTTTTCTCTCTCCTTAGAGATGTGGGCCCTACTCACCCTCGGACACGTGTCCATTATTCATCTCTAAATATATTTAGGGAGGTAGGCCCTTCTCGCCTAGTATGACTTTTGTCCGTTTCTCTCCCTCTCTCGTCTCACTTTTCTCTCTAAATATTTATTTTTCTTTTTCTCTTTTTCTTTTTTCTTTTTTTTTTTTTTTTTTTTTTTTGAATGTAGCCCAGCCTCTATTTAGCATAAACACTTAGAGAGACATATCCAAAAATTGCAAGAGTTTATTTTTATAATTATGGCTAGCGGCTTGATGGAATATGGGGAGGCGTACTTCGGGTTAGAAGCAAAGATATTTAGTGGAGTGGGATGATCTTGATGCGAAAACTCTTAAGGGTCATAGCTAAGGAACTCATCATGTAATATTTTATAACTTTCAAAGATAAAAACCGGGGAATCGGTATCTCTAGGAATATGATAAACAAAGCCAGACTCAACTTTTCATGTATCTTTATCCTTTAATGCTAAGACTCGAGATTAAGCATGTGCTTCCCATAGGTATTGGGTTTAGAGCAAATTAAGCAATTAAAGCTTTGGGAGAATCTAAGTCCAAAGTGTAAGTACTTTTAAGAGGAATTAAGGCGGAGTAACTATTCATCATTTCCTTAGCATATATCATCAAGATCATAATTAAAAGAGAAAGGCCAACTAGCAAACTCTAGCATTATTTAGACTCTAACAAACTAAGACTCTAATTAAGACTCATTATATATAGCAAGGCAAACATAAATAACTAGCTAATATTAAAATAGATAGGATAGTGATACTTATCGTGATAAGCGGGGTGCTCTCCCCAAGCTGGATATTGACATAGTCGAAGTGGTGATGGCGAAGTGAGGTAGACAAGTAGTGGTGGTGTTGACCTTCCTTGATAGGGCATTGATGATGTTGGCGATTAAGATTGTGCTCGATCAAGTGGTCATACGCCTCCACACCGTATCGTGTCTTACTCTTTTCGTGCTCCAAATCTGCTAAACTCAAATAGACAACAAAACTTGTGGAACAGGTTAAGCGTTAGCGGTTGGCTACTTAAGCCTTTGTTGCCTAGTTTTTTTTTTTTTTTTTTTAAATAGAAGCTCTTTTTAGAGTGGATCATTGACTTGAAAGAATTCAATCAAGTCAATTTCTTCTAACTTTTCAGGTTCTAAAAAGACTTTCAACCGATGACCATTTACCTTAAATGTGTTACCTAAATCATCTTGGATGGTGATGGCTCCATGTGTTGAAGTGTCGACGACATTATATGGTCCATCCCACTTACTTCGCAACTTACCATGTCCAAAGAGCTTAACCCTTGAATTGAATAGTAGGACTTTGTCTCCGGGCTTAAACTCCTTGTGCTTAATTCTCTTATCATGCCATCTTTTTGTTCTTTCTTTATAAATCTTAGAATTGTGATAGGCTTTTTCTCTCCATTCCTCTAGCTCAGAGAGTTGCATTAGACGATTCTTGCCAGCTAGGTGGAGATCCATGTTCCATTTCTTGATTGCCCAATGAGCCTTGAACTCTAATTCAACGGGCAAGTGGCATGTTTTTCCATATACTGAGTTGATAGGGTGACATGCCTATCGGTGTTTTGAATGCAGTTCGGTAAGCCCAAAGTGCATCCGGAAGCTTGTCCTTCCATGCCTTCCCCATTTCATCTACGGTTTTTGTAGAATATTTTTTGATTTGTTTATTAGATGTTTCCGCTTGACCGCTAGTTTGGGGATGGTAAGGAGTAGCGATGTTGTGACGAATTCCATGGTCCGCTAGGTACTTTCGAAAGGTTTTATCGATGAAGTGAGGACCTCCATCGCTTATGACCATCCGTGGTGTACCAAAACGTGGAAATATGATTTCATGGAACATTTTCTTGGCATGTTTGGAATCATTTGTTCGACATGGTAGTGCTTCTACCCATTTGGACACATAGTCTACAGCTACCAAGATGTATTCACAATTCCCTAAATTAGGGAATGGTCCCATAAAATCAATCCCCAAACATCAAAGAGTTCAATTTGGAGATTGTTTGTGAGAGGCATTGCATCTCGTGCATTAATGTTTCCATGTTTTTGGCATCGATGGCATCTCCCCGACAAACTCCTTTGTATCTCGCATACATCGTTGGCGAGAAAAAACCACTTTGCCATATCTTGGCATGTGTCCGAATGCTCCATAATGTCCTCCATATGGCGAAAGCATGACATCTTTCCATAATTTGAATTGCCTCAGCCATAGGGACACATCTTCTCAACAATCCATCGGCAAGAAACTCGAAAAAAGGTATGGCTCATCCCATAGGTGCAAACGGCTTTCATGGATTAACTTTCTTTTGTCTGCACCAGGTGGGACATAGCCCGTGACTATAAAGTTCACGATGTCTGCATACCATGGATCAGAGTGTGTTATCTTGAGCAAAGTGTCATCCCTTAAGTAGTCATTTATGGGTAGGTCATGTTTTTCCTTGTATTGTAGCCTAGACAAGTGGTCGGCTACTGAATTCTCTACTCCCTTTTTATCTCGGATTTCAATATCAAACTCTTGGAGTAGAAGAATCCATCGAATTAACCGAGGCTTAGCATCTTTCTTCGTGAGGAGGTACTTAAGAGCAGCATGATCTGTATAAACAATTACCTTTGCCCCCACTAGGTAAGATCTAAACTTGTCTATAGCAAAGACAACAGCCAATAGCTCTTTTTCAGTTGTGGCATAATTGAGCTGCGGTCCAGACAAGGTTTTGCTAGCGTAGGATATGGCATAATGCTTCTTATCCTTGGTTTGGCCTAAAACAGCACCAACCGCAAAGTCGCTAGCATCACACATTATCTCAAAAGGAATATTCCAATCAGGTGGTTGAATGATTGGAGCTGAAATGAGTGCCTTCTTAAGGATTTGAAAAGATTCATGGCACTCATCGGTAAAGATGAAAGGTGCATCTTTAGCTAAGAGACTAGTCAGGGGTCTAGCGATTTGAGAAAAATCTTTGATAAAGCGCCTGTAGAACCCTGCATGTCCTAGAAAGCTGCGGATTTCTTTCACATTCGTGGGAGGTGGGAGTTGTTCAATAACTTCAATCTTTGCTCTATCCACCTCTATACCACGTTCAGACACCTTGTGTCCTAGTACTATTCCTTCCCGAACCATAAAATGACATTTCTCCCGATTCGGGACTAAGGAATTTTCTTCACACCGTTGTAAGACTTTATCTAAGTTCTCCAAGCAATCGTCGAAGGTTTTTCCATAGACGGTAAAATCATCCATGAACACTTCAACGATTTTCTCAATCATATCAGAGAAAATAGACATCATGCACCGTTGGAAAGAAGCCGGAGCATTGCATAACCCGAGCGACATTCGTCGGTATCGTAAGTTCCATACGGGCATGTAAAAGTGGTCTTACTTTGGTCATCAGGGTGGATTGGAATTTGATGATAACCAGAATAACCATCAAGGAAACAATAGAAAGAATGATTTGCAAGCCGTTCCAACATTTCATCAATGAAGGGTAACGGAAAGTGATCTTTCTTTGTAGCCTTGTTGAGTTTTCGATAATCAATGCACATGCGCCACCCTGTGATGGTTCGTTGAGGAATAAGTTCATTTTTCTCATTCCTAACGACCGTCATTCCTCCCTTCTTTGGCACAACTTGGACAGGGCTAACCCACTCGCTATGTGGCACGGGATAAATAATCCCAGCATGTAGGAGCTTAAGGACTTCTTTATTAACAACTTCTCGCATAGCTCACAGTAAGTCTACGTTGTGGTTCCCTAGAGGGTGATGTATTTGGATCAATAGGGATACGATGTGTGCGAGTGCGGGACTAATCCCTATGAGATCTCCAAGTGAGTAGCCTATGGCTTTTCTATGTCTTTCTAAGATAGTGACAAGTTTAGAAGTCTCTTCATAGGAAAGCTTGTCACTGATAATGGCAGGAGTTTCTCGATTATTATGAAGGAAGACATATTTCAAGCCAGGAGGAAGCGGTTTTAATTCTATTGGAGGAGGTAGAGGTTGTTCAGTTTCGTCTAGCTCAATGGGTTCTACCAACTCTTCTTCTTCTTTTTCAATAAAGTGTTCAACGTCGAAGGATGGTTGAGTCATCTCTTGTAGAGATGCCATTAAGACCTCCTCAATAGGGTCTTGTTCGGTCCGGATTCCACTATCGTATTAATAGATCGATCAAGAGGAATAGTCATGGTGGAATTCCCAACCTTGAAGTCTAAGTGACCTTGCAATGGTTCTTCCTCGTAGAAGTCTCATGATTGGTCTACCAATCAAGAGATCAACTTCGAGATGTCATAAATATGAAAATCTAAGCATAACTTCGAGTTGTTGATTCGAGCAGAACCGTCCTTAAAACTCCATGGCTATCAAGAATAAATCGATGGGTCTTGTAAAAGTTTTTGAGATAGAGTTAAGGGCGTGTCGGGATAAAGAGCATCGGCTAACTCTTTTGAAATAATGTTTATCCCGACAGTAAGGATCGTAGTGGACTTCTCTAGCGGACCCTCTAATGTGGCATAAGAGAATGGTTGAAGGGGAGGTGATTCGAGAGCTACCTCGGGTGATAACTCCGCTTGAGTCAACCATTCATAACTCATAATTGCTTTGAAAGGCTTTTGATATGTTCTATGCTAACCGTTTCTTCCTCGTGGATCGGGTTGAGTGGCCTTTTCTAGAGGTCTCGCTTGAATAGGAAAATTTGAGGTATTTCCATAATCTTCAAAGATATCTTCCTCGAATTCAAAAGGAAATTCTAGAGGAGATGGTTCATCATCTTCTAGTTGGGTTTGTGTTCCCTTTTCGAGAAGGTTTCTCAACAACCAAATTACTAGATGAGTCAATTGGAATTTCTAATTCGGCCGCATGTTCCTCCTCTAATGGTTCGGGGCTTGGCTCGACTTCTTCTTCGGGGAGTTCATCGTAGAGCCGCCAATATATGGGGTATTTTCAAGAATTTTGTCAAGGATAGCTTTTCCCTCACTAACGGTCTTATGTGAAAATGATCCTCCGTAAGATGTATCGAGGAACAGGATGCTTCTTTGCTAAGGCCATAATGAAAGTGTTGTAAAAGGACTTGGTCGGGGCAAAGATAAATCGGGGCGATAAGATTAAACTTGAAAATCTTGCCCAAGCTTTGCTCCTATAGTTTCTTTCTCTTTTTGTTTAAAATTAAGAATTTCAAGACGAAGAGTAATGATCTCGAGAAATAGGGAAGAAAGCAAGACAAAATTTGTCTCGAAGTTCCTCCCAATTCCGTTCACACTTCGGAATTATGAGCATACCATTGTTTTGCTCTCTCGAAAGAGAACGAAAATAATTTCCATTTTAGGGTCTCATGTTTCATGCCGGGGATATTCAAGCATGAACATAGTTGCTCAAATTCTCGGATGTGCACATATGGATTTTCGTCTTCTTTTCGAGAGAAAGTTTGCTCCCGAACCATAGCTATAAAAAAAAGGGCGAATCTCATAGCCATCCGTAAGAATAGGATGTGCTTGATTGTGGTGGCTCTATCAATTCACCCTTTGGAGCGGAAAATTTATAGATAGGAGTGGAATCCATAATGGTAGTGGTATGAAAAAGGTGCGAAAAGAAAAAGATAAATGGATCGAACTTGGTTCTAAACTAGCACGACTACCGTTCCCGAAGAACGGCGCCCGAAAAGCTTGTTGGTATTTATTAACGCAAAAGCGAAAAATCCATAGCGCACGGATACCGATGTAGCTTTCACCCGGGAGTATTCCAGAGTATCGATTTCCACGGGGAACGTGAAGTGTACTAGAAAGAGTTTAGAACGTCCTAAGAAAAATATAATGATGTTGGGAGAGAGAGATTGTTTCTAAGGTCTCTAATTGATCTAGGAATCTGAGATACTTTCGGGTTTATTTATATTGGGACATCAGAACACTAGCCGCGGAAAGGGATGAGAAAGGGGCTAGGAAGCTCCAACTACGGTCCTACAAACACCAATCCGAACGTGGTGGAATACGTCGGCCGTCAGGGCTGTCACCACCTGGGGCTACCACAAACTATCCGTGGGATTGGGTGCAATTCCAGGTAACCGCTAGACTAAGCACCACGCCTAATCTAAAGATTACTACTCTAGCGTTGCAAAAACTAGAGCACTTGATACAAGCGGGAATCTAATAAATAAACTTAAAGTAAATGCTGAATAAAAGTAAATAAATAGAGAACTTAGAATTAATAAATATAGAACACGGAGATTGTTTGAAGAACGAACTAGTTGCTGTAGATGTACAATGTTGATGAAGATCCGACAGGTCCGGATCTCCAGCTTTCTCCTTGCCTCTCTCCTTGATCTTACAACTAGATGAACTAGATCTAGAACTAGAACTAGATAACTAGAGGGACCTCTCTCTCTTCTAATATGAAACCCTAGTTTATGCTCTGTCGATAGCTAATGAGAAGATGATCTGAGATGATTGAAGCCAGGGGGTCTAGGGGTCTATATATATGGGTCTTCTTACGTCCCTTCAACGGCCAAAGCAGTAATGTGGTACTAATCTGGTGTTGGATCTTGATCCATCTCGTGCTTCTACCGACGCCCTCGGATCAAACCGTCATTAAACAACCGGTTTAGATTGCGTCTTAGAGGCGGTGGAGGAAGCTTCCGGAGACAGGGGTGACTTGGCGGAGGAGGCAGGCCGATCGGCCTGTTATTTGGGCCGATCGGCCCGTGGTGGGGGCCCACCACGGGTCCCGCGGATGCGTCGTGGGCTTCGGAATCTTCTAGATGATGTTTTCTTCGATTGCCAAGTTTGGTTCACGTCGGGAGTAATCCGGAGCCTTCTAGACTTGTTTCGGAGTTGGATTGCGTTGCGTTCTACGTCGGGCCGTATGCCATGTCATTTCTCGCTGTTTTTACATTAAGTCCCCGCAAATCACAACTTTACCAAAACTCATGGAAATCATTAGTATAAACCCCTAATAAGGTTATCTAATTATATTTTAGTCCTTTTCCATGTTTAGTTGACAATTAAAAGTATACGTTAATATGTGTCAACAAACTCCCCAAAGCTTACCTTTTGCTAGTCCCTAGCAAAGCTATATGCTATAGTAGGATCGGGAGTTGCTACTACGCTTTCATACCTCGGAAATCTTGTGTTTATCGAAAATAAATTCTCCTCTTACCGTTGCTCTCTCATACCTATTTACCATGGGGCGTAGCAAGATAAAACAATCAAGTTAAGTACCATGTCTCATGTTCTTTGATCAACTATCATCACGGGGTTTTGCAATATTTTTCAAAAAGAAACTTCGAGAGATTCCTATGTATGACCCTCTTAAGTAGACGGTGGTAGTGGAGTTACACATGTGGTAGGACATACATAGTGGGATGATAGTGGTGAAGTGGATGAGGATGAAAGGTAGTAAATAGCCTTTAGCCTTTTCTAGTATTTTTTTCTTCTCAAGCATCTTGGACTATATCTCTCTTTCTAAAAATTGCTTAAGACACTGGGCTGTCCATTCTTAGAGAGGTGGGCTTTTGCCCGGACTTGTGTCCATTTTTCTCTCTCCTTAGAGATGTGGGCCCTACTCACCCTCGGACACGTGTCCATTATTCATCTCTAAATATATTTAGGGAGGTAGGCCCTTCTCGCCTAGTATGACTTTTGTCCGTTTCTCTCCCTCTCTCGTCTCACTTTTCTCTCTAAATATTTATTTTTCTTTTTCTCTTTTCTTTTTTTCTTCTTTTCTTTTTTTTTCGAATGTAGCCCAGCCTCTATTTAGCATAAACACTGAGAGAGACATATCCAAAAATTGCAAGAGTTTATTTTTATAATTATGGCTAGCGGCTTGATGGAATATGGGGAGGCGTACTTCCGGGTTAGAAGCAGCATATTTAGTGGAGTGGGATGATCTTGATGCGAAACTCTTAAGGGTCATAGCTAAGGAACTCATCATGTAATATTTTATAACTTTCAAAGATAAAAACCGAGAATCGGGTATCTCTAGGAATATGATAAACAACAGCTCAACTTTTCATGTATCTTTATCCTTTAATGCTAAGACTCAGATTAAGCATGTGCTTCCCATAGGTATTGGGTTTAGAGCAAATTAAGCAATTAAAGCTTTGGGAGAATCTAAGTCCAAAGTGTAAGTACTTTTAAGAGGAATTAAGGCGGAGCAACTATTCATCATTTCCTTAGCATATATCATCAAGATCATAATTAAAAGAGAAAGGCCAACTAGCAAACTCTAGCATTATTTAGACTCTAACAAACTAAGACTCTAATTAAGACTCATTATATATAGCAAGGCAAACATAAATAACTAGCTAATATTAAAATAGATAGGATAGTGATACTTATCGTGATAACGGGGGTGTTCTCCCCAAAGCCGGATATTGACATAGTCGAGTGGTGATGGCGAAAGTGAGGTAGACAGTAGTGGTGGTGTTGACCTTCCTTGATAGGGCATTGATGATGTTGACGATTAAGATTGTGCTCGATCAAGTGGTCATACGCCTCCACACCGCCGTGTCTTACACTTTCAGTGCTCCAAATCTGCTAAACTCAAATAGACAACAAAACTTGTGGAACAGGTTAAGCGTTAGCGGTTGGCTACTTAAGCCTTTTTGTTGCCTTTGTTTTTTTTTTTTTTTTTTTTTTTATAGAAGCTCTTTTTAGAGTGGATCATTGACTTGAAAGAATTCAATCAAGTCAATTTCTTCTAACTTTTCGAGGTTCTAAAAAGACTTTCAACCGATGACCATTTACCTTAAATGTGTTACCTAAATCATCTTGGATGGTGATGGCTCCATGTGTTGAAGTGTCGACGACATTATATGGTCCATCCCACTTACTTCGCAACTTACCATGTCCAAAGAGCTTAACCCTTGAATTGAATAGTAGGACTTTGTCTCCGGGCTTAAACTCCTTGTGCTTAATTCTCTTATCATGCCATCTTTTTGTTCTTTCTTTATAAATCTTAGAATTGTGATAGGCTTTTTCTCTCCATTCCTCTAGCTTCGAGTTGCATTAGACGATTCTTGCCAGCTAGGTGGAGATCCATGTTCCATTTCTTGATTGCCCAATGAGCCTTGAACTCTAATTCAACAGGCAAGTGGCATGTTTTTCCATATACGAGTTGATAGGGTGACATGCCTATCGGTGTTTTGAATGCGAGTTCGGTAAGCCCAAAGTGCATCCGGAAGCTTGTCCTTCCATGCCTTCCCCATTTCATCTACGGTTTTTTGTAGAATATTTTTGATTTGTTTATTAGATGTTTCCGCTTGACCGCTAGTTTGGGGATGGTAAGGAGTAGCGATGTTGTGACGAATTCCATGGTCCGCTAGGTACTTTCGAAAGGTTTTATCGATGAAGTGAGGACCTCCATCGCTATGACCATCCGTGGTGTACCAAAATGTGGAAATATGATTTCATGGAACATTTTCTTGGCATGTTTGGAATCATTTGTTCGACATGGTAGTGCTTCTACCCATTTGGACACATAGTCTACAGCTACCAAGATGTATTCACAATTCCCGAATTAGGGAATGGCCCCATAAAATCAATCCCCAAACATCAAAGAGTTCAATTTGGAGATTGTTTGTGAGAGGCATTGCATCTCGTGCATTAATGTTTCCATGTTTTTGGCATCGATGGCATCTCCCGAAAACTCCTTTGTATCTCGCATACATCGTTGGCGAGAAAAACCACTTTGCCATATCTTGGCATGTGTCCTAATGCTCCATAATGTCCTCCATATGGCGAAAGCATGACATCTTTCCATAATTTGAATTGCCTCAGCCATAGGGACACATCTTCTCAACAATCCATCGGCGCAAACTCGAAAAAGGTATGGCTCATCCCATAGGTGCAAACGGCTTTCATGGATTAACTTTCTTTTGTCTATAACCGGGTGGGACATAGCCCGTGACTATAAAGTTCACGATGTCTGCATACCATGGATCAGAGTGTGTTATCTTGAGCAAAGTGTCATCCCTTAGGTAATCATTTATGGGTAGGTCATGTTTTTCCTTATATTGTAGCCTAGACAAGTGGTCGGCTCTTGAATTCTCTACTCCCTTTTTATCTCGGATTTCAATATCAAACTCTTGGAGTAGAAGAATCCATCGAATTAGCTTAGGCTTAGCATCTTTCTTAGTGAGGAGGTACTTAAGAGCGGCATGATGATCTGTATAAACAATTACCTTTGCCCCCACTAGGTAAGATCTAAACTTGTCTATAGCAAAGACAACGACCAATAGCTCTTTTTTCGGTTGTGGCATAATTGAGCTGCGGTCCAGACAAGGTTTTGCTAGCGTAGGATATGGCATAATGCTTCTTATCCTTGGTTTGGCCTAAAACAGCACCAACCGCAAAGTCGCTAGCATCACACATTATCTCAAAAGGAATATTCCAATCAGGTGGTTGAATGATTGGAGCTGAAATGAGTGCCTTCTTAAGGATTTGAAAAGATTCATGGCACTCATCGGTAAAGATGAAAGGTGCATCTTTAGCTAAGAGACTAGTCGTGGGTCTAGCGATTTGAGAAAAATCTTTGATAAAAGCGCCTGTAGAACCCCCCGCATGTCCTAGAAAGTCTGCGTTTCTTTCACACTCATGGGAGGTGGGAGTTGTTCAATAACTTCAATCTTTGCTCTATCCACCTCTATACCACGTTCGGACACCTTATGTCCTAGCACTATTCCTTCCCGAACCATAAAATGACATTTTTCCCGATTCAGGACTAAGGAATTTTCTTCACATCGTTGTAAGACTTTATCTAAGTTCTCCAAGCAATCGTCGAAGGTTTTTCCATAGACGGTGAAATCATCCATGAACACTTCAACGATTTTCTCAATCATATCGAGAGAAAATAGACATCATGCACGTTGGAAGGAAGCTGGAGCATTGCATAACCCGAACGACATTCGTCGGTATGCGTAAGTTCCATACGGGCATGTAAAAGTGGTCTTACTTTGGTCATCGGGGTGGATTGGGATTTGATGATACCTGAATAACCATCAAGGAAACAAAAGAAAGAGTGCTTTGCAAGCCGTTCCAACATTTCATCAATAAAGGGTAACGGGAAAGTGATCTTTCTTTGTAGCCTTGTTGAGTTTTCGTAATCAATGCACATACGCCACCCCGTGATAATTCGTTGAGGGATGAGTTCATTCTTATCATTCCTAACGACCGTCATTCCTCCCCCTTCTTTGGCACTACTTGGACAGGGACTAACCCACTCGCTATGTGGCACGGGATAAATAATCCCAGCGTGTAAGAGCTTAAGGACCTCTTTCTTAACAACGCTCTCGCATAGCTTTGTTAAGTCTCTGCGTTGTGGCTCCCTTGAAGGTGTGCAATTAAGATCAATAGGGATGCGGTGAGTGCAGAGAGCGGGACTAATGCCCTTGAGGTCTTCTCCAGGGAGTAGCCTATAGATGATATATGTCTTTCAAGAACAGTGATAAGTTTTTGTGTTTCTTCGTTTGAAAGTTTATCACTAATGATTACCGGGTTTGTCGATTATTGTGTAGGAATACATATTTCAAACCAGGAGGAAGCGGTTTTAATTCTATTGGAGGAGGTAGAGGTTGTTCAGTTTCGTCTAGCTCAATGGGTTCTACCAACTCTTCTTCTTCTTTTTCAATAAAGTGTTCAACGTCGAAGGATGGTTGAGTCATCTCTTGTAGAGATGCCATTAAGACCTCCTCAATAGGGTCTTGTTCGGGTCTGGATTAATTCCACTATCATATTAATAGATCGATCAAGAGGAATAGTCATGGTGGAATTCCCAACCTTGAAGTCTAAGTGACCTTGCAATGGTTCTTCCTATAGAAGTCTCATGATTGGTCTACCAATCAAGAGATCAACTTCTGAGATGTCATAAATATGAAAATCTAAGCATAACTCAGAGTTGTTGATTCGAACAGGAACCGTCCTTAAAACTCCATGGCTATCAAGAATAAATCCTGATGGGTCTTGTAAAAGTTTTTGAGATGGAGTTAAGGACGTGTCGGGATAAAGAGCATCAGCTAACTCTTTTGAAATAATGTTTATCCCGACAGAAGGATCGTAGTGGACTTCTCTAGCAGACCCTCTAATGTGGCATAAGAGAATGGTTGAAGGGGAGGTGATTCGAGCTACCTCGGGTGATAACTCCGCTTCAGTCAACCATTCATAACTCATAATTGCTGAAAGGCTTTTGATATGTTCTATGCTAACCGTTTCTTCCTGTGGATCAGGTTGAGTGGCCTTTTCTAGAGGTCTCGCTTGAATAGGAAAATTCGAGGTATTTCCATAATCTTCAAAGATATCTTCCTCGAATTCAAAAGGAAATTCTAGAGGAGATGGTTCATCATCTTCTAGTTGGGTTTGTGTTTCCTTTTTGAAGGTTTCTCAACAACCAAATTACTAGATGAGTCAATTGGAATTTCTAATTCGGTGCATGTTCCTCCTCTAATGGTTCGGGGCTTGGCTCGACTTCTTCTTCGGGAGTTCATCGTAGACGCCCGGTATATGGGGTATTTTCAAGAATTTTGTCAAGGATAGCTTTTCCCTCACTAACGGTCTTATGTGAAAATGATCCTCCGAAGAAGATGTATCGAGAACAGGATGCTTCTTTGCTAAGGCCATAATGAAAGTGTTGTAAAAGGACTTGGTCGGGCAAAGATAAATCGGGGCCGAATAAGATTAAACTTGAAAATCTTGCCCAAGTTGCTCCTATAGTTTCTTTCTCTTTTGTTTAAAATTAAGAATTTCAAGACGAAGAGTAATGATCTGAGAAATAGGGAAGAAAGCAAGACAAAATTTGTCTCGAAGTTCCTCCCAATTCCCGTTCACATACGGAATTATGAGCATACCATTGTTTTCGCTCTCTCGAAAAGAGAGAACGAAAATAATTTCCATTTTAGGGTCTCATGTTTCATGCCGGGAATATTCAAGCATGAACATAGTTGCTCAAATTCTCCGATGTGCACATATGGATTTTCGTCTTCTTTTCGAGGAGAAAGTTTGCTCCCGAACCATAGCTATAAAAGCGTGGCGAATCTCATAGCCATCCGTAAGAATAGGATGTGCCGATTGTGGTGGCTCTATCAATTCACCCTTTGGAGCGGAAAATTTATAGATAGGAGGGGAATCCATAATGGTAGTGGTATGAAAAAAGGTGCGAAAAAGAAAAAGATAAATGGGCGAACTTGGTTCTAAACTAGCACGATATGAATATACCATATTTCCTCATAGAGATTTACTTAAATAGAGCATGATCATGGTGAGGATAATATTTATTATTATTTTATTTTATTTTATATGCAACGATATGATTGGGTGATTGCAAGGAGTTAAACATGCAATGGATTTACTATGAGAAAACATAAACTAGGTGGAGTAGAATGCATGAATTCTTTAAGGGAAACATGCAATGGAATGCAACAATTGAAAAGATAACTACTCATAAATTAAAGTTCATGAGCAAGACTTTCTCACCTTTGATCATACTTACCTTCGCTCACAAGATGGAGTTTATGAGTTGTGCACCTCTACGTTCGTCACTTGAGATGTGATTTGAATTCTTGTGATGGTGACCTTTTCTTCGATCTACACTTAGTTAGAATAATATATATATATAAATGTACCTAAGAGATGGCAGGGGCTCCAGTGTTGATGGATCTTGATGTTCAAACACCCCGGTTTCTCCTTGTGGAAGCTTGCCGAAAGGTCGCGACGGCATCAAATGTCCCGTCTATTCCACACTCAACGAGCAAGGGTAATCCTACTAAAGCTAATTGATACACTAAATTAGCGATATCAAGATCATTATCAAAATCTTTACGCCGAATGCTTCCCGCAACGGCGCCAAAAAAGCTTGTTGGTATTTATTAAGTGCAAAAAGAATATAAAGGGTTCCGCAAGTGCACAGAATATATATACCATTGTAGCTTTTACCCGGGAGTATTCCGTATATCGTTATTTATATTTTCCACGGGGGAAGCAAGGGTAAAGACTATGATAAATCAAAATCATGTATCTACTAACTTAATATACCAACTAAACTAAAGTGAGGGGGTAAATAATGTATATGATATAAATGATAATTAATAGCACTTAACCGGAGAATATTATAATATAGAATAAATAGCTAGGTCGAGAGGACAACGGGAGAGATCTAGGTTCCCTGAATACTTCTCTAGTACTTTGGTTCTTGAGTAACTAAGGCATGAAAAGGTATAGCAATCATAAAAGAACACTTCGGGACATCGAGAACACTAGCCGCGGAAAGGGATGAGAAGGGGGGCTAGGAAGCTCCGACTACGGTCCTACACTACCAATCCGAACGTGGTGGAATACGTCGGCCGTTAGGGCTGTCACCACCTAGGGCTACCACAACTATCCGTGGACTGGGTGCAATCTAAGGTAACCTCTAGTCTAGACACCATGTCCACACTATTAATTACTACTCTAATCATCATGAATAACCGAGCACTCAATACGAGCGAAGATCCTATGCAATTATATAACAACTATATTCTAATCAATAATCATGAAAGGCATAAAAGTACTAGAAAAGATAGATCTAATTATGGCATAAAGTCTAATAGAGTTGAGATACAAAGATATACCGAACGCTGAAGACTTCTCCGAACCGGAACGCGAGCCCCGCTCTCCCTAACTCTCTACTAGATCTATTCTATTACATTGTAGCTGTCTAATCTAATCCTCCGAACATCGTGCCTCCATCGATGAGATATGTATGAGATGATCTGAGATGCTTGAAGCCGGGGGCACCGGGGCTTGCTTATATATGGGTCTTCTTATGTCTCTTCAACCCTTCAGAAGCAATATGGTACTAATCTTCATGGGCCTTGACAATGAACGATGACCATTGGATCAAACCGACATTATACGACCGGTTTAGATTGCGTCTTAGAGGCGGTGGAGGAAGCTTAAGGAAGCGGGGCTTGCTTGGCGCGGGCGGGCCGATCGGCGATTATTGGGCCGATCGGCCCGGAGGGTGTCCCACCCTAGGTCCCGGTGCGTCGTGGCTACGGGTCTTCTAGATGATGTTTTCTTGAGTGTTAAGTTTCGTTCACGTCGGGTGTAATCCGGAGCCTTCTAGACTTGTTTGGAGTTGGATTACGTTACGAATTCTACCGTTTTCTGTTAAGTCCTCGCCAAATCACAACTTTACCAAAACTCATGGAAATCATTAGTATAAACCCCTAATAAGGTTATTTAATTATATCTTAGTCATTTTCCATGTTT
>JADLZK010004862.1:0-30658 GCA_015847255.1 Hyparrhenia diplandra | reverse complement strand
CTAATTCTAGATTTCACCATTACCAAAGGTTCTAAGTGTCATAATTGTGTGCAATCTAAGCAAAGACAAAGGCTTGGCACCTCTCTAGAACTCATACATTACGATCTATGTGAGATGAATGGTGTGTGGAAAAGAGATATTTGATGACGTTGATTCATGATGCTTCTAAATTTTGCTATATTTACTTGCTGAAAACTAAAGCTGAGGCATTAGCATTAGACTACTTTAAAATGACCACTATTCAAACACTACTATCCTTAGCCGCCTCATATGGTCCGATCATTCATCAAATGGATGTGAAGACAACTTTTCTTAATAGAGAGTTGGATGAGGAGATTTACATGGATCAACCTTGATGGGTTTGTAGTAAAAGGTGAAGAGCAAAAGGTGTCATGGAGGTCTTGTAAATAGACTATTTTGACTAAATCAACTGTAGAGGCGAGAACTTACTTTGCTTTGGACACAGCTATGCTTTGTTATATGATGCTAAGTCATGCTAGTATGATACACATATTTGCACTAGTTGTTATGATCATGTTATGCTATATGATGTTGAATCATGCTATGATCTTGATATGCTTTTGTGTTATGCTAGTACACTGTACACATGCTTAATCTAGTTTTCGGTTTGTCATGGTTTACTTTTATGAAATTAATGCTGAAATTGCCTAATATATCAACAACACACAGGTTATTCATCAATGGAAACGCATAAGCGCACAACTTCAAGTGAAGCACTACTTACTTTCGTATATTTGGGGTTAACTAAAAACTTTTGTGTCCTCATCACCTCCTTAGCCGTGGGATTGAAAACACGCTCGGTAAGCCTACACATGAGTAAAATGCAAAATGTCACATTCTTTTTTTTATTTTTTAGTAACATAATTAAGAAAAAAAAAAATGCCTAGGTCAGGTTGTAGGTTAGGAAACACTTACTTGTTTATTGCGCTTTTCAATGGATGAGTATCTCAATTCAAGCCGGGCGCAGAGTCAACGAAATAAACCCTCGCTCCACTTGATAGCAATGACAACAAGAATCCGGTGTCCACCAGGGGTTATGCGTGAACATGACAAAATCCTTGTCAAGATGTTTCCTTAGGCCCCATTCTAGATATGTCATGCCCATGCTTTTGCCAGGGCCCGCCGCTCAGCCCTTGAAAGGTCAATGGTTCAGGATCAAGAAAGCCAACCGACAAAGACATGGCCCTAGCTTCCCGAAAGCGGGGCATCTAGGAATAGAGGCATGCAAAGAAAATTTAGCAAGCAAATAGATGAAGAGGCATCCCAAGTGAGTGCGAGAATAGAAGAAATTGTACTCCACGGTGTCATGCGGCGAAGGATGGACACATCCAATACTTCCAGTGCCATGAGGTCAAACAAATCGTCCGAAACCCACATTGATCGCAGCCTCTTTGTGCGTGTCACGCCAAAAACCTCTTTTTATGAACCGCAAGAAACGCCACATTTTGCCTGTTTGTGGTCGCTTGCTGCATATACCACTCATGAAGAGCGGCACAAGAAGGCCCCGCCTTTTGAAGCTCTTCGGTGATAGCATTGGAGATCCATCTTTGGTAGTTAGGGTTGGGCAAGATGAACTAAAGGGCACAAGCCACTCTCAGGTCCCTGAGCTCATCTATTGCAACTCCAGGCTTTGCTCTAACTGCTTTGGCCTCCAATTCCATCTCAACTGCAGCATCCGGTCCAGCTGCAGCAATGGCTAAGGTGCCGCTGCTGCTGCTGCGGATCACTGCGGGGACTAGAGATGTTGGCGGCGCTAAAAATTGATATCGTGATTGCATCGCCTCCACCTTAGCCTTGAGTTCATCTAGTGCAACAAGAAGCTTTGTGCTTGGCCTTGTCTCGTCGCCTCCCTCTTTCTTCTGCATCTAGTCTTTTACGCACACGTCGGACGAACAAGTCTTCCCACCAACCGAAACACGCCGTGCCTTGTTCTTCTTCCTAAGCTGTGTGTCTCTCTTCACATTGCCGGTGCCTTTTCCTTCCCTTCAACTGCGACAAAAGCTGGGCGGCCGGATGCCCCCCTCTGTAGTAACATCTCCCATAAGCTCATATCTTTCCCTTACACCAATGACATCGGAAGGGCGGGCTGCCTTCTCTAAAACTATCTCGGATAAAGACCGAGCCTCTTCACGAGGTCCAAACAATTTTAGCCTTATCACCCGACACTTTGCCCGGTATGCTCAATGCACGCAAAAAAATCCCGAGCAAGGTTACGTGGATATTTGTCCCAAGGATTTTGGATTCCTTGGGTGGCCAATTCAGCGTCCTCCTTCGCCCAACCTTTGGAGAGTGCCGCATAATCAACTATCCCAAGGCACCTCATTTAATAGGTGACCCAAAAATTCAGGCTACACTTGCATGCTCTGTTTCTTCCCACTTGATGATGTGTTGTTGCTCGCTTTTGGATCAAAATCACGTAAGTAGCTTCATCACCGAGCAGTTTGAAAATTTCAGTTGCCCGAAATTAGCAAGACCCTAATATTATACTGATTGTTTTAATAAGAACAGATTTGAGTAGCAGTTCATTTAATAGGCACATTTTTGTAAGACAAGATAGTAGAGTACTCTGAGCAATGCAATCGTGTTTCTTGAGCACGCAAATATATTCATCTATAAAGAAAATAAGCGGCGGTAGTAGCGGTTTCCTATGACAAAAACACCTGAGATAACAACATTATAGTAGAAGTCGGGTGTACTTGTTCGATTATCTACAACACCATATATCCATCGTGGACAAAATTGTCACCTTTCCTCACTTACTGGCGACTGAAAAATTCAGGTGACACTTTGTGCTCTCTGTCTCTTCCCGCCCCGATGATGCGTTGATGCACTGTTGTTGGATGGAAATCACCCAGCTTCGTCGCTGAACAGTTTGAAAATTTCAATAACCTCAAAAATAGCAGGGCCTAATATTATACAGTTCAATTACGTAATAGGCACTCTATGAGGACTACACAAACCATCGAGGCGTAGAACAACTAAATATAGTTCAGAATATAGGAATATAAACAAAGTAACTGTACTTTAGTAACAGTTGTCTTAATAAGGACATTCCCCGTAAGGCAAGATAGTTGAAGAACTCTATAGAGTAGTCATTGTTCTTGTCTTCTTGAGCATGTATATTCATGTATAAGGAAAATTAGCGGCCGGTATTTGCGGTGTCCTATGACGAAACACACGGATAACAACATTATAGTAGCACTCGTGTCGGGGTTAGATCTACAACTCGACATATCCATCCGAGGATAAAATTGTACAGTTCAATTCTCTGTAATAGGCGCTATGAGGACTAAACAAACCAAAGAGGCAGAGAACAAAAAAAAATGCAGTTTAGAAATAGAGGAATATAAATAAACTGTAGTTTAGCAACGATTCGTTTAATAGGATCATTTTTGTAAGACAAGGTGTTACTTTTTCATATGGGTTTCATCTCTAGCCTACCCCAACTAGCTTGGGACTAAAGGCTATGTTGTTGTTGTTGTTGTTGTTGTAAGGTATATAGTTGTACTCTACAGATTAGTTGTGTTTCTTGAGCACGCATATTCATCCATAAAGAAAACAAGCGGCAGTGAGTTGCGGTGTCCTATGACAAAAACACACACAGATAATAACATTATAGTAGCGGTCAGTGTATTGTTCAAGATCTACAACTCTATATATCCATCTGAGGACAAAATTATCACCTTTCCTCACTAATAGGCGACAGAAAAATTGAGGCGACACTGCGTGCTCTCTATCTCTTTCCGCCTGATGATGCGTTGATGCCTGCTGTTGGATGGAAATCACTGAAGTAGCTTTGTCGCTGAACAGATTTGAAAATTTCAGTCACCTGAAAATTTGCAGGGCCTAATATTATACAGTTCAATTCTGTAATAGGTAGTCTATGAGGACTACACAAACCACTGAGGCAGAAAACAAAAAAAAATGTAGTTCAGGAATAGAGGAATATATAATCAAACTGTACTTTAGTAACAGTTGTTTTAATAAGGACATTCCTGTAAGACAAGATAGTTGAAGTACTCTACGTAGCAGTCATTGTTCTTCTCTTCTTGAGCACGTACATTCATGTATACGAAAAATTAAGCGCCCGTATTTGCGGTGTCCTATGACGTAAAACACACGAATAACAACATTATAGTAGCACTCTGGTGTCAGGTTCAGTATCTACAACTCGACATATCCATCTGAGGATAAAATTGTACAGTTCAATTCTGTAATAGGCAGTCTATGAGGACTAAACAAACCAAAGAGGCAGAGAACAAAAAAAATATAGTTTAGAAATAGAGGAATATAAACAAACTGTAGTTTAGCAACAGTTCGTTTAATAGGATCATTTTTGTAAGACAAGGTATATAGTTGTACTCTACAGATTAGTTGTGTTTCTTGAGCACGCATATTCATCCATAAAGAAAACAAGCAGCAGTAGTTGCAGTGTCCTATGACAAAAAAACACACACGTATAATAACATTATAGTAGCGGTCAGGTGTATTGTTCAAGATCTACAACTCTATATATCCATCGAGGACAAAATTATCACCTTTCCTCACTAATAGGCGATAGAAAAATTGAGGCGACATCATGCGTGCTCTTGTTGCGTTTCCTAAGCGCAAGTGCCAAAAAGGCAAAAGCACTGGGAACCACGGGTTGACTTCCCACAATGACTTTACCGAATTGTTACATTCCGGCCTACCATCGCCACGGGATGTCGGGTGGTATTCTGTAGCATTTACGTAACAAGTCCATAAGCGCACGGAAATACCGTTGTAGCATTTCACCCGGAGATAATCGGGGTATCGTTATTTATATTTTCCCAAAGGAAGGCATGGTGTAGGACTCTAGCGGGGGGCATGAACAAGACGACATGTCTATGCAATTGACCAATACTCAATACATTCCTGTAAGTCATGATAGTTTAAGATAGTGTGACACACACTTGGGCCAACCTCAAGGATAAAAGAAAAAAAAAAGAATAAAGAATATTCCTAAGTGGAGCGGCGTTCTAAAGTAGTTGTGCAAAGAACAAGTTAATAATCATGCAAACATAGATGACTAGAGTTTTAGGTTTGAGAGTGAGATGGGCGGGGAGACCTCCCGAGCATCCGCCCTAAAGGAAGGCATTCTACGAACTCCTACAAAGACACACGAACGTGGGGGGATTTCAAGGGGACGGTCAAGGCTTGTCACGACCAAACCGCCTACCCCCTCAACCGTGGCATGCACTCATATCCGAAGGATACGGCATCCCGGACACCACGTCCCGCATACTAGGACACTACTCATGTCCCCATGGCCTCCACCCTACGGGATGGACGGAATAGGACACGAGCAAGCCCCGAAGGACACAACGAACCGCCACCTCAAAGACAACTCATACTCTACTCAAATACATGGCATGAATGGTTAGGTCCTAAGTTCTATACGACTAATCACGACATAGGAACTATAGTCTAGTTCTTCTATCATGATCGTGTCGAGAACAACATGTCAAGAATATAACATGTAAATACTCTAGCTCTATTGCACAAGCATATGAGATCAAGACTTGAGGATAAACCATAAATGTATTCATACGTCGAATATTCCTTCTCCCAAGTACAAGCTCTCCAATGAAGCTTAGCCTTGCTCCAAATACTACTAAAGACTAAAAGAACTAGAGAAGTGGAGAAGTAGAGAGGAGAGGAGAAGAAGAATGTAGAAAGTGAGGAGGCTCCAAATGGTGTGTGTTACAATGGTGGGAGATGGCCTCCTTTTATAGGTAGAGGAGAGGGGGCTCTTTGGAAAATGGCCATCCCACATGGAAGGAGCAAAAAACCGACTGAAGGAATTACTTCCTAATCTGCGAAACCGACCATCCAACGTCGGTAGTGCCCGTTTTGGAAGGTAATGAACCGCCTCCCCGAAGGCCGGGCCCGAGCCGCCTCGGCCAGGATGCGGCCGCGCAAGTGTGGTGCGCGCGCACCTGCTGGGGCCCGCCCAAACCAAAGAGGCGGGGGTGGCGTTGTTGGGCCTGAAAAGTTGTAGGGCGGCGTTGGCTCGCCCGGATCTGCGTGTTTGGTCCATTTCTCCCTTGGGCTTGATGTTCTTCAGAATGCGCGAGGGGAGGCGCCTTTTGGTATATTTTCCACCGTTTCTTATATAAATCTGCACAATAATAATTTGGACACTACAAGTGGAATTATGTCAATAATAAATGTATATGTGTGTAGTAAGGTATAGTTTCAACCCCTTATTGGTAGAATGTTGACGTTAAAAATGTGTCGTTAGTGACCGTCAACGACTCTCTATCTCTTTCCGCCCGATGATGCGTTGATGCCTCTTTTTGGATGGAAATCACCGAAGTAGCTTTGTCGCCTGAATAGATTTGAAAATTTCGATCGCTGAAAATTAGCGAGGCCTAATATTATACTGATTCAATTACGTAATAGGCGCCTATGAGGACTACACAAACCACCGAGGCGAAAAAAAAAAAAAATGTAGTTCAGGGAATAGAGGAATTTATAATCAAACCCGTACTTTAGTAACGATTGTTTTAATAAGGACATTCCCGTAAGACAAGATAGTTGAAGTACTCTGAGCAGTCATTGTTCTTGTCTTCTTGAGCATGTATATTCATGTATTAGGAAAATTAAGCGGCCGGTATTTACAGTTTTCTATGGCGACAAAAACACACGTATAACTACATTATAGTAGCAATCGGTGTCAAGTTCAAGTATCTACAAGCAAATCGTAGTCCAATAACCGTTCATGTAATAGGCAATTTTTTTTAAGACAAGATAGTATTAGAGCAACTCAAACCAAAGGCATTTGGGCTTGGCATTCCATATTTATGCCAAAATCTATGAATTGTCCTCTCCAATGGTTTGGCATTTGGGTTGGCAAATTGGTGAGACCGGCATTTGAGGGTCCAAGCCGCACATATTTGCCAAGTGGATCTCAACTTGGCAAAACTCCTCTCTCTGCGTGTTTTTGCGCTTCTCTCCCATGCATGCCGCATGCAGCCACTAATTTGGGTTTTGCTAAGTTAAAAATGCCAAACCGTTGGAGATGGGGTTTGATTTAACTTGACAAACATCTTGCGGACTTGGCAAACAGCCGGTATTTGCAAAGTGTCCTATGACGTAAAACACCGATAACAACATTATAGTAGCACTTTGGTGTCGTTCAAGATCTACAACTCGACATATCCATCTGAGGATAAAATTGTAACAGTTCAATTAGGCAGTAATAGGCGAGTCTATGAGGACTAAACAAACCAAAGAGACAGAAACAAAAAAAATGCAGTTTAGAAATAGAGGAATATAAACAAACTGTAGTTTAGCAACGATTCGTTTAATAGGATCAATTCTGTAAGACAAGATAGCAAGGGCCTAATATTATACGGTTCAATTCTGTAATAGGCGCCTATGAGGACTACACAAATCACCGAGGCGTAAAACAAAAAAAATGTAGTTCAGAAAGTACTTTGGTAACAGGTTGTTTTAATAAGGACATTCCCTGTAAGACAAGATAGTTGAAGTACTCTACAGAAATCATTGTCATTGTTCTTGAGCACGTATATTCATTGTTGACGGTAACTAACGACAATTTAAATACCGTCAACCCAACACCAAAACTACCTAGAAATAGGGATTTCAACTAACATATTCCAAAGTTTTGGTGTTTATTTGGACTTGCGGTACAAACTCATGGATGATCACTTTGGGCCAAAAGACAAAGAAAAGAAGTAAAATCAATAAAGAGAGCCCACCGCGTAAATTCCAACAAAACGTCGAAACCAGCCGCGATTGAAGGCACCACACAACTTTTCGAGCAAGGAAGCCCGACCTGCCGCCGAAGCGGGTCGAAGCCGACCACTGGCGAGGCGCGCGCTATCACCCAAGGTGCGGCCGCACCACCGCCAAGCGGTTCGCGCCCATCTTCGGCGAGGCGGTTTGTTACCTTCCAAAAGCGATGAAACCGACGTGGGATGGTCGGTTTGCTGTACATGGAAGGTTTTCCTAGGTCGGTTTGGGTGGTTTTTAGCACTTAGGTCCCTCTCCCTTATGTATAAATAGACCCCCTCTCTCCCTCTCAAAAAAGAACAACACAATTTACAAGGAGAAACCAAATCCACTTGTGCAAGAGAGTAGAATTAGATCTTCTTCTTCTACTTCTTCTATTCTATCTCCCAATTCTAGAGAGTGAGAGAGGGAAAGGCTAGAAAGAAGCTTGGTTCTTTCTACCCGGAGTTGTCGGTTAAGCCCCTCGGTGTTCCGGCTGTTCCTAGGAGGACTGGAGTCTTATACTTGTCGGTACAGCCCGCCTTGTACCTCTGCAAACTACTTACACTTTGGTAAGCGCCTTTTTGTGATTATCTTGCGGCTATTTAATTTCCATCGTACATTTCTCGGTGTTGTAGACTTGCGGGATTGGTAGATCGTTTACGTTAGTTCTTGGTGGAGGGACTCTTTGACCATCTCCTTGGCCATCATCAAGAACTGTGACCAATAGTGCAAACGTGGTGTTTGGACTAGCGTTCACCTACCTTTTGCGGTGCATCCCACGGTTGAGGGGGTAGGCGGCTTGGTTGTGACAAATTTTGTCCGTCCCTTGAAATCCCCCACGTTCGGTCGCGTCGTAGAGCTAATTGCCTGGACAATCGCCCTTTGGGCGTGGGCGGTGCCCGAAGTGAGTAGACAACGGACTTTAGGAATCACTGCCGGAAAACTTAGCCTATAGATACCTCGCTACTCTTGGAAAACAAACCCTTTGCCTTAGGTTGACATAAACACGAATAGCCAATCAAACGCGACCGTCCCTCGTGGAAAATACGATACCACCGCTACCACGGGGTGAAGTGCTACAACATATTTCCGTCGCGCTTGCGGATTTATCTGCGTGTGTTAAGAAACACCAACATTCATGTATAAAGAAAATTAAGCGGCAGTATTTGCGGTATTTTATAGTTATAGTAGCGCCTTGGTCAAAAAAAATATCGGGGATAAAATTATATAGTTCAATTCCGTAATAGGCGCCTATGTCTCTATGAGGACTAGTCAAGCCTGTTAAACGCTTGGCTTGCTTTAGCTTGTTTCAGCTTATTCTCTCGAGAGAATAATATTAAACAAGCGAACAAAGCTCTCGTGGGAATAGATCACCTCGCCCCCCCCAAAAAAAAAAAAAAAAAGTAGCTCAGAATAGTGGAATCAACAAAATGTAGTTCAAGAATGCTTTATGTAATAGGCACGAACAAGATTGATGGGCTACATATCAAACCCTAGAATCGCCTGGTGGAGGAAGACGCCGTCGGAGGAGGAGGTCGCGGGCGGAGGCGGCGTCGGCTAGAATGGCGCGGATGCGTCGGCTGCGGTGACGCAAGGGCCGATGAGGCGGCCGGAAACCCTAGAATCGCCTTTGTGAGGGGCGGATGAGGAATGAAATGGATCGTCTGTTAGTATAGGCGGATGAGATATGAAATGGATCGCCCGTGAGGAGGCGGTTGAGGGTTTTTGAGTTTCGCGAAAAGCTCGACGCCGTAAAAATCGTGGAAAGTTGGGGGGGCACAAGGAAAAGGGAGGAAATACCGAAATAGCTCCACTTCACCGCAAACCGGAGAAGGCGCGTGGTGGGGCCGTCGTGTCGGGGTCATATCTTTGCGCTATTGCGCGCTATAAACGCGAATAAGCGCCATAGCGCCGCTATTTTCTGCTATTCTACTAAGCCAAAAATAGCATGCGCGCCCGTTACTTCATCATTAAAAAAAATGGCAAAAATCTAGCTTTTATTGCTTTATTATGACTTCCGTCCCACAAATAAAAGTACGTGTTTGACTTCTATAATCTAGGTTTGACCGTTCGTCTTATTCAAAAAGTTTTAAGAAATTTTAGTTATTTAGTTATGACTTATTTTATCGTTTACTTTCATAATGATTTGTTTATTTTATTATTTGCATAAGAAATTTAAATAAGACGGATGGTCAAACGAGATTGTAGAAGTCAAAAACGAACTTTTATTTATGTGTATCTTAGCACATGTTATCATCAATTCTGTTGGCACTTGGCTATTATTATGTTGGAAACTCATAGATTATATGATGAAAATTCATGGATTATATATTATATTATCATTGTGATTAATATGCCATCCATTCTGGACCCGTGTTCAAAAATGCGTGAGTAAAAACGTTCGTCGATTTGCGTGGGTTCGCTACCTCTCTCAGACCGCACAATTTGGGGCGAACTCACTTCAACGCCCAAAGCTACATCTATCTCGTCATCGCCGCTAGCTTCGCGCGTAAGCCTTCCATGTACGACCACCACCCCGGCGGCGCGCGCGTCGTCCTCGCCGTGCACCATGCGGCGGCTTCCACCGGAGGTGCTTGGTTGGCTTGCATTGGTTGCCATCCGCGTGCCAAGGCGCAGAGGATCCCATGGATGACCTCTAAAGCGGATGGCAAAGGCGTGCGGCGACGCCATGGTGGGGACGAGCATCCCTCTGCGGCGAGACTTCGAGTGGTGTGTAGGATACACAAAGGATACGCATGCAAGTTTGAGAAATTATTAGGGCGTCTGCGTTTTTCCCTCGGTGCGTTCCGCGCGGGTTATTTCCGTCTCCCGCACCGGGCTACGCACCCGCAAAGTATTCTTTGCTCACCTCGGCGCCCGGTACGCCGATCTTCACCCGCCCGCCCCGGTGACATCGACCACTCTTCGCCGACAAAAATAGCTAGAGCGCCGGCCAGAGCTTCCACCAAAAAGCCCGCCGCGCGCGCCATGGAAAACCTTCCGCGTGACATGCTTGCGAGAGATTGCGATTCGTGGTCGCCAAGGTCTCGGCCGGATCCCATGGAGGACCTCCACAATCTGCGGGCCACCTGTTCGGATATGAAAGCGGCGTCAAAGCGACCCCTCGTGGGACGGGCATCCCGGCCGGGCCGGATGTTCGCACTCTTCGCCGGCGCGGTGGTATCGCCGAGGATCGCGAGAGTCTTGTCACCAAGCTCGCCGCCGTCGGCAACCCGAGGCGTGCCCGGGGCGGCATGTATGCCGTCTTCGTCGAAGCGTCGCCGCGACCGCCACGCCGCGGCTCGAGATGCTTTTGCAGCGCCGCCGCCAGACATGAAACCGCCAAATATGTTCTTGCTCTTGTGCTCTACAGGGGCCAACACCGGTGCCGCAAACGATGATCGCGTGCGGCGAGTGTTGCGGAGATCGGCGACCACACGGCGCGGCGGCCGGGCCGTGGAAGAACATCAACTGTTCGCCCCCACCAACAGGCATGTAATTTTAGGGTGGGCGACTTGGCGACGCATATACCCAACGAGTGGCGTACAACCCGTCCTATAGCCCAAATGGTGCCTCGCCATGACGGGCATCGGTCGCGAAAAGCGAGGATGGTGCGGCCGTCGTCGCATCTCGTTGTAAACGGTGTGGCGGTGCGTGTTACGTAGCGAGGAGTGTAGGATCCGCAACGAGTGTCGAGGTTCTTCGGCCTCTAGATGGTGATCTCGATCGAACAAACTTTAATTTGATAGCTTTTGGTGTGTACTACGTGATGGGTACATCCTCCGTCCCTGGGGCATTGGCGTTTTTTACCCTCGTTTTGGACCCAAAGGTGATTTTACCCTCATTTTTTTGAAGCGGGCATTTTTACCCTCACTTTTTCAAACGAAGGGAATGTTTACCCTTACTCATTATGTCCAGTTAGCGGTGTTAAAAAACGGACAACTTTGTCCATTTGTTTTTACCCTTATTTTTTTCTTAGATGTGTGTTTTTACCCCTATTTTGTATCAACTCTAACATTTTGTGTACAGTTTTTTGTTGATTTTGACAAAGATTTCAGCATATATTCCATATAATTACAATTCAATATCACACAACAAAATGATCCAAATATATAGATCTATATATTTTGCCATCAAAGTACCATGTAACATAGAGGTCCAAATGCATGGCAACATAGAGGTCCAAATCAACATGCTCATATACGATCCAAATCAACATTCTAACATAGAGGTCCGAAGGCACATGCCAAATACTAACATAGAGGTCTAAATGACATGTCATCCAAAAAGTAGGAACTAGTAGCAACTAATGGTGAGCCACATCTCAAGCATTGAAACCCAACAAAGTAGCAAGCCTTCTAGATGTGTATTGTCTACGCCGTGTTGTCTCACTTCCTGAATCACTTGCCTCATTATTGGGATGTGTTGAACTTCCCCTTCCTGTACCTGTACCACTTCCACTTCAACAAAATAGAGTAGAAGCAAGTTAATTTTTGGGGGAACACTAAAATTTACTACAAAATATTGCAATGAATAGCAGCCTTAATACTTGCCTCATCATTGCTGTCCTCTCCTGATCCCCCCCCTTCTTCCTCTTCCCCTTCCTCTTCCCCTTCCCCACCTTCCTCTTCCCCTTCCCCTACCCCTACCAACATAGTAACAAGTCGAAAAATAATTGGTCATATGGAACGTCCACAGAAAATTTTTAACTCTGTCATATGGAACGTCCACAGAAAATTTTTTCTTCAGCTCGGCCCTCAACTCAGCTGCTCCCACTTCAGGGTTTTCCATCACCCAATCAACCACTCTGTCAGCCACCCATTTGTTGGAGGCCATTGTGTCACCACACTGGTTGAATGAACCACAAGTATGCTTTGGTCCACTAGTCTTGACCTGCATTAAAAAACCAAGAAAGTCAAAAGTCATTTACCTTCCAACATAATAGAAGAACAGTTGCAACATAATAGAAGTCATTTACCTTGCATCCAATGTATTTCTTGGCCTTGCTTGTAGATGCAAAAAGTCCACTCGCATCCTTGATCAGCCCTCTTGCATATGGCCCTAAATCTGGTCTTGTCTTTTTTGTAAGGTTTCAAAAGCATGATTATGCAAGACAGAAAATGTGTAACGACTAACTTGCACTGATCCACATCTGGGAACACCACATTCACATCAATACATGGATCATCAGCATCATACGAAAACATGGGAGGATCGTACTCATTTTCCTCATCAACAATTTCACCATCGGGGATCAAACTCGAGTCGAGTCGAGTCGGACCAAGCATCATCGGAAGCACCGGATGATGCGGCTAAGTCGATGTCATAGCTGCTATCACTAAGTACCTCTTCATCAAAAGCACTTTCTTTGGTCGGAGCTCTTTTTTTTTTTGGAGAACAATGTCTTTTTTTTTTTTAGGTGGGGTTGTGGCTCTCTTATTTGTGTCTCTCTCACTGCTTTGCCCTCCTCAATTGAGAGTAAATTAGCCCTCAAAGTAGGGTGAAACCTTCTCTTTGTTGGAGAAAACTCTAGTGGCCCCTCAAAATCATTGACCTGAGCATTGATACATACTAACCCACTCTTATCATTGAGTTGAAACCACTCCAAATGATTTTCATCCGATTTAATTTCCATAGAATCATCCTCTAAATCACACCACAATGTAACATCTTTGTTTTGAACCCCAAAAGCAATGCTCCCCAATGAAATCAACTAGTTGCAAAGAACCTAAAACTTTTGGGGTCAATAACCTTAGGCGGCAAAGTTCTACCTTGACACCATGTTTTTGAACCATTGTCGACAAGTCTGAAAAATGAACGAACTCTAACAACAAGTTCCAATTTATTACGATTTATCCTACAAATCACAAAGAGATAAACATGCTCGGGAATTGGGAAAATAAACAAGCCAACCTATCTACAAATTCCACGGCCGAGAAACAAACACGCTCGAGAAATTGGGGAAATACCTTAGCTCCTCCATAGTGGCTGTCCCGGAATGAGGAAGAGAGGGAGATGAACAGAGAGACGACCTCCTCCCTTGGCAGCTCCCTTGGCGCGGCCGAGGGCCTCCTCCCCGCCGCCGGCACCGGGCGACGCCGGCGTGCCCGCCGGACCACCCCCTGAAACCCTAGCCCCTCAACCCTATCCGCCCGGCCTCATGGTGGTTGTCTTTGGAGGGGGCGGACTGCGAGGAATCGGCGCGGGAGTTCTGGTCGGGCGGTGTGGAGGTTGGAATCGGCGCCGAGGGAGACGGCGGCGGCGGCCTGGGATCTCGCGACGGGGAATTTTTTTTCTTCGGCGGCGTCGCTTCCGCGAAGGGGCGGCCGGGATCCCGCGGGCTCATGCGGCCGTGATGAGGAAAGCGCATGCGGCTTCTGTCCAACCAAGGGGCACGGGTGGTCCTTTGGGCCGCTTATTTTTTTTTTCTCACCGTTGACGGTGTCTAAAATAAGGGTAAACGGCACTTCCAATCAAGAAAACCGAGGGTAAAATTGCACGCTTGAAAAAAAAGGGAGGGTAGAAACACCTTTGGTCTTTAAAAGGAGGGTAGAATCACCGATTCCCCAAATAAATGAACATCTTTGACTTTTTACAATTCTTGTTTGACCATTCGTCTTATTTAATTTTTTAAGCAAATAATAGAAGAAATACATCATGAGGAAAATATCTCTAATGATTGAACAAGTCGTAACAAAACAAATAATATTTATTAAAATTTTTTTGAATAAGACGAACGGTCAAATAAGAAGTGCACTTATTTGTGGGATGGAGGGTGTGTGCCTCATGATGAAAACGAGATGTGTTTTAATAGTTGTGAATTGTGATATACTTCGTTATAATACATGTTCTTTGAAATGATGAGTGAATAGAGTGACGGTGCAACTGAAATCATCCAATATAGTATATACTCAATTTGAAAGCATACGAGTACAAGATAACAAGATGCGGTATGTTACGAACACATGCTCAAAAAGACGCCGGTAAGATATCATTGCCGATGACACGATGATGGACGTTCCATCGCTAGAGAGACCTCATCTCTGGTGATATCCGTGCATGCTTGGGTGTGCCGCCATGTTGGAGACCTTCGGGGATCAAGAACCCTAATTTTTCTTTTTAATGCGTGGTCAAAACTTGTGACTAGCTATAGTCTTTCTCTCCCTCATAGTAACTCCAAGTGTGATGGTTTTTCTTTCTAAAAATTTGTAAAATCATGCTCTATGAAGAGATTGTTTTCTTACTTATATTACTCTTGTCATGTTTCATGGACAACATTTGTTAGTCGTAACCATGCATATTTTCCAAAAAGTGACGAAGGGCGATTCCTAACAAATTTTCATTTTGAGGCCAGATTCCCAAATTCAAAAGAAATGATGCCGATTCCTAAGACAAACTTTTTCAGGGCCAAATTCAAATTTCAAAATAGCACACAAGTTTGATTAAAAATAGCCCTTTTACATTAACCGTGGGACCATGGTGTCTGCATCGAACACTCTACAGTTGCCACCTCGGATTCCTTATAGTGGTACTATGGGTAGTTTTCTCTCGCAGTCTCTCGTCTCTTCCTTCTCCCATACTACACCTCTTCTCATACTGTACATTCTCACCTCTTCTCCGTCCTGACTTTCCAAACTCATCTCAACCAAACCTAGTACTGAGCGGTCCAACACGGGTGCCTCGCCTTCGCCTTTCGTCTCCATCCCTGGCGGGTGGTGCTCTTTATCACATCCATGCGGCTAGATATGGTTTTTCATGTGGTTTTTGAAACAAAGAAATACAAAAGTTTTTTTTTTTTTTGGTGGTTGCGGTCTGGATTGAGTCCCGGCGTTCGGATCTCGACTTCATGTGGTCTCGAAGTCCCGGCCGCTCTCGATCTCTTGTTTTAGCTAGTGTTGGGTTGGGAAGGAGTCCGAAGAAAATATCGCAAGAGAAGCACATCTTCTTGGGTAAACACCGCCGAGATCTCTCGAAATGCACTTTTTTTGAAGTTTTTTAGTGGCTCTAAAAAGGTTTTGTTTTGTCTTGAATATTTGTGTGATTCATGCTATAGCTTGTACAACCACAAAGACCTACGTGGGAGATTATAAAAGTATGGGGAGGAGGTCGAAGAAAATGTGGCAAGAAAAGCACATTTTCTTTGTGTTGCTTTGCCAACTCCTTGGAGTTAAGTGTCATTTGGAATGCATGTCTCCCTCAGAGACAAGTCTTGAGTGACACTGAATTAGCGTCCAGCACCGGATCCAGCGTGAACGCTAGGAACAGGTCTGTTGTCTTACAAATTTATGTGACTCCTCCTATATTGCTCAATAATTTGGCTCTTACATATAGTTTCTATTTTAAAGTTTGGCTTCAGGTGCTGGAGGTCGCCGGCGGGGCTGCTCCCCTCTCCTCGCCGAGTTGAGCATTTTTCTGGGTCGGACTCAAGTTTTGTTGAGAGACCCTTTCAGTGGACTTCGACGAGTGGAGCTCACGGCCGTAGGACTATAATCTCCCGTGTAGGTCTCGAGCCCCCGGTCATGGCCATGACCTACGCTGGAGATTATAATCTGGCCAAGCTCCTCGAGGATGTCATCGTCCCTACTTGAGTCTGGACCCGAGGGACGTCCATATAATGTCTTCGTAGCTTAGGTCTTGCTTCCTCTCTTTGACAATGTTCGTGTGCTCTTGCTTCATCTTGTTTCAGCTTGTTATGTCTCACGGAATACTATTAAATCAGCCAAAATCGGGCGCTAGCAAAACAACCTATTCTCTGTAATGTTGCTATATTATCAAAAAGTTGTTCAAATTTGGAATGCTCCGGCTCTCCAAGAATCGTATTGAACTGTATTGCTAGTTTGTGCATTGTGGCTCAACAATTCAGCTTGATTTGTTCTAAAGAGCCAAATTTTGGCCTTGTGTTGAAACAAATTTGGCATCGAACACTCACCTCATTCTCTCTCGATCGATCGAACAAGCATGTGAAATGACTCCATACATGACCCCGATGTACAATACACCTACGCACCGTGTTGAGGTATGTCATGATTACGATTCTGAGACCCATGTTGGAAAAAAAGGAGTCCAGAGTGCGGTGCAGATGACATTGCGCGGCCTGCACCAAGGATGGACCGAACGACGAGTTTTTATATTCCCAAAAAGTTTTTTGACCAAAACCTTTTCCAACAATACTTTTACGGGGGCCGCTACGTGCGGCAGAGGCGAGCCGGCCGGACGTGAACACTTTTGGTTCCTTGTCGCGAGCGTCGGATTAATTATAGTAGTGAAAATAAGACGAATAATATTTATTAAATTTTTTTGACCTATGCTCGAAAAGTCGCCGGTAAGATATCATTCCGATGACACGGTGATGGTCGCTAGAGAGAGACGACATCCGCGCATGCCGTGTGGTGTGCCATGTCGGAGACCTTTAGGGATCAAGAACCCTAATTGTTCTTTTTAATCTTACGTGGTCAAAACTTGTGACTAGCTAGTCTTTCTCTCCCTCATAGTAACTCCAAGTGTGATGGTTTTTTTTTCTAAAATTTTGTAAAATCATGCTCTATCAAGAGATTGTTTTCTTACTTCTATTACTCTTGTCATGTTTCATCGACAACATTTGAAGTTTGAATTTCAAAAATTACAACTTCAAACAACATTTTTCGAGCATCTAAAATGATTTCAGCGAGGAGAAGTCATGAACATAAAAGTTGTCATTTCTCCATATGATGATGTCGCGGTAACACTATCCACAAGATTTACAATCTTGTCATAGAGTTTATGAAAGTAGAAGAGAGATTTCTAAGATTCATGAACAATGTCACTAGCACTATGTCGGATGGGGAAACAACCAGAATTGTAGATCTTGCTAAGTTATGAAACTCTTAGTGTCTCGATCAATCTCAAGAAAAAAATGGTTATAAAAAAAATTCAAGAAAAAAATGTAAATTGAAATTTAAATGTTTTTAGTGACTTCGGATAGACAAGCCCCCAACATAACGATTGTAGTTCTCAAATATCCATGAAACTTTGTAGTTTATAACATTTTAATTTGAGATCATCTTGTCATGGAAAATCAAACAGTTTGAAAACATTTATCGTATAGACGCGCATTGGGATAGTTCGTCTGCCCATTTCCTTGAACCTGTTCCACGGTTCATGTCCGTGGCTCGACACCTCCGCCGGAGTGCACCCATGTCGCTGTCTTAGGGCTACGCAGATGCGCACCCGCATTTGCTGCTCACCAACGGCGCCCGGCTTTGTTCACCTCCGTCGCCGGTGGCGGCGACCACTCTTCAGCGGCCTCGAGCTTCCACGAAAAAAGCCCCGCGGCAGCCGCCGCGCCATGGAAAAAACCTTCCGCGTGACATGCTTGCGGTGCGATTCGTGTGTCGCCAAGGTCTCGGCGGATCCCATGGAGGACCTCCACACCTGCGGGCCACCCTGTTCGGATATGAAAGCGGCGTGCGGCGACCCCCGGTGGGACGGAGCATCCCGGCCGACGGATGTTTTTTACCGCCCGGCGCGCGGTTGGTATCGCTCGAGTATCACAAGAGTCTTGTCACCAAGCTCGCCGCCGTCCGGCAACCCGAGGCGTACCGTGGGGCGGCATGTATACCATCTTCGCCGGCGTCGCTGCACCGCCACGCCCGCGGCTTCGAGATCTTCTGCGTAGCCGCCCAGCGTCGAGGGCATGAAACCGCCAAGTATGCTCTTGCTCTTGTGCTCTACGGGGGCAAACACCGGTGCCGCGACGATGACTATGCCCGGCGGGTGTTGGAGATCGGTTGGCGACCACCCGGCGACTACCGGGACGTGGAAGAACATCAATTGTACTCGGCCCGCCGGCGAGCATGGGATTTTAGGCTGTTCTTCTACTTGGCGGCGCATTTGATACAAGATTTGCCTACAACCCGCCTTATAGCCCAAATGGTGCCTCGCCATGATGGGCATCGGTCTGAGAGGGCGAGAATGGTGCGGGCATGAAGCCGGATGCACGAATCGGAGTCGTGGAGCGTTTTTACGCAGCGAGGAGTGTAGGATCCGCAACGAGTGTCGAGTTCATCGGTCCTCTATTCTAGGCATTTTGAGCGCGTGTTCAATCTCGATCCATCGATCTTATATATTATGTATAGCTACCTCGATCTAAATGGCTGAAAAACTTTCGAACAAACTTAGGGCCAAAGGAATTTTAACAGGAAAGGTTCTTGCTCTTTGGTTTTCGGGTGAAACAGGGAAAAAATCCATGAGCTCATACCTCATGGAATTCAATTTTTCCTCGCGGGAAGAACAACAATCATGAAACGGACCTCATGAATTTTTTCTAGAGGAATCTTTCCATGAGCGTACCTCATGAAACTTTCCGCGCGAGAGAGAGAGAGCGCCGCGCGGATGGCGCCACCGTGCGGATGCGCGCCCGGGCCCGCCCCTCTCCGCCGTCCTCTGCCACCGACCCGGCCGTGCTCGGCGGCACACCCTCGCCACCACGCTGGCCACGCGGCCGCGTCGTCGCCGCCAGCGGTGGCTTCGGTGCCGTCTTGGGTCGCCGCGCCTTCGCACCCGATGGCGGGTCAATCTCTTCGTACAGATCGGACACGAAATGTGCGCGGCGCCATCTTTGGAACGGAGCATTCCACCGACCGGTGCTACACCGCGGCGGGTCGACGTCGATGGCTATGGCTATGGCTAGGGGCCGCTGTACTACCCGCCGAGTCTCATCGCTAAGCTCGCCAAGGCCGGCAACCCGAGGCGTGCCTGAGCGAGCATGTCGCCGTGTTCGTGGAAGGCCGCGGCACCGTCTCGCCACCGCCGACTTGCTTTGGAACTCTGATTTTTCATTTTAATCGTGGGCGAAAACTTATGACTAGTCTTTCTCCCACATAATAACTCCAAATGTGATGGTTTTTCTTTCTAAAATTTTTGTAAAATAATGTTGTATATACCTATTGTATTCTTACTTGCTATTACTTTTGTCATGTTTTATTGATAACATTTGAATTTTCAATTTCAAAATTACAATTTCAAACAACATTTTTGGAGCATCTAATGATTTTAGAGAAGAATTCATGAACATAAAAATTGTATAACTTCTTAATATGTACATCTTTTATATTGGTCATTTCTTCATTCGATGGCGTCGCGAAGAACTTTGCTCATCACAAGATTTACACATGTCTCATAGAGTTGATGAAACAACGAGAGATTTCGAAGATTTGTGAACAATGTCACTAGCGCTATGTTGAACGGGGAAACAACCAAAATAAAGAATATACCTGGCGTTTTTCGTGCTTAGGCGAAAAAAAACCCGTTATTTCGGACCAAAAAATCTGCCCATGACGTCCCACTAGGGAAGTCGGGGCTAGATTTTCGAGCCGGGCTTGGGCCGGGCCCTAAGGCGGGCTACCGGCGCATTTTCCACTACAAAATAGCTAAAAATATAATATTTCGGTGCGGGTTCGGGCCAAAAAATTTTACCGGGGCTTCAAAAACTTTGTCCAGGCCCTGTCCAATAAGGTTTGTGGGCGGGCCAAAACACGTCGGGCTCTAGTCGGGCCCGCGGGCCGAAGCTAGTTTTGCTCAGGTATAAATAAGAATTGTCGATCTTGCTAAGTTATGAAACTGTCTAGCTTAAAAGTTTTTTATTTGACATTATCTTGTAAAGGAAAATTACGTCTCAATTTCAAAAAGATTGAAAATTGATATTTAAATGTTTTAAGTGACCTCGGTTAGACAAACCACCAATATAACGATTGTAGTTCTCGGATATCCATGAAACTTTGTACAGTTTACAACCTTTTGATTTGAGATGTACTCCCTCCATCCCTTAAAGCTTGTCGTCGTGGGATGCGTGCCACAAGTTTGACTCAAATTTTAGAAAATACGTGCAACATTTAAATCTTAAAATAAAATTGTTAAAAAAACTAGACTTAAAGATCTTTTCGATAATGCTAATTACTTAGCATAAATATTTATATATTTTAATATATAATTGCCGGCATTTGTTTCTCGAAACACGGTGAAAACATTTATTCCCTACTGACGCCGCGCCCGGGATAGCGCGTACTACTATGGTTGATTGAAAGGGCGTCGTGCCCATTTCCTTGGGCGCTTAAGCTTTCCGCCGGGTGCCTCTATATATGTCCGTCGCTCGACCTGCGCCGCCATAGTGCCATTGGGCTACGCACCGCATCATTGCTGCTCGATGCTCACCTCTCTTCGCCGCACAAAACGTCCTAGGCGCGCTCGAGCTTCAGCGCCATGTCTTGCGCCGTGGAAAACCTCCCGGTTGACATGCTTGCGAGAGATTGCGATTCGGCGTCGCCAAGGTCTCAGCGGATCCCATAGAGGCCCTCCACATTCTATGGAGCAGCTTATTCCGCAGTGAGAGCGGCGTGCGGCGACCCCTAGTGGGATCGAGCATCGCCTTGGACAAGGTGCTGTACCGTAGGGCCGAGACCTTCCACTACCGCGAGTATCGGGAGAGTCTTATCGCCAGCTCGCCGCCGTTGGCAACCCGAGGCGTGCTTCAAAGCCGCTTGTATACCGTCTTCATCGGTGACCGTTGCACCGTCGGCGCCGCCGCTCAAGATGCCGCAGCGCAGCGCCGCGCGCCGAGCATAAGGCCGCCAAGTATGTCCTTGCTCTCGTGCTCTACAGGGATAACACCGGCGCCGCCGACGACGACCGTGCCCGGCGATTTTTGTGGGAGATCGAAGGTGACATGGTGGCGACGATGGCTGCACCCCGAGTACCGCGAACTATGCAAAAGCTCCGCGGACGGGTAATGGGAGTATTGCGCGGCGGTGACTTGGTGATGCCCCATGTAGAGGGAAACTTCTTCTGCTCACGCCCAACCGCCGCCTCGCCAGGGCGCGCATCGGTGCGAGATGGTCGATAGGTGCGGCTTCATGGATGGTCGGGCGCCGGGAGTATGGGGAGCCATACAATGCGTTACGCAGCCCGAGGAGTGTAGGATCTCCTTGGTGAGTGCCATAGGTTCTTCCTTGGTGCGGTGTGGGTATGAGTAGGTAGTGGTCTTGCATGAATCAATACGTGTTATTGTGTAGTATATGTTTTTTTTTGAAGATAACAGGAGGGTTCTCCCCTACTATGACTTTATTGTGTATATTTTCTTTGTATATATGTGGTAATTCGTTCTTCGTGTTATATTCATATGCGCGATTCTGCCGCATGCGACCACGCAGCAATGGCCGCCCGAACTCTCTCCCTTGGCACCTCGTTTCGAGGTGTGCTACTAGATTTAGGCCCCGTTTGGATCTGATTCTAGATTTTAAAAATCTGATTCTAGTTGGTTTTTCAAAATCCAATTTGTTGTTTGGATCATTGGATTCTAGCATCTGATTTCACCTATTTTTTTCCCTACACTCCATTATGCCCTTTGCACTTTATGAGGCGCAAAATAGTAATGCCCGTTTGGTAGATTCTAGATTTTAAAAATCTAGAATCTAAACCAAATGGACTTTATGATCAAATGGGCCCCAAATTGTCACCCGAGAATCAGCTAGAAGTCGCTCTTCTCTTGATTTTGGATTCTTGCAATCTTTACAGACAGCGCTTCACGATTTCCTTCGGCGTTCCACCACGGGGTTGTGTGTCCATCGCCGACCTCCCCGCCGGAGTGCACCGGGCTACGCGCCCACATTATTTATTGTTCACATCTCTTCGCCACCGCCGGCCGCCCCACTCATAAAATCCTACATCTCCTCGCCACCCGCATTTGCTGCTCACCTCTCTTCGCCAACCAGCTGTTCGTCCACCTCTCTTCGCCGCACAAAACCGCCTAGATCGCGCTCGAGCTTCCAGCAAACCCCGCCACGCCGCGTCTCGCGCCATGGCAAACCTTCCGCGTGACATGCTTGCACGCAGTCGCGGTCGTGTTGCCAAGGTTTCAGCCGATCCCATGAGGCACTCCGCATCTGCGGGCGCCTTTTTCGAGATGAAAGCGGGCGTGCGCGCGATCCCCTCAGTGGGACGGAGCATCCCAATCGGACCCGCCGCTATACCGGCGAGGGGCTTGGCGGGGGCTTTCCACTACTCGCGCGGTATCGCGTGAGTCCGATCAACGAGCTCGCGGCCGTCGGCAACCGGGCGTGCTTCGTAGCCGGCTTGTATGTCGTCTTCATCAAAGACCGTGACACCATCCACGCCGCCTCGCGATCTTTGCGTGGCGCGCCTGCGGCGTTCGAGCATAAGGCCGCCAAGTATGTCCTTGCTCTTGTGCTCTAAACACCGGGCGGCCGTCGATGATCCGTGCCGGCGGTTGATGAGATCGAAGGCGAGGACCCGGCGGCGGGGGCGTCTGCGACACCGACAACTTCCATTACGTTGAAATCCGCCAAAATGTGGGGTTGCTTGCGCCGCGACTTGATTAATGTGTGGCATCCAAAATACCGTGATCCCGCCCCACGAGCCTCGCCATGACGGGCATTGCTGCGCGAGAGGGCAAGGCGGTGCGGTAGCATTTGTGCATGGATGGAATTCCGGCCGTCGTACAAGTTACGCGGCGAGGGAGTGTAGGATCCATAGCGGTGTCGAGAGGTTATTCGTCGTTAATAGTAAAGAGTGGTCTTTTAAATTTGATCGATCATATGTATGGATGATGTTGGAAAGATCCTGAGTATGTATTGTGTTATATTTTTTCCAAATTTGTCTTTGTTTGGATTTTTGATTGCGAGTTGAAATGATTAGTGAACAAGCGCCTGAAAAAAAAAAGAGTAAAATACACCCCGAGGTAACAAAGTCTCCGTTGGAAAACGTCTGCTCAACCCCGTGCCCGACGAGATGCGGGGGGTAGCCACGACGGATCCTCACCGGGCGGTGCTCATTAGGGCGCACAAGGGCAACCGCCTTCTCCCTCTTCCCAGTGTTGCTGCCCCTCCCTTTGTGCGGTGGTTGTCGAATGAAGGAGTAGAGGAAAAGGATGTGTGGGCTCCACATGTCATGGACGAGGGAATGAGTTTGGGTAGTCTAGTTTAGGTAGTACCTGAGTTCAAAGCAAAATTTAGGTAGAAAGAAGTTTGGTAGCTACCTAGATGTAGTTTTAGGTAGTCTTGTTTAGGTAGTACTGCTGGAGATGCTCTAAGTTGAAGTACCTATCTCGGTATTCACAAATAGTTTGAGTACCGATTTATTTTTAAAGTTGAAGTACCTATCCGATACCCACCTAATAGTTTAGGTACCCATGGTGCATTTTACTCAAAAACAAATACTTACTTAGATCCGTCTTTGGAAAAAAAAAGGCGCCGTCTTTCGTTCTCGTCTTCCCAATGGGTGCGGTGGTTGTAAAAAAAAACGTGCAGGTCCAGCCCGTGACACACACTTTGGCGCGCCAAAGGATTGGACGGAACGACGGTGGCCGTGGGCCCTATTCTACGAGGTGTGTAGGATACGCAAAGGATTCGCATGCAAGGGTGTGGATATGATCGGGGCGTGTCAAGGGAATAGGAGGGCCTAAATTTTATTTACCCATCGTCATGTCGCCCTTCATGAGTGCACAACCGCCCGGGGTTTAACTCACCCGCATTATCGCTGCCCCAACCTGACGGGTTTGTTGACCCGTGCGCGTGGACAACCTTCCGCGAGACATGCTTGCGAGGCCTTCGGGCAAGAACTTCGATTTTTATTTTTCTTTTTAATGCGTGGCCAAAACACGTGACTAGTCCTTCTCCCTCATAGTAACTCCAAATGTGATAGTTTTCTTTCTATTTTTTTTGAAATAATGTTTGTATCAAGAAATTGTATTCTTCTTGCTATTACTTTTGTCATGTTATTTTAAAAGCGTTTGAAATTTTAATTTCGGAAAATACAGCTTCGACAAAATTTTTGGAGCATCTAATGATTTCAGCGAGATGAAGTCATGCACATAAAAGTTGTATAACTTCTTAATATGTACATCTCGTATAGGTTCTACAGCCCGAAGTGTAGGATCCACGGCGGGTGCCGAGAGAGGTTCATCGGTCCTGCGTTACGGGCATTTTGATTTGCGTGTTCAATCGATTGATCGATCTTATGCGGTGTATAGCTACCTCGATCTCTAGATGGTTGATCTCGATCAAACAAACTTATTTTGATAGCTTTTGGTGCGTGCGTGATGGTTGATGTCGATCTTCGGGTACCTACCTAGGTGCATGATGATGGCGAGATGTGTTATATAAGTTGTGATATCTTCACTAGTGGAGAAACAGACTTTCGATCCGGGGAGCTTTAGTCCCGACCATTGTTGACCGGGACAAGAGGAGTTAGTCCCAATTGTAACATTATCCTATTTGGGACAAAATCTTTGTCCCCTGTATATGTAATTTTTAGCCTTTGCTTTGTATGAAAACTATAGTGTCATTTGATCCTTCATAAAAAGGTGCTTCTTTTTTTCTTAATGGCTTAAAGGAAGAAAAGAGAAGCGAGAGATTAATGAAAGGTACTCTACCACCATATGGCAAAAGAAACTCGAGCTATGAAAGTTCTTTGCAAAAAAATAAATCTATATAAATTAAATTAAAAAAAAATTATGAAGGAGAGAGGAGGTCTCACATGACACTACTTTTTATGAAGAAGCACATAGTCATGTGATCCTTCATAAAAAGGAATGCTATGTTAGACCTCCTCTCTCCTTAATAATTTATCTAACAAGAGATTTCACACTTCCATATTTAGGTGGGTTCACTCCACCTTCAACTAACAATGTGGTACTAAAGGAATTGCACTCCCTCCTTTGCACTTTATGGACGGGCCTTTGAGATTTTCTTAACGGCTTCAAGGAGTGACTTAGTTTTTTTAGTAAGCTTGTGTGCGGCATGTACACCTTTGTAAGAAAAAAAAAAAAAAGTTAGATTTTTTTTTTAAGTGAATCTTAATGGGACATGAAAGTCGCTCAAAAATTGAATCTCTATAAATTTTATTATTGGTCCAAGGTCAAATTCCATATATTTTATAAAATTGATTTTTTAATTATTGCTCTATCAGTCCTTCATCCTCGGCGGCCCGTCAATCGGTGCCTCGCCGATCGAGGCATGATGGCATCGGTCTTGATGACACTCGCGAGCGATGGCGGGCGGTGTGCCCTCTTGGCGGCGTGGTGTGTAGGACACGCCCGGTTGGGATACGCATGCAAGGTGTGTGGATATGATCGGCCGCGTGTCATGGAAAAAAAAGTAGTAGTAGTACTACTACTACTACTCCTATATGGAGCGGTCATGTAGTCACTCGACCTGCTGCGCTCGATAGCCGCAGGCCCCACATGTAAGGTGGAGTACTCGTACACCGGTGGGGTACAACTAGTCGCACCGGATGGGCACCCACATTATTTCCCGACCCACGGCGCGCTCGAGCCTCGAGGAAAGCCGTGCCTTTGCGCCTCGAGCCACCCATGGAGAACTTTTTTCGCGGGAGTTGCTTGAGATGACATTTGCGCTCCGCTTAGCCATGGCCATGAGAGGATCTGTGGAGGGCCTCTTCAATCTAAAGACTCAAGAACCCTAGTAATTTTTCTTTTAGACACGTGGTCAAAACTTGTGAATAGTCTTTCTCCCTCATCATATAGTAGTAGTAAGAGTCCAAATGTGATGGTTTTTTTCTATTTTTTTTTTTAAATCGTTTCTCTATCAAGAGATTGTTTTGTTACTCCCTCCGTTCCGTTCCATAAAACATGCAATTCTCGCTTCCCAGGAGTCAATGTTTTTAAATTACCGGCAATTATATATTAAAATCTATAAATATTTATACTAAGTAAATAGTATCATCGGAAAGATCTTTAAATCTAGTTTTTAAATAAATTTATTTGGAGATATAAATGTTGCACATGTTATCACCGTAAACCTATCTAGTCAAAGTTGAGAAAATTTGGCCAGGCAAACTTCGCATAATTGCAAGCTTTTGGAACGGAGGGAGTACATCTATTAAAGCACTCACAATGCAAACTCTACCATACTTCCTCCATCCCTAATTGGCCGTCGCCGTTGGTTTTAGTGCCACAAGTTTGACTCGATTTGTACAAAATACATGCAAAATTTATGTTTACAAAAAATTTATTAAAAACTAGACAAAATATCTTTCGATGATACTAATTACTTAGCATAAATATTTATATATTTTAATATATAATTACCGGCGATAGTTTCGGAAGCGAGAAAGACAAACATTTAGGGATGGAGGGAGTAGAGTCTACAAGCGTATTTATTACATTCATATTTATTATAATTTCTTGATGTGGGCGCTGATGTTGCGAAGATATTTATGGAAGAGAGATACCAAGACTCCAAGTCTTATTTAGACTCCAAGTCCACGATATTAGAGATAATAAATGACCTTATTAGACTCTACCATAGAGTCTCGGTTGGGAGTGCCCTTACTCTTGTCATGTTCCCCCGGTTCAAATCTTTGGGTGTGACACTTTATCCTGGATTTATTCAACGATTTTCGGCGCTATGCATGTAAGTGGCGGCGACGTCGCCGTCGACAAATGCAGGCGCGTGGTGACTTCGTGAACTTCAAGATTTGTCGGCTCAATCCTTCGAAGGTGCTCACCGGGGTAGGGTTTGGCGTGCGTGTTGAGCATGTGCGTTGTCTTGTGTAATCTCAAAAAAAATTTGAAATTTGGATTTCAAAAATACAACTTCAAACTACATTTTTCGGCATCTAATGATTTCAGCGAGAAGAAGTAATGAACACAAAAGTTGTATAGCTTCTTAAGATGTACATATTTTTTATATTGGTCATTTATTCATCCGACGACGTCGCGGTAACATTATTCACTAGATTTACACGTCTCATAAAGTTTATGGATCTATGAGAGAGATTTCTAAGATTTGTGAACAATGTCATTAGCACCATGTCGGATGGGGAAACAACCAAAATAAGAATTGTCGATCTTGCTAAGTTATGAAGCTCTCTAGCTTAAAACTTTTTGATTTGACATTATCTTGTAAAGGAAAAAACTACGTCTCAATTTCAAAAAGATTGAAAATTGAAATTTAAATGTTTTAAGTGACTTCGGATAGACAAGCCCCAAACATACCGATTGTAGTTCTCAACTATCCATGAAACTTTATAGTTTACAACTTTTTGATTTGAGATCATCTTGTCATGGAAAAACATGTAGTAATAGTTTGAAAATGTTTATCTTAGTACGCGACCGCATTGGGTTAGTTTTTCTTGACTAAAAAAAGGCGTCACGCCCACTTCCTTGGACTCATTCCGCGTGTCATGTCGCGTTCTTTGGACACCTCACGCCCGGATTAAGCGGGCTGGGCGACACCGATCCCGCGCTGCGGGGCGGACACCCAGCGGTGCTCACCAACACATGTTAAGCCTCCCGGCCCGGTGGCGGCCCACTCTTGACCGCACAAAAAAAGCCCCCCCGCCGCCTCGCGCCATGGAAAACCTTCGGCGTGACATGCTTGCGAGGATCGCGATTCAAGTCGCCAAGGTCTCGGCCAGATCCCATGTTGGACCTCCGCCAATCTGCGGGCCACGTTAGGCGAATGAAAGCGGTGTCGCGGCGACCTGGTGGGGCAAGCATCCGCGGACGGGTCGCGTACTGCGGGGCGCTACACCGGCGTGGAAGGTTGGGTTGCGCGAGATGCGATGCGCTCAGCGTCGGCATGATCGCGAAGGATCGATGGAGGCGGGGGTGGTACTACTGCGCTTGGTATTGCGCGAAGTCTCATTGTCCAAGCTTCGCCGTGGCCGGCAACGGGCGTCCGCTGCCCGAGCAAGCATGTTTGCCATGTTCTGGAAAGCCCGTGGCACCCGTCTTTGCCGCCACTCGACTTCTTCGGAAACAAGCCGCCAGCTTCGGGGCATGCACTCGCTGGTATGTGCGCCCTTCTTCTCTGGCGAGCAGCGCCGCCCGCCGATAACGCCGTGCCGGGCGGTGTTGCGGAAGGCGGGAGAGCGCGACACGGCGGCGGCGATGGCTGCACCACGGAAGAGCGCGAGCCGCATTGAGCTCGCACCGGAGCGGTCCGGTGTTGTACAACCATTTGGTCGCGAGCGCGCTATGCCTGAGGCGACATCTTCCTCCTCTTCGGCCCCAACGATTGCCCCGGGGCGGGCATCGGTGTGTAAAGAGGGATGGTGTGGCCGTTATCTTTGGAGCGATGGAAGCGGGCGGGTTGTGGTGCATTTTCTGCGGCGAGGAGTGTAGGATCCGCCTGCCCGAGTGTAGTAAGTTCTTCCGTGTTGCACTTTCGTCGGGATCGGCGGCGGGGAGCATAAACCGATAGCATAGATAGGAATGATAGGTTAAGGGATCGCGTTGTCGCTTCGTCGCTAGAGACCGCATATCCGGTAACATCTACTCACGCCGATTGTGCCACCATGTCGGAGACCTTCCGGGCTCAAGAACCCTAATTTTTCTTTTTAATTTGTGGTCAAAACTTGTGACTAGTCTTTCTCCCCTCATGGTAACTCCAAATGTGATGGTTTTTTTTCTAGTATTTTTAAAATCGTTCTCTATCAAGAGATTGTTTTGTTACATCTATTACTCTTATATATCATGTTTCATCGACAACATTTGAAATTTGTATTTCAAAAAATACAACTCGAAACAACATTTTTCGAGCATCTAATGATTTTTTTGAAAAAAAAAAGTGCCCCATTTCCTTGGGCTCGTTTCGCGTGTCATGTCCGTCGGCCGGACACCTCTCAGGACACGCCGTGCCGGGCGCATAAAAATCCCACGTCCCTGCAGCGGGCTGGACACCCGCATTTGGTGCTCATCACCAGCACCAGCGGCGCCGGTACGCTATTCTCCTCCCGCCGCCGGTGCTGGCGACCACTCTTCACCACACAAAACTTGGCTAGTAGGCGCCTAGAGCTTCCACCAAAAAGCCCCCACCGCCTCGCCCATGGAAAACCTTCCGGCGTGACATGCTTGCCGAGATCGCGATTTGAGTCACAAGATCTCGAGAAGATCCCATGTTGGACCTCACCAATCTGCCCGGGCCACACGTTCGCCAGGATAAGCGGCGTCGCGGCGACCCAGGTGGGGCCGGGCATCCCAGTGGGCCGGTCTTTGTACGCAATGGCGCGGTACGCGAAGAATATTATCACCGGCTCGCCGCCGTCGGAAACCGGAGGCGTAGCGAAACAGCTTGTTTAACGTCATCGAGGCCATGACGCAGTCGTTGGCAGCTTGAGATGCTACGCAGCGCTGGCGTCGAACGCCGGCCCGCCAAGTATGTGCCTCTTTGCTCGGGGCCTTTGACGACGCCACCGGCGACTATGCACGGCGGTTGATCTGCGGAAATCGGCGAGGATTGCGAGGAGGCGGCCCCAGGGCGTCTGCGACCTTCAGAACTTCCGTGCATTTGAAATTTTGCCGACATGTATGGGGTACGCTGGCGTGGCCTTAGTTAGTGTGGTATCCACAATACCGTGATGCCCCGCCCCACGGAGCCTGCGCCATGATGGGCACCGCGCCCGAGGGAAAGATGGTGCAAAACTTTTCGATTCGATCCCGGCCGGCCGACGTGTTCTACTTGTGAGGAGTGTAGGATCCTATAAACAATGAGAGTTTATTAGCCATTAGTAAAGTCAGATGGATGGATCATATACATGCACGATAATATGCTTGATGTATTTAGGATTTTTTTGATGTATAGGGATCATGATGATCCCGACGAACAAGCTTATTAATTTGATGAGATCGACCATACCGCATAAAGATATGCATGGTTGATGAGATTGTGTTACTGCGGTTTGCCACCCGTGTTCACTTTTTCCTTTGCGGTGCCATCTCTCTCTCGGCTGTGTGTGTGGCGCACATCATCAGAATGCAAAATGGATGGTGCGAGATAGTATGTACTTTCGGCACATGGATGCTGATTTTTTTGTGTCACATACATACTAGTACTACAACTTGTATTGAGCCATCACT
>JADLZK010004861.1:0-48984 GCA_015847255.1 Hyparrhenia diplandra | reverse complement strand
CGTTTGTTTCCTCCTAGCATTGCTATGGTTCTCCGGTAGAGTTCTTTAATAGTTAGCATTTTTTGAAATGATTGGTTTGTACTTTTCCTAATTTCAACAGATTTTGTATAAATACACAGAAGTCCATTTCAAAGGGGGGAAAATATGGATATAGATGAAAACAATTGTAGACCAAAGCATGATAAGTTTATTAAAAATTTTATAGTGACTTTGAATATTTGTTAATGACAATTGTGTTTAAAAGTAGTAAAAGTGTGAACATGAATATAATACCTTTTATTAATTATATATGGTAAATAAAGACTATCTACACATACTATCCTAAAATCAGAATATTTTTAGGTACAACCTAAAATGTTGGTTATCAAATGTTCGGTGTTTTAAAAATCCGACCAATAAGTAATTGTATGCCTAGCGTGTATAGCTTAGATGCTAAAATAGAATCGAGACAGTGGGTTATCTCTATTTTGAGCAGAATGTCCCTAGTCCAGCGGCGAGCTCGGTGCTCACATGGTTTCCTGTTTGCAGTAGGGGTGTACAAACGGTTGAGAGAGGAAGAAGCTTGCAAGTGAGTGGAAATGCGAGCGGATGAACGTGTTCCATACTCAAGCGCGCTTGTGGCTCAAGCCTGGATCGAAGCTCTAGGAGCTTGTGTGTGTGTGTTTGTGTGTGTATGCAAGTGAGGTGTGAACCTTTCGAATGGTTCCGTGCCAACCTATCTAGCGTGGAGGGCATCTTTCATAGTTCAAGAGGAGGGCATATTTACAAGTGAGATGTTGTGGTTGTGAAGAAACGTGAGTACAAAGGTGGGGTGACCTTCATCATCCTTTTCTCCTCCGTTATCGTAAATCGTCATGGCGATGATGTGGGCGGTTGTACCGTTCTGCTTTACTGTACCATCTACCCAACCAGGTAAAGCCTATTTCTCCTTTACGGGATGTCCCGATCAACCGAGATAGAGCCTATTTCTCCTTTACAGGATGGCCCGAGGGTGTGACCCGTCGTGGCCACACCCAGATCAAGATCTATGAGGTCAGCCCATGCCACGTCGTGCAACATGGCCGAGCGTGCTATCGTCCTGTCCTCCGGGGTAGTTGGACTCGACACCGGTCATCTCCCCTTCGCGTACCTTTGTACGGGTTAGTGGAGACGGTTACAAAAAGCACTACAACCTCTTCCTTTGTGTGTTAGGCGGGCCAAGGACACAGCGTGCCCACAACTGACCTATCTTTGCCCGAGGGTCCCTCCGTGGGTCTCCCCTCGGGCGAAACAGGCGGGCCGAGTCTTGCAACCCAGGGCTCGAGCGAGACGCGAACCTCGCCCAAGGTCCTCCAAGGTCAACTTAGCCTTCCGCAAGACTTAACCCATTTTGTTGGTCCATCACCCTTCCTAATAGATCTGAGATATCGTGATATTTTATTTCCGAAAAAATGCATTTATTTGAAATGAAAAGAGTAATGCCTATGTTTTTTTATTGCCTCAATCTTTGAATACAAGTTGTATAATATCTACCTATATCTAGATCTACTAGAACACAATTGTGAGACTCCGTTTCAAAAAAAAAAAGAACACAATTGTGAGACATTACAGTTGTAGTCCATTGGTGAGAGGTGTCCACCGCCTTGAAAATAAATAGAGAACGAACCTGGTAGGAGTCGTGAGACGAGCGAAAATCGAACTCATGACGGCCTCTCCTCGGGAGCACTTTGCCGCCTTGTTCCCAAAATGCTTTGAGCTATGTCTTTGTGCGAGAGCACAATGACAGACTAGTGATAGATATATACTCCCAAGTTCGTGTCACATTGTGGGTGCCCTAATGCTCGATCACGAGTTATATTTTCTTAACGGTTGATATTTGTCGTGATAAGTTGTACAATGGCAAGAGCATAAATTCCTCACACATATGACATTGCGCTACTGCCTAAGATCATCATATGCATGCATCTCGACGGCAAAGGTCTAATCAAGCATGCTATCAAAAAGTGAAGGCCTAGCGTGCCGTACATGCAGGTCCGGTGGTTGCGGTTTTCTTTTGATAACCATGCTTGTATAACCGTGGTTGTGGACTTGTGGTTGAAGTGCTCTCGTGGTTGTTAATGCTATAATGCCATAATGTTTCATCTACCCTTTGCGATGGTGTTCATGATTTCCGAAAAAAGACCAAGATACATTGTACCTCGCCGATGGGTGTGGCTGCTAAACTGATTGGGAGAAGTACTTTATCATGGAGCAGTACGTGTGTGCGTAACAAAGGTTTGACAACTTTCTAATGGGTTGATTCTAAGGGCAATTTGGCGGTGCGTGTTAGAACAATTTCTCTATTAGATTCATTTGTGCTCAACTAATAAGCAGTAAGAACTATTCACAAAATTTTGGTGAAATCTAACCCCCCCACACACAAAAAAAAAAAAAAACATACTTCTTCTATTTACACAATGAGCTGAAAAAAACCCAACCCACACTCTACTGTGCTCAGAATTACTTTAATTAAAATCATTTTCACCCTACAACCTCCACCATAATAATCATTCAGTGTATCATAGAATTAAGGAAGGAACCGGAGTTAGCTAAGAAACAGAGAGTGAGCTCCCTAACAAGACTAGGGAAATCATCGTTTGTTCACAAGTTTCTCTCATTGCATCATGCATCCCCCTTTGCCCATTGGAAGCGTTGTCCAGGACAGGAGTGCAATAGGATTTTCCTTATGAGCTGAGATGACAGATGAGTGCAATGGAATTTACGCTAGCGTGAGGAAGGACTGTTGCGTCCCGAATTGAACGGGGCCGGCCGAGAACTAAACAACCGCACGTGAACGCGTCAACTCAGATCGATCGCACCCATCCATCGGCACTACTCTGCGCAAACCGCGTAGCGTAGCCTCCCTTTTCCCCCGTCGCAACCGCCCCACCTGATGACTCCATAGGCTAGGCGCCATCGAGTTTTGTCACCGGCGCAAGCCAATGCAAGCATCATGTAACTCCTGACCACTAGTCGTACCCCACCACACTCGCGTTTACGTAGTTTATTCTACCGATTGACGGCGGCGTAGAACCAAAAAAAGCAAGCGAAAAGGATGAACCATGGAAGCCTGCCTTGTAAGGTTAACTACTTTGATTGGCTAGCTAGCTAACTAACCGGCGGCCGGGGCATCGACGTCCCACCTGCAGGATACGATACATTATATTCGCGTTTTTTTTACTGTTTGTTTCTTTCATTTTCATAAGCTACGGCGACGACGGGAGACTGGGAGAGGCATAAGATCTTCAAATCTCTATGTATGCTTCTTCTGGACCCTTGAATCTGGACCGTCAATGTGTTAGCCAGCTGCCCAGCGCGTATACTGTACGTACTAGCTACTGTCACAATCTACCACATGCATGCGCATGGACGACAGCAACAGGCAAGGTGGTCGTCAAGTACTTCATACAGTACAGCAATTGGGAATTCTCACCTCCAAGCATGCAGGTCCACCGTGTGTGTTCTTGGACATAGTGATTATTATATATATCGCGATCTTGTTGGATCATTAGGCACTGCAGGTATGCCAACGAGAGCAGTGAACGAGAGGGATCAACAAGATCTTACAAAGACAAAAAAGACAAACTATTTGCAATAATGTATACGTTGCCTTTCTAAATGACAAAACAAGTATCATGAACACGCGTATCTTGTGCTTTTCTTTTCGACGCCGGGCATTTTGGTGTAACTAAAAGTTTGTGAGCTTTATGTTCTTTTCCGGAATTGCACTGGATGAGGTGGGCCCAGGCCTTTATGCTCTTCCTTTAAGCTCACTCTTCTGTGTCTTCTCAACAAGTCTAGCGCCGCATTGGCTGGCTGCCATCAAAGACCGGCCGGCCGGCCGGCCAGGCCAGTCCCGCACGGCCACCGCTAGCTGTTATTGTTCGTCACCCGTGAAATTTGTTGGTTTGCTCTAGGCCCACGCTAGCACATAACCAACGCTATGACCTAAGCTATATATAGACTACTTGCCTCCCGATGTAGAAAAAATTGTTTTTCGAGAAGTCAATTAATTTTAAATTTAACTAAAACTTATGGTAATTGTCTACTTACTAAAATTCTAAAAAAATTTGTCTACTTACTACGCCCGGACGCCGGACGCGTGTCGTTGGCCGGCCAACCTCGCGCACCACAAACAAATCATCTGTGCCCCATGTCGTACGAAGCCGCCGACAGACCCGCCGCACCCCACTCGACCCAGGCAGCTGCATCGTTTACTCCACCCCCAACGCTTCCTCCCTTTCACGGCTCACCGCACGCTCTCCCATCCGTGTGCCGCGACCATGGCTGCCTTCTTGGCCGGTGGCGTCACCCCTCATATCCACCCCGCTGCCAAACTCTCCTACACCTAGTGTCTTCCTCACCAACCCTAGCAGCCCCTTTCCCCACCCCCGCGGCTCCCCCACACACGCGACGACGCCCTTCCCTCCACCCCGGTGTCCTCACCCACCGAGAGTGGTGCGATCTGCCCTCTCCCCACCGTGGTCGATTCATGGAGCACGAGCGAGATCCATGGAGGTGTCCGAGCTCCCCAACCACGGTGGCCATGATGCTCCTGGTCCCCCATCCCCCACCGTCGCCACTGAGCCAGGGCCTAGTTCCATAGCGGTGGTGGTGGTGCTTGCGTGTCGCTCGACCGGATTCGATCGGCATAGGCCGATCCCGACATATGTTTCAAGTGTTGTTTCAATTGTTTCAAGTGTTTAGATCTGCCTCTCTTCCCCTATGTTTCAAGTGTACGTTTCAATTGTTTCAGGTGTTTTATAGGCATGTTGCAATTTTTTTATTTGGATGTTGTAGTACATTGGGATATGTTACATATGTTGCAAGTGTTGCAGGTCCATGTTGCAAATGTTTGTTTAAACTGTTTCATTTATTTCTAGGCATATGTTACAAGCGTTTTAATCTGGATGTTGCATGGTGTTTTTTGTAAGTGTTTCATACGCATGTTTTGAGTTTTTTATTTTGTTTTCGTACATATGTTGTAAATGTTCCATCTTGATGTTTCACAAGTAGATCTGGTGTTTGAGCTAGTGCTTTAGATGTATATTTCATATGTTCCATTTACCTGTAGACTTATGTTGCAAGTGTTGCATCCGGATGTATCAAAAGTAGATCGAGTGCTGCATCTCTGTCTCCATTTTTCTACTGCCTCATCTTTGGCTCGGTGTCTCTTCCTCCTCCTGACATTAGCTAGGCATTTGTTGTTCTCTTCCCCTCTTCTGTATGCAGGCTTAGCCACCCACAGTATAGCTACTAGTCGCATGCATGCGAGCGAGTAGTGGAGGGGTGTGAGCGAGGAGTCCCCGAGTGTAGTAGGGCGCAGTGAGGAGTCCCCGAGTGTAGTGGGGCGCGCAGGGTGGCTTCGGGTAGTGTGGGCCCGCGTGGGCAGGCACGAATGCAGGTATCGCGGGGGTAGATGGAGTTTAGGCGCTTGGCAACATTGCACATTAGGCTTACATGCGTAGTGGGCCAGCAAGCCGCAAAATCGGGCACGTCCGTCCGGACGGTAGTGTTACCAAAAACTTATATAACTCATTTGAAGCATCTGTAATATCGGACAAGTATTTAGATTAATTATGTAATACATTTTTATGGTAACAAATCTATTTGGAGAGATAATTATGGATAGTTTTTTTTAAAAAAACAAGTCAACTTTAAAAGAATTTTGATTTAGTTTAAAAGAATTAGAATATCTATACAACAATAACACTATATCGGGAAATGTCATATTGTTTTCCGAACATATATGGCATTTGTTGTCCAGTACCTGGATTCTACAAAATGTAATCTGTTTATGTTAAGGCCTTATTTCTACTAAGAAGACAGAGGTTTATGAGAATATGATTCGAAACCTAACAAATTTACCTTAGAACTTGATTTTCCTGCTAAGGGTGTACTAGTAAATCATACTTCCGCATAAGACAATTCCAAAAGTAGAGCTCATTATTTTTTTCAATCAAAACATCAAAAAAATAAAACTACCAAAAGAGAGTTCAGAAGCTTGAGAATAGAAGAAACCACTGACGGACTGGTCTGCACCCTGGACAGAAAATCTATTTTTTAGAAAAACAAGACACGCTTGGAAGGAAAACCCTGAGAGGCCGCCTCCTCGCTCGCCTCCCACCCGCCAATTAATGCTCCTTCGGGACCAGTGCCTCACTTCAATGCGAAGAACCAAAAAGGACTCTGCAGTCTGGAGACTGGAGAGGGAGAAAAAAAAAGAAAGAAGGAGCAGCAGCGCAGCGGAAGCAGAGCGCGAGGAAGGAGGCGGACTTGCTCGGCTGGGATCCCCCGCCAGGGGTCCACATGGCGTCGGCTTTTTGAGCCGGGCCCTCCCACCAGCGACGCCGGCGGCCGCGCCGTCCCGAGATGCCGCCGCGGGGCGGCGCTGCTCTTCCTTCCTCCTCCTCGTGCTCTGCAGTGGTGCGTCCTTGAGAGTTCTCGTTTCCTTCCTCCCCGTGCTTTCGCGTTTTCTCGGGTTCGGGTTGCAATTGCAATGCAATGCCGGGGAGAATTCTAGTGCGGATTGCGTTCTTGCGGTGGGATCGCCGGGCATGGCGTGCGTGGCAAGTTCCACTGGCCGTGTCGCGTGTAAGGGGCAGAAGATGGTTTCGCCTTTTCCTCCATGGAAGCTGTTGCTCTCGTGATTCAGTCCGAGCGCATCTGAATCATGCCTCAGGCTTTGGCATGTAAAAGTTGGAATTCCTTCTGAAAAATCTGCACTTCGTTTTTTTTTCCGCTTTGGCGCCGCTGGCAGTGATTCCTGGCATGGTTGGTTGTCCGCGTGCGTAGGAGTAGAAGTTGCTGGGTTGTTGAAACAGCGACGTGAGCTATGATGCGAGTGTAGCATTTCCTATCTCATATCGAACTCGGAATTTTTAGGCTTTGGCCAGTTCGTAAGTGTTTGGTGAGGGTTTTGGGCTCCTCATTTTGCGCTGTCTTTTTAGTTCTTGGTAGAGCTGTCAACGGTCATTAAACTCTGCGTTGCCTGACTGGATACAGACTGTATAGTTCCAAATGCACGGAACGAAGCCCAACATTTTCGTCAATCCTAGGCTGGCTCTTTATTTTGGAGTTGTGACTTGTGAGATGCTTGTAGTATGCATTGCTTGTGTTAACTGTTTCTTGTTTGAATAACCAAAGCAGTGCAACTTGGAACATCAAGCTCAACAAGTCTTGCATCATACTTATTCGGATTCTTGAGTAGAACCCGTCAGCATGGCTTTCCTGCCCTTGCCCCTGGCCCAGCCCCTTCTCCTCAACCTCAAGGTAAGTACAAACGACCTTGAGATTTGTAACAAGCAGATATAATTCTCAGCTTCTCACCATGACCGAAAATATATTTTTCAATGTGTACCTTTCCACGTTAGCTATTGGTTCTATTTAGCATTCTTCATACAAATCATTGTTCCCTTTGATACTCAGGCCCCGTTATTGCTCACCCAGTGCATAGGCATCACAGAAAAAGGCATCATGCTTCCTCACCACCTTCGTCGTTTTTCGCCAGAAAGACAAGGTTTTTTACTCTCTCAGCTGTCCAATAGATATCATAAATCTTAGTGTTAGTATGAAGAAATCAACAATAATATGACCTTTTCATGCCTGAATTTTGATAGATTGCAGCGCAACAACTTGTTCTGCTCCACTTACGTCGACTCCAATTGGTTCACCCTGTGGTTGTGTGTATCCTATGCAAATTCAGCTTGATCTTGGTGTGGCACCGTATCAATTATTTCCAAGAATCGATGAGTTAGAGATTGAGGTTGCAGCAGGTACATTCCTGAAACAAAGTCAGGTTCGGATAATGGGTGCTGGGAGTAGTCTTCAAGATGCTGAAAAGACAACAGTAACTATTGATTTGGTTCCATTAGGCCAGAGATTTGATAGGACCTCAGCCTTACTGATTAGCAACAGATTTTTGCAAAAGAAGGTGCCAATAAACTCATCAGTTTTTGGTGACTATGTTGCTACATATGTTCATTATCCAGGTGAATAGATGTTGATACATTCACTTCACTAGCCTTCTGTTTGTGGTTTTTGTTGTTTTGTTTATTTAATCCTTGTTCTTTTCTTTATCTAATTATACACATATCTCAGGCCTTCCTTCTTTAGTACCTGTTTCTGGATCCTTGGGTCCAGTAAGCAGTAACGAGGACCCTTTTGGTGCAAATATACACAATAGAAGCCATCACAAGATTAACTCTAAAATGGTTGCCATAATTGCTCTGTCAGCTGTGGTTTTTGTTTTGACGTGCTTGGCCATTGGCATCATTTGGAGATTCAATGGACTAAAACATTCTCATGCTATGGTCCCTATATCAAGTTCGTCCATCACTAGAAAAGGAGGTAATTTTCGTGACAATTGGCACATCACACTATGCTTCTGGTTTTATTGCACTAGTCATTTGCATTTGGATTGATCAAGATGCAAATTACATGTTATCCCTTGACCTTGTTAGACAGGGGTACTTTCTACTCCTGTACCCCGAATTATTAGAATATGGGTCAGGTGATGTACACTCCTGTGTTCTGCCTCCCGTTGCCAGGAACTCACTCTGATCCTTGATGGTTTTTTACTTTTGTTTTTAAATTCTTGTTGCTTCATTTCTATTTCATTCTGTTTCCTATCTGGTCCAACAGAGGCACTACAGTACTTTGGTTTGTCATGTATCGATGTATGTCGTGATACAATGATCTTGTTACTATTTACACATCCACCAGTAAGCACAGAGCTGACTTGAACACTAAGGGCAGTAATTTTGATCTTTGATTTAATTAATGAACAACAATGCATAAAGAAGCATAAAACACCTGAATGGAATATACACTCCTCTGAATTTTTGTAATAGACTTTTTTTTTTTCTTTTTAGCTATGAGGCCATCTTTCTCTGGTACGAGTAGCTCGGCAGCATCATTTGCTTCAACAATAGGAACCTGCCCATCCACTGTGAAGACATTTACAATAACTGAGCTTGAGAAGGCCACAGAAAACTTCAGCTTCAGCAAAATAATAGGTGAAGGGGGTTATGGACGTGTTTATCGTGGGACAATTGAAGATGGTGTTGAGGTTGCTGTCAAATTGCTCACAAGGAAACATCACAACCGAGATCGTGAGTTCATTGCAGAGGTTGAGATGCTAAGTCGTTTACATCACCGCAATCTTGTCAAGCTGTTTGGTATATGCATTGAACGGAGCACGAGGTGCTTGGTATTTGAGCTTGTTCCAAATGGAAGTGTTGAATCTCACCTACATGGTATTTGAGCATGCTAATTTTCATAGCATCTTAACACTATTTACATGATTTAAGAAACTACTGTTTTTGTAGGCATGTAATAATCACTTATTCGTGCACTTCTATTTTGATATTTCAGGCTCAGATAAAATATATGGCCCGATTGATTTTGACACTAGAATGAAAATAGCTCTGGGCGCAGCAAGGGGACTAGCCTATCTGCATGAGGATGCCAACCCTCATGTCATTCACCGGGATTTCAAGGCTAGCAATGTTCTATTGGAAAAATGATTTCACCCCAAGGTTGCTGATTTTGGGCTGGCGAAGGAAGCATCAGAAGGGATGGATCATATTTCTACTCAGGTCATGGGGACTTTCGGGTAAGACCTCTACTAGTGTTAATCAACAAGTGCCATCATACAACTCTTGTATGCACTTTTGATGATGGTGTTAATCAACAAGTAGTAGTACCATCATACAACTCTTGTATGCACTTTTGATGATGGTGAACGTAATTACTCTTGATATACATTGCTTGAACAATTTGAACAATGGCTGTAGTGCTATATATTATGGATCTTTTTGATTCATTTTCCCCATGCTCTGCAGGTACGTTGCCCCAGAGTATGCGATGACAGGGCACCTGCTTGTGAAGAGCGACGTCTACAGCTACGGTGTGGTGCTCTTGGAGCTGCTGTCTGGCCGAAAACCCGTGGACATGACCCAGCCACCGGGGTCCGAGAACCTGGTCACCTGGGCGCGCCCGCTCCTCACCACCCGGGAAGGCCTGCAGCTGCTGGTGGACCCTTCGCTCCCGGCGGGCTACGACTTCGAGAAGCTGGCCAAGGCGGCGGCCATCGCGTCCATGTGCGTGCACGTCGAGGCGTCGCACCGGCCGTTCATGGGCGAGGTCGTGCAGGCGCTGAAGCTGATCCACAGCGGTGGGGCCGGCGACGAGACCTGCAGCGGCTCCTTCGGGGGCGGCGCGACGGAAGAGTCCCCGTGGAACGACGTCAGCAGGAGCTCGTGGAACGACGACCCGCCGGGCCCGGCGCTCCCCTGGGATACTGCTCGGACCCTGCCGGTGCGGGCGGCGACGAGCGGAGGCCACGGTCGGCGTCGAGCGCGGTGCTGGACAAGATCGAGTCCCTGGCGATGTACGACTGGTCCGGCCCGCTGCGCACCAAGGGCAGGCACAGCTTCTACAGGCTGAGGGGGAGCATGAGCGAGCACGGCCGCCCCTCGGACGACGGCAGCGTCGAAGGTTACTTGATGTAGTAGGTGGCTAGCCGGCGGCGACCGTCCGCAGCAGATTGCCGCGGCAGGCATGCCTCGCGTTTCTTGTCTCGGTCTAGAATTGTATAGCTGCTGCTGCTTGACGAGATTTTGTTCCCTGTTGCGAAGAACACATCGTTCTGGACATCTGACGTATTCGATGCATTTTGGCCCAGAGAAGAGATGTTGAATTCTCGGAACGAGGCTGTCAGAATTGCGATCCTATGCTGCTCACAAACATACATTGTTTTTTTTTGAGAGGAACAAAAGCAGACAATTGCCCGAATGAACACAGACAAGAGAAATGACACGAGGGCCCAATTGCCAGCCCAGTGGGGCCCTGAAGCAGAGACAGAGCGGCGAGGCCCTGAAGCAATCGCGCGCCTTCTCTCTTCCCCACCACTCGAACAGCGCTACTCACGACTAGAAGCGCCTCCTCGCTTTTTTCTTTTTCCTTTTTCACGGCCAAAGCGAAGGAAAAACGACGGCAATCGACGAGTGCTCATGGCCTCGACCAGTGCTCCCGCAGTCGCATGCCGCGTCGCGCCGGCGCGCGCAACGACCTCGGTTCTCCCCGCGCACTCGCTGCCGGGCTGCAGGGCGGTGGCGTGGCGGTGCTGGGTCGCGAGGAGGGGGAGACGGAGGCGGTGGGCGGGGCTGCGGGCAAGGTGCCGCGTAAGCTGCGACGGCAGCCAGCCGTCAGCCGTGCAGCCAGACTCCGAGAGCTCTCGGGAGGGATTGGTGGCGGAGGAGGACGGGACGCGGCGGCCGCCGTTCGACATCAACCTCGCCGTCGTGCTCGCCGGGTTCGCGTTTGAAGCCTACACCAGTCCGCCGGTGAGCACCTTGCTCCCGTCATGAGCTATTCGTCCTCATTATTGAACTGGATTAATACTGCAAGCTGGTGGTGGAGGCAACCGCCATGGATTAGCTTACGTGGCACGATTGGTCGTCGTGTTTTTACAGGCAGATGTGGGCTGGCGCGAAACTGATGCGGCCGACTGTCAGACAGTGTTCCTCTCTGAGTGAGTCCAAGGCCTACCCTTCCTTGCAGAGCTTGGATGTAGCTATGGTGCTAATTGCTAAGCCGTTACTGTAAATGTTGTGAACGATGCATCCATGCCACAACTATTGCAGTGTGTTTCTCCGTGAAGTATACGATGGACAGCTAGTCGTCAGGCTGAAGAAAGGCATAAACCTTCCTGCAATGGATCCATGGGTACGTAAATTGTGTATGCTGCTGAATAGTCATTATTTATATTAAGCCTCATCATTCTCTAGTTGATCAGTAGTATACAATGTTTTTTTTTTTTTTTTTATTAATTATTAATCAAAGCCCTACTTGTCTACTCTTTAACAATTCCCTTAGCTAATTCTTTTGTTTTCAGGGTACAAGTGATCCTTATGTAATTCTACAACTGAATGGCCAAACTGCAAAAAGCCAAATTAAATGGGCGTGAGTTACTTATACCTTTTTGTATATGCTGGGGGCTGAGAGTGCTATTATAAACAAGAATTTTGTTTCTATATGCAAATTAAGTATATATACTTTACTTAGTGCTTTGTTTCATTCGCGATACTGTGTCAACTAGTGGGTAATTTTCTCTTGAATATTTCTAGTCCTTTGCATTGTTCATGCGAAGTGTGATTTCATTAATTGATCAATGTAGGACAAAGGAGCCAACATGGAATGAGGATTTCACATTTAACATTAAAAATCTCGAGAGAATCTTCTTCAGGTATCAATAAGCTATAATTTCATGATCCCCTATTCTAGCCACTTTTGTTTTCATTTAAGGGAAGTTCTGGTTATTCTACATTGTCTGTCTTGTTAAACACTTCTTTTTTCGTTTAAGGGAAAGCCCATTAATCTTCCTGTTTCTTGGCAAAGAAACTGCTGCATGCTATAAGCACCCGAGGGCATGTAGTGATATTGGACTTGCTCCAGATGTTATAAATTGTTTTGGAAGTTGGGTGGACCAACTCCAGTGAAGCTTAAACTCAATCAACAATATTTATGGCACAAATTTTAACAAACAGAAATGCATGTCTTTAGCTTTCAGGATGGCGGAGTACATGGCCAAGATTGTATACGTTTATATCTGTATAATTGAAAGAAACAGATAAGAAATAGGAAGTGATAGTAATCAAACATAAGATTTTGTGCATCTTTTAATTTTGGTTTTAATCATCTACTTTGTTATATCTTGGTTGTATTATGAATGATTTATGTGCCTTTTGGCATCTGGTGCCATGTTGCTCAATAGGTTGCAGCTTGGGATGCAAACCTTGTTACCCCACACAAACGCATGGGAAATGCTGGATTATACCTTGAATCACTTTGTGATGGTAAATCTCTATATTAATAAACAACCACCTCTCATGGTATTCCTTTTGTTATAACCAGGTTTTCAGAACCTATTCCTGATCGGTGTCATGGGTGCTGGTTTCCTTGTGGTTACTTCGTATTCCTTGTGGTTACTTCATATCTCTTGTCTCTTGTACATAAACTTTCCATTCTCTTCTTAATAGAAAGGCTGAGTTACTGCCAGTTCATTCAAATATTTATGATTATGATGTAGGGTCAAAAAAAAAAAATAGTGGATTGTAGTGAACATTTTTATAGCGTAGCGGTAAGCTCCCCAGTTGATGGAGACACCGGCTAAGGTTTTTATCAAACACGCAGGAGAACAACAGCCAAGGTTCAAGTCCTGATGCGAAAAACAAAATCCTCTTGTTGGCAAGCCAAAAATAATGGTAGGGGACTGGCCTGTTGTTTCTATAATTGATCACCAGCCCAGAAGCTCATGGTCAGCTCAGGTTACGGTGCGACCATATATGGTGAAGTGTGGTTCGGGTGTTTTCTCGATCAGTTTGACTAAGAGCTTCTTCTTAGTACAGTACGATGGCACAGTCTGTCCTCACCATCTGAGTTTGTTTTTGTTTTTTTGTTTTTTTTTATTGGCCTGTGATAAGCTTGATTCAGTCCCAATTTAGACTAACTTGCCAATCACACCAGTTTGAGAATATCAAGGATGCAACTCACACTCGCCACTTGCATTGGGCCTTTTTTATGCTATCTGACAGCCACTGTTGTTTTTTTTTTCTTATAGTGAAATACTGAAGCTCCATAATTACATGTCAAGCTTCATGTAATCTCACTGATATAAAACACTATGTGCGTTCAAAAAAGGAAAGATATAAAGCACTATGCTGTTGAAATTGCTCTCCCAAATTAATTCATCCCACACACTCAACATTGTATCGGAAGATGCTCTACCAAGTTTTGCTTCAGGCAAACTTCACGTGTATTATGCTAATTGCTAATACTATCTGTTTTTGAAGGCATAGCTAATACTATCTGTTTATATCTGCAACCAGTAATAAGCTAAACCTTTTTTTTTATCAGTTCATCACTACTTAGTGATAGTTGTCTGAAAAGATCAATGTATATGAAAACCCAACTGAGGCTAGTTTTTAAACTGGTAAATCTGCGATTAGTTGTGGCATTTTGGCCAAACTGAAAGGGCAATATGTAGTATGTACAATGGTTTTGTACTTGTTTGTGTGGGTTTTGGGCCTGGTTTCCACTAAACAAACTGGGCCTGCAATTGTTTTTATTTTTTCTCCTAATAATAAAACTTGCAGCAAAACTTTCGCTGCCCTTTCGCAAAACATATGTTCATTGGTCTTTTTCTTGTGTTATGATTCATTTTTCATTTAATATTCATGAGAAAAGTTGATTACAGAGCAATCAAGCAATATCTTCCCCTTGAATCTAATATGGATGCATTTTTATCTTGCTCTTGGCAAAAGCTTATAGCACCATTGCTCTTTCTAGGTAACAGTCATGGTGTTACTGTTGAATTAGAAGGCCTTGGTGGTGGTGGAACTATTGAGATAGAGGTACGATCCTTAACACTTTATTTTCCTGATCATCGAATGCGAAGGTGCATCCTCTAACATATCCTTGCCTTTCAGGTGAGTGAAATCAGCAAAATCCTTCTGTAGATTCTTATAGAAGAAATAGCAGTAAAATATTTTTCATATTAGAAAGCCTTTTGGAAATGAACTAGCCATGAGTACAGAGGTAATTTTACTCACATATATGTAGTATTGAAGCCACATTGGTAAATCATAGCTGTATTTACTGTGCACCCTTTTCTCGTTGCACAAACAAGTATAGAGGTATATGATGGCTCTAGCTGCATGATTCTCCGATAGTAATATTTTAGTTGTTCCACTATGTCCAAGACATGTAATTGTTCCATTCTAATTAGTGAACTAAGTTTTAAGTACAACATGCCAGGTCAAATACAAGAGTTATGATGATATCGAGCGTGAAAAACAATGGTGGAGAATACCTTTTGTGTCTGACTTTCTTGTGAAGAGCAGCCTGGGATCTGCTCTTAGAATGGTTCTTGGATCTGAAAGTATAAATGCAAGTCAGTTTGTGAAGTCTGCATTTGGGCAACTAAATTCTTTCACTTACACCTACCTTCCAAAGCCATCATCATTGGAAAGAGGACCTGAGATTTCTAAAAATGATGAAGAATCCTTAGATGGTCCAACTAATTCAAATGAGCTTCAACAGCAGAATATTGATTCTGAAGACATTTCAGATTCTCATTCTCATAGTGAAGCCCAATCTCCTTCTGGAACTGTTAACAGTGAAGGAGATGCATCATCCGATACGAAGGAATCTGACTTTTGGAGAGCTCTGAACAATGTACTCAACCAAAATGTACTACAGAACTTTGGATTTTCTCTTCCAGAGGTCAAGCAATTGGATGGATTTGACCTATTAAGTTCACTTGGTCTGAAATCACGCGAAATTGCTGAACAGGAATATTTAGAATCTGGACTTGCAATTGCAGATACTTCAACAAGTGATGGCAGTGAAACAACTCCTGAAAGCACAGTTGCTGTTGAGAATGAAAATGGAACATTGACAACCAGAGAGGAGGTGCAATCTTCCTTTCCAGACATAAGTAAAGTATCTCGGGATGTATTGTCTCAAACAGAAAATATACTCGGAGCTCTGATGATACTTTCTAAAAACCTCTCGCCACATGATCAGTCAGTAACGACAACTGAAAGAAATGGCAAAGATAATATGATTAGAGAAGAGCAAGGGGCTTCTGCTGCAGATTCTGTTCAAAAGGATGATACGGTCGCATCTACCATACTGTCCATTGATGCACAGAAAGCAGAGGATATGCGGAGCCTGTTTGCAAGTGCAGAGACTGCCATGGAGGCATGGGCTATGCTTGCCACTTCACTGGGACGTAACAGTTTCATCAAATCGGACTTTGAAAAGATATGTTTTCTTGACAATGATTCAACAGACACACAAGTGAGTTTTGTTGCGATATGCCGACATCAATGAGTTTCCTGTCTCCTTTGTTTTGATAGCTCATATTAACATGTAGGTTGCCATATGGCGTGATTCTTCTCGAAGAAGGTTGGTTGTTGCCTTTCGAGGAACTGAACAAGTATGCATTAACATGAAAATCTTATGTTCTATTAATGGCAAATTCACTTTATAATTTGGCACATATTGAACCTTATTCGCTTTGGTTTGCATTGGTTTCTACATGTCAACCTAGTCAAGGTGGAAGGATTTGCGAACTGACCTAATGCTTGTACCTGCTGGGTAAGATTGAAGAAAGAAATTGTAGCTAATTGTAGTCATAATTTTCTTTTTTGTTATTTTATGTTCCTTTGGCACAACATGTCTTAAATCTAATTGCAGACTAAACCCTGAGAGACTGGGTGGTGACTTCAAACAAGAAGTTCAAGTTAGTTGGCATTCTTTTATGTACCTGTTCTCAACTTCTCATATTCTGCTACCTGACATGTTGTCACACCATGTTTTAGGTTCACAGTGGATTCTTAGGTGCATATGACTCTGTTAGGAACAGGATCATGACTCTCATCAAATATGCTGTTGGATGCCAGTAAGTATTTGCAGTGAAATAGGTGACTTTCTTTCCACAGATAAGTTCAATTGAAGCAGGAAACTTTCAACATTCCATAGCACGTTCTCAGTGCTGCCTGCATGGAATTTTGACTATATATCTCAGAAAACTATTGCTGAAAAGAAAAATATTTGGATTTAAATCCTGATTTTTATGTGTTTATTGTATATATAGCTTCACCAAGTAACTATATATCTCAAACTTTATTCACAAAGCATCTAATTGTTCCACTTCAGGGATGAAGAAAATGCAGAAACCATACCTAGTTGGCATGTTTATGTGACTGGACACAGTTTAGGTGGAGCACTAGCAACCCTTCTTGCTCTTGAACTTTCATCAAGTCAAATGGCCAAGTAAGTTTGAACCTTCACTTGATCTAAATCTGCGATCTTCTCATTTCACATACCATATGATATCATTTGATTCAGGGTTTGTGGAAACATGTAAAAGTCAAACATTTAACATGTAGACGTAGGAAGCCCAAACAAGATCAGATTAACTTGGATGACTCCTTGTTAAATTTTTTTTAACAATGAAAGGGAGCTGCATGTCATTTCATTAAGAAGAAATATAGTACAAGAAGAGATCAAGAAGCCTCCCCAAAACACAACCCCTTACATTACATTAGCACCTATTATAAGACTGAAATAAGAAACAACCTCGACCAAAGCATCTCCCCAGGACAGAAGGCCTGAGGTGGACAACCTAGATAGGAGTTTGCTGAGAGATGAGGCTCCGGTAGAGCATCAAAGGACACACTCCTCTCCCACTTTGTGCAGCACTGCCTGAAAACAGGGGCTTAGCTGCTTCAAACAAGAGTTCCTATGTGTCCAAAGTTCCCAGGCTACCAGAATGATCAACGTATTGAGTCCTTTTCTGAAATATTTAGGTAGCCCCTTGATGACATTGCACCACCAACTAGAGAACCGAGAGACAGAAGGTCAAGGTGCTCGAGCAATTAAAAGATGACCGCCCAAACCTGCCTGGAAAGAACACAAGAGATAACTTAAGTGCTCAGCCCCTGCACTACAGAGTATTTGCCTTAGTAATGAAGAAGGAGAACTTGTCAGGATACCTGTTATTATAATAAAAGTACTGGCGAACTGGAGCTCCATAAATTTTAAAGAAGATATTAATGTTTAGCTTCCTACTTTTATATCATTCTGTTATGTCGTTATAGAACTGTCAAAATAGCTCACCAATAGTTTATGTATCTTTAACACTTCTGCAGTTGCCAGCTGTTGGCGATTTCTATAATGGTTTTCAACTATGTTCATATATGATTTTCTATTTTTTTATGTTCATATTTTTCATGTCATCTTTTATAGGAATGGTGTCATATTTGTGACAATGTACAATTTTGGCTCTCCTAGAGTGGGAAATAGGAGATTCGCTGAAGTATACAATGCGGTAATTTGAAGTCTATTTACTAACTCTGTAGACGTTAATTTTCTACTTGGATTGATTGATTTAGAACTAGGGCACGTGATAAAATACAACTGAGAATTCTATTGTTATTTTATACTTAATGAAACAATTATATTCTTCACAATAATTTCTGTAATGGCATAAGGGCCACTTAGTAAATATCAATCATTTTGATTCAGAGTGTGGAAATGAACGTGAATATTGAACTACTTAATATTTTTGTTCAATCTGCTTTCTGTCCTTGATATGTTGGATAAGGAATGGGGAAGTTCATACGAAATATGTATATCTAGTACCTATTAAGTTTTATTTCAAATAAGTGTCTGGGCAGCTGGGCCACATGGCTGGGGCTTGTATTTTGCACGCACTCTTTTTGTATCTTAATTTATAGGCAGCGGTCTTGCCACTTTCTTTCAAATAAAAAAAAAAAAATATAATATAAATAAAAGGAAAGAATGGAAGCAGGAATAATCTAACCTTTCATTTGTATTTAGAAAACAAGATTGCCATTCTTCTACTATATGTTGACTTGATATAGGCAAGTTACAATTCTCCATGGAAGACATTAATGAAATAGTTCTTTTTTTTTTGGCACAATGTGTTCAAAATATGATTATTGTAGAGAAAGCTGGGATGAACTTGCAAAGGCCAAATTTGACTAGCAGACATTACAGATCAAACTCAAGAGTCACATGTAGTCATACAACAGGAATAATTTTTCTGTATGACAGGAATAATTTTTCTGTATGTTACTGGTTTTTCCATAGGTGAATCCTATTTATTAGAATCATTGTAATAACAGTTATATCATAATGTGTTAAGTTGTAATCCCCGCATACCTCGTAATTTTACTGCAAGGATCAATGAACTGAAAAATATACAACCACAATTTTTGTAACTTTTTGGACTATTTCCAGAAAGTAAAGGACAGCTGGAGAATTGTCAACCACCGAGATATCATTCCAACAGTACCACGTCTTATGGGCTATTGCCATGTGGAAGCACCAGTTTATCTTAAATTTGGAGATGCAAAAGATGCACCGGTATGGTTTTTTTTAATCTTTTGTCGATCAAAATGTGCTATAATAATGTTGTTAACTATCCTTGTTTTAGTTTACCAGATCTCCAAGTTGTCACAAAAAAACATAGAATTGCATTTGTATATGATACAGGTAAATAACAACATTCTAGATGAAGACCAAGGTGACGAGATAGGGAGTACACACCTGATGTTCTTGTTACTGAATTTGTGAGTATGCCTCTGTTACTATTTTTTTTTGAAACGCAATGGCAGGAGCTCTGCCTCTCAATTAAGATGGAAAGAGAGTATATTTACAGAAGTTTTTTTAGAAATCCCCTAGTGGGGGCAAATAGCAAAATGACATGCCTCTGTTACTACTTACTAGGATGTTATTCCTCACACTTGTTTAACTAATTGGGCTTATAACTTCCTGCAGATGAAAGGCGAGAAACAACTTGTGGAAAAACTACTGCAAACAGAAATAAATCTACTCCGCTCAATCAGGGATGGTTCGGCTCTTATGCAGCACATGGAAGACTTCTATTATGTCACCCTTCTTGAGGTTTCTTAAGAACTATTTCTACTTTTCTCAGATCAAATTGTGTTAAAAGCTCCTCAAAGCCAGCAACTAAATGACAACTAAATGTTACAGAATGTGAGATCAAGGTACCAAGTGGTAGATGGTGTCAATGACGAATACCGCCAATTGACAGCATGATCCATGACCGTGCTTCCCTGCAAAAAATTTCAGTTCTGAAGGACACTGAATGGGGCTATGAAGGTGACAAACCTATGGTGTAATCTAAACATTTAACTCTGCAGTTTATGCTCACTCTGTATTCTGGATCTATAGTTATCAGTCAGGATATATGGAAGGTTCAACTGGTTTCGCTGGAGTATACTTGTAGCAGTGGAATTGGTAGATATGTTGTTTGAACTATTTTCAGTTGATGTAGCTAGTACACTTTCAAATATATAGTATGATGTTTGAAATTCGAATATATAGTATGATGTTTGAAATTCTAGAGAACTTCATAGACTCCTGAGAGAATAACTCAAGAAATATCCAAATCCGGTTTTGGCCTTATTTCAATATTTTTTTCATGGTGGAGAAACTTGTACGCCGTGGTAGGCTACCCAAGGACAGAGCTGCTAGGGTGGGTGTACGAATTAGATGGAAATGTGGAATGTGATGGAACTGTCTTGTATAGAATGAAGTGGATCATGCAATTTCTGTGTTTGGTTGAATGAATGAGATAATCTGGAGGTCGGAGTGTTTGGTCGACCTGCTTGAGTCTTTAATTTTTGCACCTTTTTTTTTTTTTTTTTTTTTTGCACTGTTGGGTTGAGATCCCAGGATGCTTGGTAGTCTTCCCACAAAGTAACAGACCTTGCATAGACCTTGCATAGAACTAGTTGTCCAAAAAAAAAAAAAAAAAAAAAAAACTTGGGCTGCAAGTGTTATGTACAGTGTTACGTTATTATGGAGGCCGAATCAACAGAGGAGAAACAGGGTTGTCTGTATTTGTCTGTGTTGGCTGTTGTCTGTCAATTTGCTGTTACACGCGTGCGTGCTGTTACAACGGGAGGATCGACGCAATGAATTCTAGACGGCGGTGATTCAGTTGGACAAGCATTATATGCTATTTAGTTGTCCCTTAAAATATACTGGATTTCAAGCCTTAGTTTACAGTTGATGCGATCTCACGAGTGCTGAATAGATGGTGCCCAAGGTACAAAACCTTAAAACTGAATGTAAGCTTCACTCTTTTAACTGGGAGAAACTAGCTAACATATTTGACCTTGAATTTGCTAGCTCCACAATCAAGTCAAGTGCTGCAACAAATACATGTACAGTTATTAGATAAAAAATAGTTTAAAATGGATAAAACTTTTGTCATGAACAATCAAAACCTGTTTCAAATGAAAGTTGGGCGGTTCTTAGTTTTGGAGACACCAATCCTCCAAAGACTGATAATGCTTTTGATCTCGCTCTTTGAACCTAGTGTGCAAAATGGCAAAACGGAGAATCAATAAATCTGAACATCCAATAAGTATAGCAGCTTTCTTATTCACCGTACCAAAATACAGCTGTTTGATACCCCAGCTATGGATAGAAACAAAACTGAAATCGTCTTAGTATAGTGCAATATATTATCCTTGTGGCATTTATGTTTAACCATTGGTCACATCTTGGATCAAGCATTTCAAGGGGCAAATTTCAGGCACACTGATAACTCAAGCACATAAAATCCATGTTTCTGGCACTGCTCATAGCTAGTGATATATCTTTGCTCCCTCTAAGCAGTATTTCACTATCTGACATTCCAATGCGTTTGAAGAAAGAAACTTTTGTACCGAACTTACATGATTGCTAGAATGATCACCAGTAGATGTAGACGATGATGTGGTGTCTGCACTTTCATGGTTTCCATTTTCTTCAAGTCAAGCAAAGAGACCAGATCAGTGCATTTGTTACTTAATAGGGAGTAGAAAAAGGCGACATTGTAATACCTGGGGTAGTAACTGATCCTCGATGCCTCATCTTTGGCTCAGTAAATGCTCTTTCACTGGCATCAAAGGTGGAGTGACATTCTTCTTGCAAAGACCACTTTGATACAGCAAAGTGTGATTTTGGCTCTGAAATATGATTGGGTACTATTTATAATTATGAACTGAATAATTATTGCAAATAGCTCGTGATTTGTGTATAGAATTGCCTTTCTAGATGAACCAGATTCAAGAGTAAACAAAGGCATTTCCAAAATCTAGAAGTAGTTCTGCAATGCTGAGAGATAGATAGCATTCGTTAGCTCAAATAGTAGAGAAGTAATTTACCTGATGGTTTCAGGCCAGCATGTTCAACAACTTGAAGCTTAGTGGCAGCAGATTGCTCCTTGTGATCAAACAAAGTACTTTCGAAACACGTGATGGGCCCATAGAATGGCGAGCACTTGCCAGATCAAGCCAGCCCTGTATTCATGTTTAATTGTCTGAGTTCTCACAGGGGTCTTAACAAAAATAAAATAAAATCAACGAACATAGCGTTCCATTAAAGGATCAGAGACATGGATGGTGCATCTCACCCAAACCTCGAATCCATTCCCCAAACATTGTGCAAATTACAAAAGCAAAGGACCGAGCATCTCCCCTAAACATTGTAGGGATTACTAAAGCAAAGGATCGAGCTAAACCGAAGGATCAGTACTTCACTGCATGTGTCTACTGAACACAAGGGTGGAGAGAAGAGAACATGAAAGGTTGGAATAGATATGAAATTACAAATCGCATACCTGACGAAGAGCGGAGGAAAGGGAGTCCATGAGGAGGAGGTAGCCATCCACTGAGTCCATGAATCGCAGGATCTCCTCGTCGTCGCCGCCTCGCGGTAGCCCTTCCTCACCCACCGTGCCGTCGACCTCTCCCGCGCCTTCCGGCCCATGGGTGGATCCCAGGAGCCGCAGTTCCTCCGTCGCCGCCGCCATCTGGATCCTGCCCCGCGCCGCCGCGTCAGAACGGTTGCTGGCAGGGGCGGATTCACCGAATATGGAGAGTTTTAGAGGCCGCCAGACCTCCCCTCCGGCGAGACCCCCACCCCCGGCAAATGGACTGCCTAGCTTCGGGAGACGGCGACTCTGTCCTGTGCGGTCAGCTTGTGTTTTTTTGCGAATGACGGAGGGTCGGAGACAATTGACAAACGACGACGACTCTGTTTCAGCGTATGAGAAAGAAACTAGTAAAAATTACCGTACATTGCAACGGGAGAAAAAAAAATCTAACTCTACTTTCCCCTAATATTACATAATCTACATTTACTTTTCCCTAATATTACATTTCATCTACTGTCCTCTATTTTTAAATAGTTGATTTATTTTTATCTAATGTTATATTGTTGATTAATACGGTTCAAATCAAGGTTAATACAGAGTATATATCTCTTTCCCTTTTATATTTATGAGACATAATAATGTTAATTTGGTGTTATAATATTTTCTTTTCTACAAATATAGTCAAAAACTAAAATATTTTGACTTAAGAGTTGTTGATGACGAATATCAATGTGTCGATACTTGACAAAGAAGAGAATAGGGTGTAATGAACGTAAATGAGACGAGTAGTTAACACTAAGAGCAAAGAGCAAAGATACAAGGAACACACCAACCCCTCTCTCCCTCCCTCCTTTTATAGGAAAGGTGAGAGGGTTTATTCTCTTTATTACCCTTGGTGGTGTTGGTATTTACAAAAATGGCCCTATAAGCTTACAAATGGGCCTAATAGAGCTTGTATTTACAAGAATGCCACCAAGTGCTACAAATAACTTTTAAACGTATATGGCAAACTCCTAAGTTGTACAATTAAACCAGACAATGATAGGGTCACCAACATATAACACACCCACAACAAGAGATAATTTTAAAAGTTGATGGTGTTTGTCAAGTCTACAAATGGTGTACGACCTTTATTATTTTGCATAGGTTCCATTATGATGAAATTAAACACAAAATTTATCCCTAGTATCAATCAAAAAATAATCTTTTAAAGTGGTCGAATGTCGAATTTAGTAGGCACAATACATATACACAAATTTAATTAGATCAGGTCTGAATACAAATAACCAATTGGCTTAAGTTAGATTGGATCCTCAGTTTAGTAAACTACTGCCAATCATGTCAGTTGTAACCAAATGGCAAATAACCAAGGACTCCATTCAAGTAAATGGATCGAAACAAATCGTAAAAGCTGCAAGCACATTTATCTGGATATTTCAACAAAAACCTCACATGCATGCCTACTGAATGCCCCTGCAGTTAGCAATTCTTCTTTCCCATAAAAACTCTAGAACTGCAACCATGTGACTGTGTAACGCTAACGAGGATTCCGATCGAGGATTCCAATGGGGAAGCTCATCCGCAAAACAACCTAGATGCCAAAAATCTCGACTGTCACACACAGGAACTCTCTAATCGCATCAGTCCCGATCCGACCGACGAGCCTGCCTAGATCCAGCGCGGAACCGATGGGATGCGTGTGAGCGGAGACATGGATCCGCGGCATGGAGGGCAGCGTGGTAGGGTTGTGAGCAGCGCACCTTGTGGTCGGAGATTCGGAGGTCGTACAGGGAGAGGTCGATAGGGATGAGAGAGGTGAACGGGCACCGGGATGAGAGAGGTCGTAGTCCTCGATGTCGTCCGGGGGACGTGGCGGGCTCGGCTTCCGGGAGGGCGCGAGCTCCGGGCGTCGCCGCGCGCGGGTTGGGGAGTGCGTTCACGGGAGGGATCCCGCGTGAGGATGGGGACGGTGCGATGGTGCTTTCAGAAAAACGTCTTCCGGATCTTGTGGTTTCGTTATCCGAAATAGAAGTGGTGTCACGGTGATGGCAGGTGCAGCAAATGTAAGCCCTGTACGCGATGCTCTGATGGTGGCTTGCAAGTTTGCTCTAGAGGCGGCGGAGACTTTTGGAATTTCTAGACTCACTGGGTAAATGCCCGCGCGTTGCAACGGGAAAAAAGTAATATCACGATAATATATGTTTAAAGTGTGTTATACTTTGTATTAAAAAAAACATACTACGAGCATGATGTTCAAAACACTAATATTGCACGAGATCGATAACTTGCATCATCTGTTTATTAACAACAAACAAGACCAAAAGATTGTACATGTGTTTTACATAGAGTGGAGACCATTGGGTGAAACTAAGATGATTAATTTTGTCACTTGTCGTTCTCCTAGATGGGTTGGAAATATCCTGCATATGAACTGTTTATTAAGATTTAAAGCTAAACTACTATGTAGCAAAATTTAAACACTGTAGGATCTGCATTAAGTCAACCTGACTAATGCTCTCCACAAAAAAAGATGGCTAATGCAGAAACAATTAAGACAACCAAACAGAAATGAGTGGATGCATGTACCGACACTATCACAAAATCTAGCAAACCAAAGATTCTAACAAGGATACAAAATATAAAACAACCGGCAAAGATGAAGCCATTATGGCGGTGATTGGCCGGCCATGTCCAGGTTCATGGCTATAGGCGGCCGCCATAGCCATGGTCGGACATTGGGCGGGCCACTCTATTCATTGTCCAACAATTGTATCCGAAGTTCGAACGCGAATGACCAAACAAAAACAAGTTCAAGAAAGCTATGATAATGTATGTATGTTCACAAGCAGCACACACGCCGCCCGCCAAGCTTGCCGCCGCTGCGCGAGATGGCTACCGTCTTGGCCGAGGGCCCGCATGCATGTACGGAGGCTCCCCTTTACAATACTATTTTGCTGATCTTGACCTTGCTGAGGTTAGAAAAGTAAAGGGATATTAGTGGATACAGTCTTGATTAAACTGAGCAGAAAATAAATGGAATTGGTGAGCAGTTCCTTTTATTAGACTATATCAGCAAAAGTTCGTCTATGCGATTTTGAACTTCACATGACCAAAAAGAAACTTCTGAAAAAATGCCAAAATGGCAACATTAGTTCTCTCAATTAAAATGGGCAACAATAAATTATGTTGTTTAAAGGAACACATATGCTACTGTATCATTATAAGTTCCAACACATCACTAAGAACAAGATAAGATTACTGGAAAAAATACCACTCGACCACGATCTCCATACCCTATAAGATAAGATTGATGGGAAAACAAATCTGCTGGAAGAGGGAAGGAGATAAACCCAGTCACGAAATCGAAGACTGGAGGGGATTGCGTTGATCAGACGAAGTTTTGATGGCAACGGTTACAAGCCCCTTCACGCCTGATTGCCAGATTGCCATATGGACTGCTAAGAGGAAGATAGCTGCGCGCAAGGGAGAGATCTAGAGCATTGTGGGATACCTATCATCATTGTAAACTTAACTGCTGAATTGCTTATTAGAGAACGATTAGATACCAAATATTTAGACCGATGAAGATTTATAGGATAAATACAAAACTTTAACTATTCCTCTCCGATCTATTCATTTCCCAAGCAGCAAAGCACTCAAATCACTATCCTCCAAAAAAAAAGCAATCACTTCACTACAATGTTTTTTGCCAACAACAAACATGTGCCCTGTTCTGTATCTAGAAAATAGAAAGTAAGTCTGCATTTACTCTCATATGATCACCAACCAACGAATACCTTTTTGCCTTTCTATAAAATGCTAAAACAGAACGATACTGACAAACTGTAAGCTAGAATTTTTTTGTTTCCGACAACTCTAATGCGGAATCATTCATCTTGATGAAAATAATGGTTCAGCCTCCACCGAATGGTAACAAACTTTATTTGAGAAAACGTCAAAGCATTTCAGGTTACTTTCATTTCTGGCTACAATAGATCTTAGTTTACCAATTGTTGAAGTTAAATTTCTTACAAACAGAACCATGCAAGGACTACATGAAGAAACAAGCTGGATCATCTTACAAGCAAAATTAAGGAAATGAAGTAAAAACTAAATATTATGTTGTGAAAGGGGTAAAACTCGCTGGCTATCCACATTTAGTCTTATTCAACAACTTATCCAATATTTATTTGTACTCACACAAATATTTTTGAAGGGTAATTGTCTTCCAAGATTTTTTTTTATTTATCCCTTTCACATCCACAACCATAGTCCTGATCCTAGGACGATTCATAAGATTAGGCAAATTACAGATGGCTAGTGACAATTTGCTATTTAAGAAATGAGGTTTGTGGTCAGCATCACCCAAATTCAGAAAAGTAACAAGAAAAAAAAAGACACAACACACAACAGCATATAACACAAAAATATTGTGCAGAAATGGGATGGTTGAGGCACAGGAGCTATGTTAATTAAAGAAACATGGCTAATCAATCTGGATTTAATGACCAGGGACAAAAAAGTAAAGAAGAACCAATTACATGAAGAGATAGGGTTTACCTTAAGGTGAGTAAATTATCTGATTACAGAAAGTAGTGAAGTACTCCATCAGGATTCAGGAACAAAGGTTAGCTCAAATTATAAAAAGATAAAATAGTAAAATACACATGCTAAAGATTGCACCTGTTCTAGGTCTTAACCCCATCACTTTCTACATGAACTCTCAGTTCTATAACTGAATGAAGTCAAAGGTTGAGGCTAACCTAGCAGAACAAAGATCACATAACTTGAAATGACGAAATCAGACACGTTGATCTCGCAGAGGCACCTGACCATTTTCCAGTCCTTCGTCATGATCTTTAGTCTCATTTAAACAACTTAATTTTGGCTTCTGAAGTAATGCAAAATGAGTGAATACGATAATCACTGCATAGAGACTAACATGGACTCAGTATACCATATAGGGAGTCTGATCCAGGCGGCATTATTATTTGGAAAAATTATTGCTTCGAAAACTGAATTAACTTTTGAGGAAGCATACCTTCTGTGTTTCTTGTTTGCTTCTTTCAACATATCGGAGTCCCTGTGAGCTGTACATATGTGCATCTGCATCTTTGTACCTAAAGATAAAGCATGGCTATTTGGTTAGTAAAAAAATTGCTAGAGGCAATTCGTCGAACATGGTGTGTACATCATCCATGAGTGAAGCATTCGCTAGTATATGGCAAGCTTGTGTTATATGAACTCACAGGAAGGCGGTGAAGCTGGACGGATCGACGTACAGGGCGCATCCCCGTCCGGCCGACTTGCGATCTCTGCGCGGCGCCGCGCCGAGGTAGGCAGCGAAGACACCGAGGGGCAAGGGCGCAGGTACAGCTTCGACGGGGTCGGCGTTGGCTTTGGCGGTGACGGCTTCGGAGAGGACGGCAGTTTCCCTGCTCGGACGGTGCGACGGGGCGTCGGTTCGGGCGGGCGGTGCGGCTTGGCGGGGGCGGCCGACGGGGAGCGGGGCGGCTTCGGCGGGGGCGACGTCGTAGCGAGGGGGTGGCTTCGGCGAGGCGGCGTTATAGCGAGGGCGGACGGGGCGACTTCGACGGGGCTTGGCGTCGGTTCCGTGGCGGATCAAGTCAAAGGCAGCGGACGTGGCGGCCGACGGGGCTTGGCGTCGTAGCAGGGGTGGCGGCGCACTCGTCTGGCTCGGCGGCGGGGGTGCTCGGCGACCGGGCGTCGTCGGCTACGGGCGTCGGAGCGGCGGCAGCTCGTTGGCGGGTTGGGGCGCGCCGCAGCGGGGACGAGTAGACCGTGTGCCGGGGTCGGCGTCGCGGCGTCGTCCTGCGGCCGCCGAATGCGAAGCTCGCAGCTCGCGGGGCGCTTTGGGCCTGCGATTCATGAGGGCAAATCGAAGCTGCGGCGACCACGGATCAGGCGGAAGAGAATGAGATCGTGGGTGGGCCGCGGGGGCGGTCGTGGCGGCGGTAGTTTCACAGATGAGCCGGGCGAGGCGGTTAGTGCGGGAGCGCGGTGAAGCGCCGGGTGAAGCGATTAGCTGTAAGCAGACGATGACATTTGGGTTTTTTTAGTAGTAAGATGAGGCTGGGCCTATTGGGACATGTATAGGGGCTGATTGTTTTTTTTTTTTTTTTTTTTTGAAACATATAGGGGCTCATGGGTTGTCTACACCACCCTCAGCCGGGATAAAGAGGCCAACCAGGCTCATCGAATCCCGAATGAAACCATGCACCCTCACTTGTTTCGTTGCCAAAAATCATTTGGTACAGGATGATAGCCGGTCTGTTTGGTTGGCCGCATGGATTGTTTTGGTGAATTTTTTTGAGAATTACACAGTACAACGCAGACGCTCACACACGCACGCACACTCACCCCTATGAACACACGCACGCAAACCCTACCCCTATGAGCACCTCCGGGCGACCGGGCGGCCCGGCAGATCTGGAGATTCTCGAAGTCACCATAGGCGCCTCGTCGTCAACGGGAACGTCGCTTACCACTTAATGCATAACGCCGGTAAATCCTGGGGAAATCCCAAGAAAAGGTGCGAGTACATGATCTTGTGTTTGGTTTCCTTGTACGGTGGAGTTGCAAATACCTCTTGCACGAATTGGTGAGCTTACCTTGTAAAGAAGACAACAGAGAAAGACGGAAGAGGCGAGAACGAAGGTCGCGGTGGCCTTCTCGCGGGCGGTCCTCCTCGCCGACCGTCTCCTCCTCGCGGGCGGCCCTCCCAGGCGCAGCGCTGTAGGATCGCTGGACGCCGTTGCGAAAGCCGGAACCGTTTGGCTAAAAAAATATGGAGCATAACTAGGTTTTTTATCTAGAGCTGTGAAGCTCTACCAAACACGCCCTATATTTCATTTTTATTAGGGCGTGTTTTGTTACTGCCTACCCGTCAACTTTTCATCTAGTCAACAATATGGGGATCAAAATCCTATGCTTCAGAATCATTGTCGTCGAGATTTAGACTTCAATCGAAACGGCCTAAGGCCACGTCACACACTGAAAGTCAAAGCGTCTTATAATTTAAAATAGAGAGAGTATATATGCGTATCTCTCTCTTTTCCAAATTATAAAACAATTGACTTGTTTTTTTTACCCTAAGGGACCGCTCATCTTATTCAAAAGATTTGTATAAATATAGCCAAATTTAAGTCATTCTTAAAGAACTTCTATTAATAAAGAAGCCACAACAAAAAAAAAAATGCAATATTTTATATAATTTTTTGAATAAGACAAGAGGTCACACTTGAGGTCAAAAAGTCAAATATCTTATAATTTGGAACGGATTTAGTAACTTGTATCATGTAATGCTTGGAAAATGGTACATTTGAACATCTACACACAAAATATGTGCTACCATATATACACAATAAGTCTGTAAATAAAATTTTGTATTGATTTGGGGCAAACCTGCAAAGTAATGCAATTGGCCCTTATATTTTTTACCTATATGTGAGCTGCGCATGTGTCAATATATCTCTGAATAGAATGCATATTTACAATAACAAAACTCTTCCCATCTGATATCTATGTATGTGACTGAAGGCCACAAAACCTAAAATGTCGCTAGACATTATTTTCATATTTCGATAGGTATCCAAATTTCTTAAGACACCACAGAGCTCCCTCTGCCGCATGCTCCTTCGCGGCGTTCTTTTGTAGCTTAGGATCGCTATAGCACTCCAAAAGGGTCACTGAAGTTCCCGTGATCTGAACAAGGACCTTACAAGTGAACCTGCACATAAAAAGGCATAAACCATAGGTCACATATTGTTTCCCATACTAAAAATAGTTGGCCAATGTTCCAACTAATTACTACTCCTTGAACACCGAACACAAACATCATTCCAGCTTCAAGAACAGAATTCTGATAAAGTGATAATAAGTAGATTAACTTACTTTCGAAGGTGGCTTGGTCCTTCTTCTTTGCATAGCTCAAATTCAGGAGGTTTCCAATGGTTTGCAGCACACAGTTCATACAGGAATGACCTTGCTGTTTTATGCACCATATCACCTGTCAAGATAGGAGTACTAAACAATATAAAAACATTACCTCCAAAATTGATCAAACTCACAATATGGCCACATTTCACTTGAGAAACATAACCTCCAAACATGTTTATCATATAGTGAAGTATAATTTTTGTAACTTTTCATTTACAGATGTTTTTAAAATCAAGTGCAAACTTTATAGGCACTCGTTAAGTTCCAGGCAATATATTAAGTATACACTATAAGGTTGACAAGCACCACAGACATCTAGATGTCATATAAGGATATAAAAGATCAATAAAGGATTGAAGACTACTGTAAATTATGGGCACTTCACATGTTCATCAGGTTGGTTGGAATCTGTAGTTGACACCTTGCATGCTTAGCTTTATATGACAAGCATATTTTACAAAGGAAAAAATGGAGTTTAGAAATTACCATACCATGATACTCTTTTTGGTTTATTTTATCAGTTGTCCTTCTAGGTAGGCAACCATTCTGCATGACCACATTGGACTTATTGTTCCCTCCATTATTAGCATCATTCTTGCCAACCTTGTTGTCTCCTGCTGTACCCTGAATGGAGGTTTCAGACCTCCCATTCAAAGTCGCTTCTATGTTTTGAAAAAAGATGTTTTCTTCCATTTCTCCATTTATCGGTAGATTCTTCATTTGTATGTAATCCTCAACATTGATTGGTTCTTCATCATAGCCAATCAGTTCTGATTCCTTTTTTTCGTGGTAGCACGCAAAATTTCCTCCAGTGACTTTCTTTTATGCCTGTATCCATAGTTCTGTGTAAAAACATGCAAGGTATCATTATTGGATATATTGCCACCAATAAGTTGACTGCCATGCCTTCTAAGTAATTAGTAAAATAAAATCAAGAGTATGAAAACTATGATGCTAGAGAAACATGCAATTTCCGTTTCATAACATATTGCTAAAACAAAAATACCTTTTAGTTTCAAGAGCGCTTCTTGTGCGGCTACCTTTCTAGCATCTTTTGAATTCCGGTTTGCTGCAGTACAGCTTATCATCTTGCCGTTTATGTTAACTTCTACTTTGACATGGAACTCTCCATTGTCCATTGTAGGTTTGGGAAGTCCTAACTCAAAACCATTATATTGACAAATTTCTCGGAGTTCCCTCATAGGATCTATGTGCATGCCACAGAAGCTCAATATTGGCTTTAGAAGCATTAGCATTAGCTTCCAAACATGGTTCAGGTTGAAGCCAGAATCTAAAAGCACCGCACCAACACAAGATTCAACAATATCACCAAGAACCTGCATGGTTAAAGCAAAAGAATGCAAGGTTTGATGAGAAATAAAATACCAAGGTGTCTCCAATAAACTACATGATTCATTCAGAAAATCTATTTTCCAAAAGAGTTCCTAATGTATTAGATAAGATGAACATAAGTTTTGAATAAATCCTATAACTGAATGATCTAGGATTCCAAATTCTTGCAAGTGATACACCTGTTTATTTTTGCAATAGCTATACCCCGAATTCCACTCTCTAATCTTGCATTCCCTCGGTTGACTTGACCCACAACATATTTACATAGGTTGATAATATATGGTTGACATTGCTAGACTCATCATGAAAAAAATACTTTTATAACATAACTTTAACTATTTCAAACGGTATGATTTATAAAAAATAGAGTCAAAGTGTCATTGGAGACTGTCACTGTCCTCAATAACTGACATTTAGAAGCAGAGGGAGTATAGAAAATTCAAGAAGTTTCCTTTAGCAGTAATTATTAATCGTGCCTTTTTGTTTCAACTCAGAGAAAATAAGTGCTATTAAAGAAATGTAGGAAAAATACACTCTTCAGGCCTTGTTTGGATGCACATGTATTCACCTCAATCCACATGCGTTGGAATGTATTGGGGGTAGAACTTAGTTTAATTTTTACTCCAATCCATTTCAATACATGTGGATTGAGCTCAATACATGTGTATCCAAACAAGCCCTTAGAGAAAGGGATCATTCACAAATTCTATAGAAACATAACTAAAGTTTCTGCAGCAAGTAGAAAGAATCAAGGAAGGCATATACCTTTGGGCATGTTGGTTCTTCTAACAAATCTTTCTCTGCACTGGAAAGATTAACATAATTCTCAAATTTATTTACCGCTTCCGTAAGATAGTTAGAATCCTTTATGAGATATTTATGGATAGATTTCTTAACGGCCACATAAGCAAGTGAATTATTATTGACAGCTAATGATTTCAGATCTGTTAATTGACCAGGCTTGAGATCAGGGTAAGCTGAGTAGAGGTATGAGGCCATCAAATATTCCAAAACAGCATCTCCAAGAAACTCCATCCTCTGATTAAAAAAATGTACATAATATGCTAAAGTGAGTGTGTTCTTTACTATCAGAATAGCTCATAGCAATTTTTAGATAAAAAGGGAAAAAGAAAGGTCGGACCTGATAGCATCCTCCAGAATGCTTATTGAATGAAGGGTGTACAAATGCTTGGAGAAGAAGACCCCCTGCGCTTGAAGGTGTAGCCCATCAATTCTTCAAGCTCAGAAATGTTCATGTAATTCATGAGAGACAAACTGGCAGAGCTTGCATCTAATACTCTATAGAGAGCTGAATTTTCGAAATCAACTTTTATCCCAATCCAATGTAGGAATGCAAATGCAGTTTTGAATCCACACTCGACAATAAAAGCTCCAAGAAGTGACTCAACAACATCTGCAATTGTCTTCCTATGCAACCAATGATGTGACTTTGTACACCTCAAGTTACAGTTTTCACGTCTATCTGGGTCGATATTCTTTGGGTGTAAAGTCGCTTCTCTGTCAGGATTGCAAACAACTTTACAAGGTCTTCCCGTGCAAAGAACTGTGTAGGTTCAAAGTGTTGATCCCGTATGTATACCTATATTTTGCATCAAGACATTTTAATTTTGTGTAACACACCGAGTAACAAATTATTGTCACTTGAGGTTATAAAGGGAAAACATGTGCACAAAATACAGGAGTCATGATTCTCTACTTAAACTTCTTGAAGGCCAATAACCATAATGTAGACAAGGAGCATGATAAAATAGATCAGAAACAGAAACAAATGTGTTCAACATAATTTGATGGTATAATTAAGAAAGAGTCAAATTCACATCAAAGCTAAGATGCAAAGGGTCTGGACAAGGGGATTTGATGCAGGGGTGGACCGGTGCAGCCACATTGTGGCTTCTGGGTGCAACCGTGCCATTAAAAGAAGTCAGAATCAAGTTATTATAATGCCTAATTTTGCTCCCTAGCAGCCCAAGCCTATGTGCCGACAGCCCAGGAGCCTAGGCTATTGCTCGAACATTGTGCATATGAATGTAATTGCCCCTTTGGAACGGATTTGGTAATCATGGGCACCAAATGCTTTGTAAGTTTTTCATGTGATCGGCAATTGTTAACCGATGCTGAACCGCTGATAGGCTAGATAAACACCCACTGCCTTCTGTGTAATCAAGCTCCTGAATCGATGCAGCCCCTTGTGTGGTCTACAAGCTTGCATATGGTGGCACTGCAGGCTGACACTAGGGTTATCCCCTTGTTGAGCCAAGCACTTAAACAGGCCAGAAAGCAACTTAACAAAGGGTTTAATTCCTTGGTTACTCTGGTTGCTTCCAAGTTACAGAAATACTGCAACGAAGGCGCCTACTATGGTGCTCCTCTAGATGTGAACAGGGTTGGTGTTTTTTGTGGTTCCTAAAAAGGAGCTCCAGCATGGCTATTAGTAGGACATGCAAAGCGTGTTAAGGCCTTTTTTTGTCTGTTTTCTTTCTCAACCACTGAGGCATGTACCCTAACTTATTTTGTATGGGATATTTGATATTGGACTCTTGCATGTTAAAAGTAATGCAACACAAGTCCCAAGTCACAATGTAGGCCTGTTTATAAATAGTTGAGACAAAAATATGATTTAAACTTTTGCCATCTTGTGCTTGAGGTTCAACCGTTCAACCATGAAACCATATCAGCACAAGGACAAGCACATTGGATCTCTTCTACAACAAGATGGGATGAAATAACTGCTATAAATATATAAAACTGAGCATAAAATAAATATTGGGATCATTGATACAATCAACTCACCTGCAAATTTCTTCTAATTGATAATTCGTACAAATTCAAATTACTCACTATATCAGAACGTCTCCTGGTCAACTGACCTTCATCAAGTCCTTCATATGAAATAAAGTTATGGCGCCCAACTACATACTTCAAGAAAGCATCACCTAGGACTTCTAATCGCTCCAAAGAGATCCTCTCTAAACACCTTTCAGTAGTCAGTGCTTGAAGGATCTGTAATGAGTGTCATAAATCACAATTACTTTAGCATAGATAACAAAATCAAATTAGAAGTTTCAGCCTCAACAGTGCAAAAGTTAGTATTACTTACACCCGAGGCACTGATTTGAGAAGCCTCTGGGAAATAAGATGACATGACATCCTTCAACTCAATAGCCACCAACAAATTCTCCAAGCGGCACATTAAAGATGGTAGCAAGGACAAAGAACTACCCATATCTTTTGAGAACCCAATTATCTTCAAAGAGCATACCTCTGGAGGTAACTCCACAAAGTGCTCCATCAATTCACGACCCTCAGATTCTTATAAGAAACAGTGAAGGAAAAACATAATATCAAAAGTACTGTGCAAGGATCAGAACCATCAAAGAAAGAACCACAGCAATCATCTCAGTGCTTAAAATCCATAAAAGCTGGAAGTAGCAAAATACCAGATCAAATATATTAACATGCAGTTCATGAATCTGATTACAATTTACAGTTGAATTGCGTTGAAAGTAAAATAAAATAAAACAAATGGTTGAACAAACTTCTGTCCAATATACGTATAACTAGACAAGTTATACTTTGCTTGGTACAGCATAAGCCACAGCCATCCATGAGTGTCAATCAAATGGATGAGATCCTTTGATACTAGGACTTTGCTCAGCTACCTGTTAGTGGCAAATTTGGTTGGTCCTCATACCCACAGAAGTGGTCATCTAATGTCTGTTGATATACTTCTGTCTGGCAACTGTACATTTTAGCACTTATGTATCTCCTCAGCCATTGAGCTTCGAGGCGCCAATGTTACCGTCTGCACTTTAGACACTACTGACTAAAGTATCGTTCATATCATTGTTGTTAAACTGTGTTTGTGTGGGTTTTGATCAAGGCTTGTCTCTTGAATAAAGTAGGTTAGTCCTAAGGTCCTTTCTCCTGCTGCTGTTATCCCTAATCTATTTCTGGTTATCAAACTGCTTGAATTATCGCTCAAAAAAAAACTGCTTGAATTTCCATAATGAAAGTAATGGAAATGGGGTATCTCATCATTTCAAAAGAGAGAATTATCTCCTTAAGAAGACTAACCTGTGCTCTCTAGTTGTCGATTATGAAGCAGATTATGCAGACAGAAGAGTTGCTTAGCTTTCAAAAGTGGCTGCTCAGGATGGGAAAGATCGATACGTAACCTGATTTCAGTAAAGCGTAACATTATGAAGCAGTTCAACAGGTGCATCGCCTACCTCCATATTATAATAATGATACAGAAATAAGGATGCATGGCTAGTATAAGATCAAGGTAGATACTAAAAACTACGAGTGATACAGCTCTATTACAGAAATATGGATAAATAAATAAATCCAAGGACAGAGTTCAGCTGGATATTTGTAGCTAGTTTGTTCTCAACATAAAGAAGGATATATGCTATCATAGGAAAAATTCTATTTACAACCCCTGAATAATCCACTTTGTCCATTTGACACAATCTAATTCAATTGGTATAATCTACACCCTGATGTTTTTCTCTTTTTTCACGTGCAGGTTGAGATTTAAGTTCAACATTCTTGGGGTGATAAGAGTACATAATATCCTATGTTAGAAAAAATACATAAGATTTTTCCAACACAAAGAAGGATACACATTATCATAGGAAAAAGTTCACCTTACTACCCCCAAACAATCAAATTTGTTTGTTTGACTGTCTGTAAAAAAAATTTGGCTCAATTTGCTCCCTTAAATTATTTCAGTTTGTCCAATCTAACCCCTAGTGATTTCCTTTTCTCTTTTGTTCCTTTGCATGCAAGTTCAGTTTTGAGTTCAAATTTTATAGGGGGATAAAGGATACGACATCTTATCTCATAAAAATACATTAAGAAATTTTTATCACTAATTTTCACAATTTTTAGGCAAGGGTAAGGCTTGCCACTGACACCCTTCCTAGATCCCGCACAGAGCTTGAGCTCTCTGCACTGAATACGCCCTTTTCATACAATTTTGTGTTTCTCAGGTTAGTTTAGCTTTACATGCTCCTAACTACGAAAAAGAAATCATGGATCTTAATATATACTTTTATAACACAAGTTATGATGTTATAGATTCACTAGCCTAGTTTCTTTGCCTCTCTTAGGCTTCTTGATTCTGCTGTTCGTTGTCTGCTTGTACAGCTGTGTGCCTTGTACAGCTTTTATTTTTTTATTTTTATTATTATTATTATTATTGTTATTATTATTATTATTATTATTAAAAAATCTTACAAAATGGGGGGCCTTCCCCTGCTGCAACATTTTCAAAAAAAAAAAAATGATGTCCTTTGTCACTCCACATAATCTGAACTTTAAACTAAATTTGTATACAGGGACGGTATCACTAATAGGGAGTAGATTGGACCAACTGAAATAGTTTGGTGGAACAAATTGAGACGATATTTTGTTCAGGGGTTTAAGCGGAGAAAGTGGATTGTTCGAATAATAAAATAAACTTTCCTGATTATCACATTACAGCTTTGTGATCTAATTATATTTTAGAGCTTTGTGAATAATAACTCAAAATCTTAGAGCTTTGTGATCTAATTATATTTGCCTTGCTGGAAGCTCAACATGGTATAGAAAGTTTTTGCAATATTTGTAAACAAAAATGTATGGCAAGTAAGAAATAATTCATCCTTTTACCTCTTAAAATGTTCTGCATAAGTTGTTGCACCATTCAACTCACTTTTAGCATTTGTTCCATCCAGAATGGAATCAACGAAGAAAAACAGGTCAGTGTGGGGAGTATACACCAAACTGCCAATCACATCATCTTTCTTGTATGTTCCATCAAGAAGCTTCAAAGAGTCATGTGGCAAATATGAATCGTGCAGAGACAAACCCATTGGATCTTGAAATACAGGTGATGATAAACACTTCTTTACTGCTGGCCAATCAATCATATTATCACCATAGAACTTCTGCTTGATGGGGAGTAAAAGGTAAAATGTTGAATCCATGTCCAATGCAGCATCATTCCCCGACAAAATATAAGATGAAGTGAACTCGGATCTGTCCAGGAGAATTTTCAAAAACATTTCTTGAAAATTGTGTGCGAGTATCATCTGTAAGATAAAAGAAAAGAGACATGTCAAGCAATGTTCCCTGAAAATTGTGTCTTAGCATTTGAACAGATAAGCAAGACAGTGCCTCTTCTTTGTCAAACTCAATCTTTCCCAAATATTTAATTCCCGCTTTCACAATCCTCGCATGAGCAAGATGTAATTCAACATCCAACTTTTCAGATTCCTCTGGAAGGCGATTGATCACAAAAAGACCAAACATCTGATATCGTCTATCTGCTGGTATGGGAATAAATTCTATATAATAGACATGCAACTTCATTGAGCAGTCTAGTTTGCATCTTGGAGGTTTCAGAACTGCAGGGATTAACATCTCATGAAGCTCTTCCCTAAAACTTTCATCTGAAACATGGAGAAAAAAAAAATGCTTAAGCCGAATTACCAATATTTTCCACATTATATTCTGAATAATGTATTCTGAATAATGAACAATGACCATACCCTCATCTTTGTTGCTTTCTGAAATATTTGTTGTGGATACCTTAGTCTTTCTAGAGCCTTGGCCAGGTAGAAGAAAATCTGTCAAAGCACCGAGTTCATGAAGTTTAATGCATGCTTTCAAGCATGCATCTCTCTTTAGCTTCATCTTTCGATGAACAGGGTTGACCATTCACTTGACGGATAGCAGCATTTGGTGGAAGAATTAGTCTGCAAACTATTCCATCAATGTCATCAACAAAGAAGAATGATGGGGAAGGAACAAAAACCTGCAACAAGATGCATCAAATTATTCTAGTGGAGTATTTAGATGACGCAAAAACGAGTAGAATAATAAATGATCCTTTGCATACATATCTCTAGGAAGGTTATCACAGTAGCGATGTAATAGAGATACACTGCAAGCAGTGCTAATGGAAGCACCAGTATCATTGACTCGATAGATGTTCTCCTCAAGGCAATCGAACATATCATTTGATGTTCTCAAGTTAATCTCTTTATCCATAATGCTTTCACCAGTAACATAATCATCAAGTAACTTCTCCTGAGACTGATTTCCCCTGGTAAATATCAAAATGAAGAGCTTCAAGGTCTAGAACCAAAACAAAGGAACCAAATTCAAGGAAACGTTAAGCATTATGATAGGTTTGTGTAAATTAGCCACAATGTAATCGGTGAATGCGGGTGTGTGCTCGTGTGGGTGGGTGTTACGAAAATGACCTCTCCAGGAGAAAAACATATTTAGATTTACTCATCCTGGCACGCCCCTTGACTGGATAAAACTATTAACAGTTTCAGGGAGATCAAACCGCACAACAAGGCAGCAAGTCTGGATGTCAAGTCCCTCCTCACCTACACTAGTAGCGACTAAAAAGGTTCACCTGCCAAAAAAAAAAAGGAAAAAAAAAGGACTGTAACACAAAAATCATAAACACATATACTGGTGTTAGTGGAGATAATAAAGATAAACCTGACAAGAACTATTGAGGATGGACAGACTTCAGATTATACCTCACCCGAAGAGAACTTTTCAATGATAGAACCCATCTTGTTCCTTGACATGTTCCTTAATCCCGAGTGGCATCCCACAAGAAACTCACATTTCCAAAAATCAAGGCACTTCAGATTTTGGAGAATATGTGCTACTACTCTTGCGACAATGATTCTTTTCACAAAAACAATGCACTTCATGTTATCCTCCAGCCTGTTGAAGAAACCAAAGAGAAAATAACAAGGATTATGCCAGCAGAATTGAAGGCAGAAAACTTGTTTTAAAATGGTTATTATAGCTAAAACATTGAAATTGCTTGGTTTGTATTTGGGTTTTGAACATATTCAAGGCCTACAGAAAACTAACAGAACATATAACAATGCAGCAAACAAGTACATCACTGGCTAGGATGTCTACAAGTATAAACTTCAAACTCGTGCAGAAGTCTCACACCAAATTGGTTAAGCTATGAATTATAATGTGTATGAGGTGTTTTCAGCTAATGATGTTGTGTTGATGTTTCCAATTCATGGCATAACTACTCTTTCTGGTTGTTTGTGTACTATAAGATTGATCCTGGGCCAACCAATTACTGCAAGCTGGCAGGCTATTACCTGTAGTCTGTACAGTCATGTGATTTTCAATGGAAGGCAAAGGTATGGATACACAACTGATATCATATTTGATTGAAAGAATGTGGTGGCAGTGAGACTAAACTCAGGCACCCGGCAGGATTGTAGCTTATAATGCCATAAGTACACGATTGAAAATCAAAGGTATGTTTCTGAAAAATAAGTAGCACAAGTGATCATGCTTTACCTGTATCTCGATAGAACGTCAATAAGAACTGCAAATTTTTTTTTGAGAAGAAAGGTTCTTCTATTGTCTCTAGATCAAATGAATCAGCATCCACACCTTAAAAACAAAGCTGTCAGATTTTTTAATTGATAATATAAAAAATGTGTTCCATTTCCAATTATTTTCAACAAAAAGTAACTCCAAAAGGCCCACTATAAGCTATATGTACGACATATGCAGATCAGCTTGTTGAATAACATATCCAAAACACCAGCAAAGTGTACACGGAGGGGGGGTTCACCTTCTAAGATGTCGCGGCTTAGAAGAGACGTTGCTTTGTTTACATAGTCATTAATGTCAACCCCCTTTCCATCTAGACTAACACTACTGGGAGAGAGAGAGGTCCTTGCAGCCTGCACTACAATCAAACAAATAATATCACATATGTGTTAAGTTCACACCTAATTTTGCCATTAGGCAAACTGTGTTGTGCTGCAAAAAAAAAAAAAAAAAAAAAAAAAAAAAAACTGTGGTGGCCGAAATGGATGCCACAAGTGGGTAATAGTTAAGTCAGCCTTCAAACATCTTGATATTGAGGAGTTTTGTCTAGTGAACAACTGAACATAGTCACAAATGTCACTCAAAGATACAAAAAAGCACATTATAGTCAGCTTATTAACACAACAATAAGAACAGAAAATCACGTATACAAGGAAACACTGGGTAGCTTTAAACATATATGCAAGCTACTGGCTGTTACAGACTTACAGTACAACAGTTCTAAGTTCCTATTGCTGCCAAGACACAAGGAAAATTGAGGAACAATGACGAAGGAATTCAACAGAGTCAAGATTGTAAAGATTTAAATGCTGGTTGAACAAACTGTGCAAACTTACTTGGAGAGCTCCAAAGAGACCAACTTCTTGCAAACAGAAAATCAAATTTTCATGCAATCTCCATAAGGACTTCAGTTTATTCTGTGACTCCTTGAAATTGCATGCACTCTCTCTCAACATGTATTCAGACTGTTCAAAGCACATTAGAAGCTGTTGAGGACCAAGAAAAAAGAAAGAACCCAAAATCTGATGTTAACTGGACCAAGGATAAATCCTGTATAATTAAAAAAATCACCTGAGACTTATAGCCATCAAGCTCTTTGATGTAAGTTGTTGTTAAGTTAGAGTGACCAGCCGGGCCATAAAAAGTACACTTCAGTCTCAGGAGAAGCGATCACACTTTCAAGTTCTACATTATCAACTGAACAGACCTATACACCATGAGAGTACAAGTTTACAAAGCAAACTGTCAAGTGTCAAAATTATCTTAAGCCCAGCAGATTTATGGAGAACAGTAGTGGTATGTACCTTTGCATCAAGTAATTCCTCGAGACTGTTGATACATTTAGTGTAGGTAAGCTTGTTAGAACCACCTGTCATAGGAAGTATAGGAATGATAATTAGCCAGCCATGAGGAAGAAATATAGCACAATTTAGAGGAAGAATAATATATAGGTAGGCAACACTCTACATTTCATCTGTTTGGGTTAGTTTGACCACTATTTTGTGTGTCCCTAGATACCTATAGAATTTCAATCCAAAGAACAATTAGACTGCAACAAAATAATGGAGTATGCGACTATAAGAGTATCCTTCAGTCAAGATTTTGGTACTCACAATGGTTTGGAATAAAAGGATGAGAAACAGCTGTCCATCTTTTTCCACTCTAATAACTCTTCTCTCCTAGGATTGCTCTCTAGTATGTTTCTATCCGATTTGCTTTCTTGCTATACTTCTAGTTTTGTAATACAGCTGAGTAAATTACCACAAAGTCCTCAAAAGTATAAGAGATCATCCCTCCCTATCATTTCAACTGATTGATCAATCAACCCTTTGGTATATTATCCTTGCTTTCATGCAAAACCTTGTGTGCTGTGGATTGGAAAAGAATACCTCTACCACCTAGATTCAAGTTATCTTCAACTTGAATTTGAATGCCTATTTCTTCTTAATGCAAATCCCCTACTTCTAGATCGGTCTAATTTTTCTTTAAAAACATAAACAATATGTTGCACTATCATAAAAAGCTGGTAATCTCATTCTGCATACTAAATGTTGCCATTTTAACAGATTATTGATCAAACAATGGTACAGATTGTACGAAGGCAAGAATAATCAACTGCATAATTTGAAAGCTAGGCATAAAGGGAAAGAAAATAAGATTCAAGCACTAACCAAATGAGAAAAGGGCAAGACTATATTCTGACTCCAACATAATTTCAAATATGAGAAAGACGGAAATTAAGTTAATGCAGTTGCTAGAAGGATAGGTTAAAAGATTTATATAAGAACACCATTACCTTTTCCAATAATTGGTGAAGCGGTCATGCCAAAAACACGAGGATGTTTATCAGAGTTATTGTAGAATTCCTGAAATACGGTTATAAATAGTTTAAGACTAAGAAGTCCGCAGTTCATGTATAACTTTCTAAAGAGTATTATTTAAGAGGTATAGTACAACGTCTGCATATGTTCAATTGATTCAAAGCAATGAAATTTCATCCATTTGTCGTTCTAACTACCTGATCAAACCCTCAAAACTGCATAAGAGAGTTTGTCGTGTGTTCGATTAAACGTTGAGAGGAAAAAAAGGAAACAAGTAGCTCTGGTCATCACTAGGTTGTGGCTCAATGCAACAATATCATGCATCATGAAGAATATAGTGATATATGTGTATAAGAACATACTGATTCTGGAAGTTGTCAGAATGTTTCTTTGCCGTTGGTTTTTTCTGTCTTGATGTTTAAACTATGTTAGTTCTGAGTAAGTTGGATGTACTTTGCTGTGGTAGTGTTCAAACTTAGTAGTCCATGTGGTGGTTACATCTCGATGCTCTTTTGGAAGTCAAGAATTGATGCAAGTTGAAGGGTGCTGCAGAAGCTGGAAGCATAGTTGGCTGGAGAAAATCGTCAGTAGTTATCTGTATTTTCTGGCATATCTGCCTTTCCCTAGTTGCTTGTCTGAACATGTCCCCGAATGCTTTGTATTTCCGTTGTTGCAATGGAAATGGGTCAACCCGGTTGGAAAAAAAATGTGTATAAGAACAGCAAAAGCCATAAAAGATGATGCCCGTGTGATAATAAATTATATCTGGAGCATCTACCATCCATAACAAAGTACTCTAGCTCAGTTGATGGGAGGTGCGGCTGGGCACCCCACGCCTGGGTTTTCGAGTCCTCTTGAACTCGAATTCAGGTTCCTATTTTCTTTTTATTGTACATCAAATTTGCTATGTATCTAGACACATGTTATGTCAGATGAAAGTCAGATATAGATTCAAATAAATTTTCGATTCATATATGTATATTAGAATATTGTGATAATCTGTATCTTAGGATGTCAATGGAACCGTTGTAGAAATCTGAGAATCCTTTGCGCACATTAATATAGGTACAAGCACATGCGTAATCTCCAGTTATACCAAATGTATTCCACATACTGTTTTGAAAACTGAAATATATAGGCAAGTTCATCATCAGCAAAAAAAGGTTGTACATCCGATCTGTTCCACACCTCTGGAAATCTAAAGGCTGAAATTATGCACCCACATGTTTAGTACCGAAAATATCTACAGTGTTAGTTACTCCCCCCCCCACACACACCACACACACACAATTTTTTTTTTTGGCAAGTTACTACATTAAAATCCTATTAGCCATAGAAGCACACTTCCTGCCATCAAGATAAATTCAACGGAAATGAAGAATTAATTTTGCACAGGTGCAGTAGGAAGTTCTGTGACCTGAATATCAATTTCCAGATATTGCAACAGATGATAGTACAAGCATTGAAATTGTACATCAAGCAGTTACCTTCATAATTTGTGCATATGGATGCCTTTTTTGTGCTTGTGCATGATGGCATTCATCAAATATCAAAAGTGCAATTAAGTCCATCTTGATGAAACAATGCCGCAAATTGTGCAATAATATCTGGGGAGTCATTACAAGGACCTGAAGCGACAGAGAAAGCAGCACAAGTTAGGAAGAAAAAAATTATGCATAAGAAACAATGATGGTACAGATAGATTATGTTTGCCCAAATTATGTGCAAAGTTGATGAGTCAGAAAGCTGGTTCAAAAATGACCATAGGCTAAACACATCTCTGTCTGAACTTTTTCTCCACAACATGTCAAGTACTGTAGCTTTATTAATTTATGCTAGCTATTAAAATATTCAAAACAGGACTATCAGGTCACTTGGCAACTGCCAGCAAAAAAGAACATATAGCAAACCATACCTCGTATTCTCCCATTTCTTTCTCCCATGCCTGGTGATCTCTAGAGTTTTTACCACTTCCATAGTAACGTTGAACTTTAAAATTAGTGGAATCTGCAATCACCATTGCTTGCTACAAAATACAATACAGAAAAAGAGCACTGACTAAGCATGTAAAGGTGCACCTGGTACCGAAAGATGTGGTCACAAACATCCATAAACAAATGAGGGTGTACGCATAAAAAGGTTGATATCATGACTTCATCCCCACCAAAAAAGAATATAGATATAGTGAGAAGAGCAGGGAGCTTTTCTACCTGACGGACAAGGGGTATGGTCGGTGCAAGGAAGACGCAGACCTCGCGGCTGGGTTTGCGGATGAGGTGTCCAAGCTCATACATGAGTAACACGGCAATGTGTGTCTTCCCACATCCTGTTCCAAGGTACACTATGATGTTCTCCTCGACTGCCCTCTTGCAAAGATCCAGCTGATATCTAAATACCAAAAAGCTAGCAAACCATTAGTATTTTTTTAGTGATGTTTTTCCAATATTTGTAAAAACACACACACATTGGGGTCCCAGCCCTCATTTTTAGGAAACAGAGAAATCTAAATTAACAAAAGCTGATATCTAAATACCAAAAGCAAAACCATTAGTGTTTTTCCGTATCCCAGCAACAGAGGAAATCCTTGATTAACAAAAGCAAAGGTAATGCAGCAGAGTGACACTAATTTGTTTGTCTGACAATATTTGAGTAAAAAACACACATTATTGGGGTCTCACGCTGCTACATGCAACATTCAATGAAAAAGCTGCCGACCATTTGCCAGAGCAGTAATAGTAGGAATGATGACTAATAAGGCACAATCAACAGGACATCTCGAATAGTTATTACTTTCATTTATGCATTGACACCTTCGCCTTTATCTGCCGTGCTACATTGCCATTAAGTAATTATTACATACTAGTAGACAGGTTGAGGATCACACATGCTTTAATGTCAAGAAGGCGATCAATAGGGCCGAATCCTAGAGATTAAAAGAGGTATCACGTTCCCGATCTTCATAACATGGGGCATTAAACATCCATAGTTGCAACCTGGCAGGGGCGGCAGCAGGGGTATTTTCTTATGTATTCCTTAGAATACCCCATAATTTCTGTAAAACAAATTTGTATTGGATAATACTAAAATGTCCAATTCTACGAGAGCTTCTAGTTCTTGCTGTTTTGGTGAAATTTATCCTCGGAATACCAATACCCTGTTGGAGAATCCTGGCTCCTCCGTCCAAATCTCAACTTATGCGAAAACTCAAACTCTCACGAAACGATTCTATCAAACAATCTAAAAAACGTGAAAAACCGAAAACAGCATCATCATCAGGCGTCAAAAGCAAGTTACTAAATGACAGGAAGGACGGAAAAAAAAACAATCGAGTCTCAAAACCTGCCTAAAACCTTCACGAACTCCCCACAGATGAGCAATACACAACGAATCGGTGGTCTAGTGCGCACGAGGCATGAACATAAAAAAAAAAAAAATCCACCACTTCAATAGAAACTGAAACTGCGCAGGCAAATACATACGCCGGGGGGCCCTCCGAGGGAAAAAAATCTAAAACAGATTAGAAGGAGATTAGGAAGCGGCGCTTACTTGCGAGCGATCGTTCTCGGATCCTTGGGTTCGCCCGCCGCCGCAGCCGCGGCGAAGCTCGAGCTCTCCGCCTCGTCCTCGCCCTCGCCCATGGCGGATGCTTCGAGCGGAAGCATGAGGGGTGTGGGGTGTTGGGGAAAAGGAACAGAATGAATAGGAGGCAGAGTCTGGGTGTACTCCTCCTATGTGAGATGACGAAACGGCCGTGCGCTTCTGCGTTCCCCGAGTAATGAATGAGGCAAGCACAGAGAGGTGGGAGGTTTGGAGCTGGTCTTGTCGCGTCAAATGGGTCGGCGGAGCACGAGAAGAGAAGGCAGGGGACTGGGTCCCGCTGATGGCCTGGGGACCGGGTCCACAGGGTACCCGAACTGTCTCGCCGGGCAATTGATGCGGTAGGCGGCGAGGGGGGCAATAGGCAGTGACGCCAACGGCGATCTATGCCGAGTAACTGAGAGCATGTTGATGCGGTAGGCGGCGAGGGCAAAATTTTGCAGCTGACGCCAACGGCGATCTACTGCCGAGGAATTTTCGACTGGCTTTCGGAGTGGCGTACAGCCTGTCCAATCGACTTGGGACCATGCCACGTGGTTAAAAAGATTAGCTCTCGTCCCATAAAGTAAACCGTTTTTGAGTAATTAGTTTTTTATTTATCTACATTTAATACTTATTCAAAATATTTATGCAAATCATAAAATAAATTAATCCATTTTGGTTCTTCTTAACCAACTGAAAACCCCACTGGGCGAAAAAATAAATTATATTTGGCCTGCCAAAATTTGAATAAAAATATTTGGGGGTGTGTTCACTTCCCATGCATGTGTGGCCCAACAAACTTGTCGGTCCCATATGAAACAAGGGCGTTCAGTTGTTTATGCATTCTTTTCAGTACACATAAAAGTGCTTCAGTTCCTAGTGAGGAAGGGAAAGAATAAACGCATTTTTAGAGCCATTAAATGGGCGTAATAAAAAACTAATTTGGTGGTGATTTAAAAAAATATTTTGGCCTATGTTCACTTCACATGCAAAGTGGCGGGCCCTAATTACCGAATTTTTCACCATGCATGGCAACTAAACATGCTCGACCGGCTTACAAACGTGAAAGCCTGTCGGCGACTTGGGACCATGCCACGTGGTTATCTTGTAAAAACCCCCAGTATTTAAAATTGTGTTCTAAAACTTGGTGTAATATCTCAAATCTATAATTGTAACATGGAGAAAACACATATTGCAACATCAACAAACATCATGTTACAAATCCTTAACACTACAGCATCCATTACAGACACAAGATAGGTTGGAGCACCCCGGGTGTGTGTAGATTGAACCATCTCTATGGATGGGATGGGGATGGGTTGTCCGCCAACTAGGTGGAGGAGAACACCACATTGTTGGATATGTGCCATGCTCCACGGATCCACCATGGGGAACCCTAGTGCTTCATGGATCCCCCATTGCGTGCTCTCGAGCTCTCGATTGAGGCGCGGGAGGAAGCCACGCCGAAGGTAGGGGAGGAAGCCTGTCGGGGAAGGTGGAGTGTGTCGCGTCGGGTTGGGGCCTCCCGGGTAGGGTGGTGGAAGGCGGAGCGGGTGGTGGTGTCGCAGGGGTGAGGAGGAGGAGGAGACGAGATGGGAAGAGGATGAACTGCCGAGAGAGAGAAAGAGAGAGCAAATGAGTGGGTGGGTGCGGTGGCGAGATAAGGAAGTGTATCCATGCAAGGCATTATCATTAAAATTATCCATTAAAAAAACCCGTCGAGGCTGGTGCAATGTATTTGTCAATTTACATATGATAATAACTGAACTCCTTGATTGTCTATACATAGCGTTTAAAATGGTAATTTGATTTTATTCCTATGCATATTTTACTTTGCAATGTTTAGGCGATGTTTGTACAATTTCAGCTCTCAATTATATATGATTATGTTTCTAAATGGACTTAAATTGTTTCCCCGTGTTCTTGCCTTTGAGCTTCGAGTAGTTAGAAAGAAAGGACTGCAAATTAGCTTTTGTTACGACAAAGGTTTTATTGTATGGAGGTTCAGTTTCGATGTCAACTGAATATGGTTAATATTTGCTTGAAAATTCCGATTACTTGGCTTCGAATTCAAAATACAATGTTGATATTTTATTTGAAAATGTGAAGCCAAGTGGGCATAAAAAATCTTTAGATTAGTGTGGGGCTTGTTTGGAACGTAGCATCGGGGCAACCATTCGCAGAGCCATGTTGAGCCAGGAGGAAAGCTGTTTTGTTTGTGCGTGAAATGAGACTGCCAGGTAGGCTCTGTTTGTTTTCAAACAAAGCCCGGCCCAAACCCAACTGCCATAACCGCCACCCCAGAACATGTTTGGCTCCTACACTTTCAACCACAACCATATTGTTGCCTCATTTTTTAGAGTTTAAATGTTTATCATGCATGGCGTACATCCATTCCTCAAACTAATGGGTTTTATAGATATGTTTTGCCAAATTAACAACAAAGATTCAAACGGACATAAACTTATATATTAGTTGCTTCCTAGCCCTCACTGCGTAGGGGTTCATGCTAGTTTTCATATAATGGTCTAAAATTTTCATAGAAATTAGTTTATGTTTATAGGAAAAAAAATGCAAGAAACAGGACAATATCATTTTAGGCAATAACCAATAATATCCGTATGATTTTTTTATAATGTGAATAAGAAAGAGACGAAGGTCAGAGAAATATGTTCTTCATGAAGCAACCACCCTATGAGCAAAAAAAAATTAAAACAGTAAGTCAGCTATTTTACAGTTGTACAATTTAATGATGCTATGGAACTCACAAACTTTTTCTTTACTGAAAGCAAAATTAAACATAATTGGATTACTTTAAGGCAACTTAAAAAGACATCAATCCATGGACACACACGCACATTCATCTTATAAATACACGAATGCAAACTCTACCTTTATAAGCACATTCAAAGTGTTTAATATACCGTGATTACATACCACTTGTGTAAGACCATCTATAAGAGCAACTGCAGCATATATTGATCCCTTTTTTTTTGCAAAAATGCGAAAAATCTTCACTCTATAAAAAATAGTTTTCCTCTTCCTTTCCATAGTACGACACAAGAGAACAAGTAAACAGTA